>JAPQWV010000460.1:0-495000 GCA_027422505.1 Craterostigma plantagineum
GTCGATTGATCACAACTGAATATTCAACATGCCCAACATAGTCACTAGATGTTGGAATTGTTTGACATCCAACGGTTTTGTGAAAATGTCGGCCAGTTGATCTTCGGTTGTGACGTAGTGTAATTCAATCGTCCCTTGTTCGACATGTTCTTTGATGAAGTGGTGACGAATATCTATGTGTTTCGTTCTCGAGTGATGAACCGGATTACTCGTCATCGCAATAGCACTTTTTGAGTCACAATAAATGGGAATTTTATCAACATGAAAATTAAAATCTCGTAGTTGGGTTCTCATCCACAAATGCTGTGAACAGCTGCCTCCGTCGATGAAGTTAGACACAATTTTGTTTTCGAGACGACCAACTGACGAGTTTACCGCCCAAGAAGTGTGCAGCTCCAGAGGTGCTTTTTCGGTCCATCTTGCATCCTGCGTAATCCGAGTCAGAGAATCCAACTAGTTGAAGTCCGATCGAGTGGGGTACCACAAACCGAGATTGGGTGTTCCTTTGAGATGGCGGAGAATCCTTTTGACGGCTGTGAAATGGGATTCCTTCTGTGTTGCCTGAAAGCGAGCGCAGATTCCTGTCGAGAGAACAATATCCGGTCGACTAGCAGTGAGGTATAAAAGAGAGCCTATTATCCCTCGATGGACGGTTTGGTCAACGGGAGCACCACATGGGTCCGCGTCGGGTCGGCCAGAGGGTGACATAGGTGTAGCAGCAGTCTTCGCATCCTTCGTTCCATATTTTTTGAGGATGTCATGGATGTATTTGGACTGATTGATGAAGATTCCGCCGGGGAGTTGCTTTACTTGAAGACCAAGAAAGAAATTCAGCTCACCCATCATACTCATTTCGAATTCCTCTTTCATCAAATCTGCGAACTCTTCACACAGTTGTGGTTCAGTCGATCCAAAAATGATGTCATCGACATTGATCTGTACAATCATGATGTCCGGGCCACTCCGCTTGGTGAATAGAGTTGTATCCAGAGATCCTTTCTTGAAACCAGACTGAACAATGAAGTCTGAAAGGACGTCATACCAAGCTCGGGGAGCTTGTTTTAGTCCGTAGAGGGCCTTGTAGAGTCGATATACGTGATGAGGAAACTCTTCGCTCAAGAACCCTTCAGGTTGATCAGCGTACACTTCTTCTTTGAGAAATCCATTCAGAAATGCAGTCTTCACGTCCATTTGGTAGACTTTAAAGTTTTTGTGAGCAGCAAAGGCAAGAAAAATTCGTATGGCTTCGATCCTGGCAACTGGGGCGAAAGTTTCATCGTAGTCGATGCCTTCTTGTTGGTTGTACCCCTTAGCCACAAGTCTTGCTTTATTGCGGATAACAACACCGTCTTCATCCTTTTTGTTCTTGAAGATCCACTTTGTGCCGATAATGGATCTATTGTGAGGTCGTGGTACGAGTTCCCAAACTTGTAAACGTTCAAACTGATTTATTTCCTACTGCATTGCAATCAGCCAATCAGGATCGTTGAGAGCTTCAGCTACTCGTGATGGTTCGACTTGACTGAGATAGCAAGCAAACAGACTTTCATTCATCGTAGCCGAACGTGTCGAGACACCAGATGTGGGATCCCCAATAATCTGATCTGTTGGATGAGAGCGAGCCCAAAGTGGTATATTGGTCTGAGATGAGCTGGCCACATTTGTATCGGTTGGAGGTTCATTGGATTGGGGTCCGGTGTCCGAAGAAGAGATCTCAACCGTAGTAGATTGAGAGGGTTCAGCATCAAGATCAGCAATGTTCCCATGGTTGGGTGAAATGTCGTCTTCGTTGAGATTGAGCGCATCCAAGTTTGGAGGGACGGCGTCATTGCCGATAGCTGGTGGTGTAGGTGGAGTGGGTGCAGCGGTAGGTTGAGTGGTGGCGGCGGGAGTCTTGGGCACTGGATAGAAGTACTCGAAAAGCAGATCGAGATCCAGTTCACCAGAGTTGCCCTCAGATGAGGAAGTTTCCGCCATTGAAGGTTGACCTCTTGTCATGACTGTAGGAGACCTGGTTCTGGACTGATATGAGTAGAAGCCATGATGTCGCCTTCGCTTTCGTCAAAGGTGACATTTTGTGCTCTCAATGACAGATCGTTTCTCCTTAAGATAGACTCTGTATGCCTTCGAGTTCAGCGAATATCCAACAAAGATGCCTTCAAGTGCTTTTGGATCAAGCTTCCCAAGATGTTGGCGATCATTGGCTACAAAACTTCGGCAATCGAAGACCCTTAGATAAGATATATCGGGGATACGACGGTTATTCAGCATCTCGTATGGGGTGCGGTTGAATCTCTTGTGGATGGAAGCCCGATTTTGCGTGTAGCAAGCCGTTTGAATAGCTTCGCCCCAAAGAGAATGAGGAAGACCGGATTGGATGAGGAGAGTCCTAGCTGCTTCAACTAGTGTCCTATTTTTACGCTCAACGACACCATTCTGTTCCGGTGTCTTCACAGCTGAGAACTGCTGGGTGATGCCCTGAGTGGCATAGAAATCACTGAGCTTCTTGTTCTTAAACTCAGTTCCGTTGTCAGTTCTGATAACCGAACCTTTTGTTGATGAAGGGTTTGGGACGTAACAACAAACTCGATGATTATATCAGGAACTTCATCCTTTGTATGAATGAGTTTCGTCCACGTGTAGCGTGAAAAATCATCGACAATCACAAGAATGTACCGTCTTCCTCCGAGTGTAGCCGTAGGCATTGGGCCACATAGATCCATGTGTAAGAGCTCAAGGATGAGCTTAGAGGACGGTGTTTCCTTGGAGATGTGAGACTATCGCTTCATCTTCCCCAATTCACAGGCAGAGCAGAGGTGTTCTTTATGATATGTCAATTGGGGTAGACCGTTGACGAGTTTATTCTGACGCAGTTTGTTGATGGTCCTGAAGTTGAGATGTGAAAGACGCCGGTGCCATAGATCGTTCAACTTGGGTGCGGCTCGAGAGAGAAGGCATATAGGTCGAGAGGTCGTAAGATTGAGTACGTAAAGGTGAGACGTGCGCGTTCCAGAAAGAAGAGGCTGTCCCGAGGCATCTATAATGCTGCAGATGTCAGATTCGAAGAGAACCTTGTATCCTTTGTCGCAGAAAGGACTAATGCTGAAGAGATTGTAGCTCAAACCCCCGACATAAGAGATGCCCTTTATCGTCAGCTTGTCATGGACGAGATCACCAGTTCCGAGAATTGGCGCCATTTGACTTTTTCCGAAGGAGACCCTTCCGAGATAGCGCTCGGAGAAGTTGCTCAACAGCTCCTTGTTCCCCGTCATGTGTGTGGAGCAACCCGAGTCTAGATACCACACATGACAGACCTGCAATCATCAGCAAATGTTGGGTCCCCGTTTACGGACGGGACCTTCTTGTGATACAAGTAAAATTTTCATGCGCTTAATGGGAAATGTGGTTTCTAAATCAGATTGTGTCGGTTCTAATTTAGCTTTCCCTTTGTCATTTGTTTGATGAGGCGGGATTATGGTTTTTCTAACCCATATTTTCCTATCTTGTGCTTGCATGTATGGTGCCTTATACATGAATTGGCGTGGGGGATGTGGTTGTCGTTTTCGTGCTTCGATTTTGGTCGCCTTTGACGACGAGAGACGTTTACGCTTAACCTTAGGTTTAGGCGAGATGGGAGAATTCAAAGACGTAGTAGAGGAGGTTCGCTTGCGTGGTCGGAGTGTGGCGTGTTTATGTGTGTCATATTCATGAAAGCGTGGGAGAACAAAGTCATCGCAGCAGCACATAGACATAAGCTTGGTAAAAGAAAGATAAGTTTTGGCAACATAATTGTCTACGACCTTAGGATATTGGGATTCAGTACATAGAGAGGAAAGACGAATATAGGATGATCTTTTCTTCTTGTCATCGAAGAGCGAATTCTCCTTTATTTCATACGAACTCCCTTCCAGAGACGTCGAACTCACATTCCCTGTATCCATAAGAATACGAGAGTTAGTGTTAGAACATATGTCAGCTTCAGGAGACATCTTCGCCGTCCTATTACATGTACATGTTCGAGAATCGGGTACTTGACTCGACGTAGAGGGTTCGTTCGTATTGTGAAATTGCTCTAGGGTAAAGATTTTGCTAAGTAGATCTTCTCGCTCTTTTGCAAAGGCTTTCCGCTCTAATTCTAGGGTTCGTTCTAGTTCTGCTATGATCAGAAGTTTTTCTGGGACATAGATGCGAGAAAGTGCTTCTCGGAAAGCGATTTCCTGTTCTTCGGTTGGGAACTGAGACTTGATGTCTTCAGAGAGTGAAGGCTTTTTAGTCTTATCACTAGCATTCAATTCCGTGTAGTCGTACGCGATTTTTGCCCAAAGTATGTTCTGTTCCCTTTTTTCTTCTGACAGCACAGTGGAGGAGGATCTTACAAATGGCATGAGCTGTGAGGGAGTACCCTTCCTCGTTTGTAGGAATGATGTACTGTACATGTTATACCTTTTAACAATTAGCGGCGTTGGATCGCAGTTGCTGGCCAGGCCGATTCCCATCCGGGCGTCGTAGAATTCTGTTTCAACTGGTTGGTTCAATAGGCATAAGATGTGTGCGGCCTTTTTTTCTGAGGTGAAGTTGCTCTTCAAGTTCTTTCACCTTGCGGTATAGCCTAACTCTTTCCTTCGTAAGCAGTTCATATTGGGAGGCCGTCAGGAGGCGAGAAGTTTCACATGAACTGATGGCTAGTGTAGTTTCCTTAACCTTAGTCTCACTTAGTTTGTTCTTGCTCTGCAGACGTTTGACTAATGCTTCAGAGGCCATTAGACGTTTGCACAAGCGAGCTCTTCTACTTTTAAACTAAGTAAGGCATAGTTGTTTTCAAATTTTAGCATAAGTTCATCATAGTCCCTAGCGTCTACGGTGGGTTTCTTAATGGTGTGTCGGTGATTAAAAACATCATCGAGTTGTGAGATTCGTACCTCAGACTCGGCGTTGGTGGGAGTCTTAGCTGTGTTCTCACCGATGTCAACCATCTCCTCGTCCTCGTCCTGTTCGACCAGCCTTGCCATGCAGCAATCTTCATCCTTAGGCTCCTCGTCTTCTGAAGTGTCGTTCACCCACTCAGCCTCTTCGGTGAGAAGAACATTCCCACTTTCCATTTTGCGGGTCAATCTGGCCTTACGGTCGTAGTAGCCAGAGTCCTTGACGCGTGGTGCGTGGCATTCCTTGGCAAAGTGGCCTGACTTTCCACATCGAAAGCACTTCACAGACTTCTGAGGTGCTGATTCCTCCTCTTTCTTTGTCGCCTTGGCTTCCTCCGTGGGGATGGTCTTTTTGGTGCCGCTATAGGTTCTTTGACGATTGGAGGAGGATGAGGATTTTTTCCCGATCTTCTTTGAGACCAGCTTAGTGAGCATTGCCAGTTGCTTGCGTAGATCACGAACATCTTCATCAGACTCTGTATCAGCTTCGGATCCTGAAGAGATGTCAGATACAGTAGCTGGTAGCTTCCCTTTGTTCTGTTTGGTCTTAGTGGCGGAAGATCGTTCATTGGTCTTGTTCGAGAGGAGGGCCAGTGGGTCGACTCGAGTGTTAGTGGACTGGGGTTGCACGTAAGGAGCATAGGCTGACAGAATGTCATAAAGAGCATGGATGGAAGTGTTGGAGAGGTCCTTACTCTGAATCATCATCACGATTGCATTGCCCCAATGTGGTTTGAGGCTACCAAGGATGCGGTTGTTGATATCGAATTTGTCCCTCGAGATCCTGGCTTTCTTGAGTTCATTGATGACCTTCAAGTATCAGAGGTATGTGTCACGCAGTTCCTCTCCTTCATAGGCCTGGAAGTGTTCATACTGCGAGAGACATGCTGATTTCCTCCCTTGAGCACTCTCAGTTGTGCCTGCCATAATTTCCACGACTTCATCCCATATTTCCTTAGAGTTGTGCAGCACTCAATGTGAGCGTAGACCTCGTTTCCCATAGCTTGGAAGAGATATCCTTTGGCAGTCTCATCGGCCTGTACGCGAGCCTGTTCATCCTCATTAATGGACCTCTTGGAGTGCGGCGTTCATCCATGGGAGGGTTTGCGTTTGGCTGTGTAGGGATGATTGTCCAGAACTGTGCTGGGCCGTTGAAGATGGAGTCCAGAAGGTATTGAGAGAGTGGTGCGCCTTTGTTCCTGATGAACGTGAGGAACCGGTTTGTCCATATGCTGTAGTCGCCTTGTCGCAGCATCGGAGGCCTGGTGTCGGAGCCCACTGTTGAGATGTCATTCGTGGTAGACATGGTTGGTGCAGTCGAATCGTCCGTGGTTTTGATCTTGTATAGACAAGAGAGTTAGTAACGAACGAACGAGATGAGAAATATAAGTTTTGAGAAAAAAATCGTTTAAAGAATTTCTTAGAACTAAGTGAGCGTGTGTGATGGTCGATAATGTATGAAGGGAAAATATATTTTGAAATTAGGAGAAGTTCTAGAAATTTTAAAAAAACGAGATTAGAGGCGAGAAAGAAAAAAAATATTTATGTCAAAAGTGGTCTAGGGTGATAAGACTAAAGTGTAAAGATCAATCTTAAATAAGTTTGAGAAAAATTTACCCCGAGAAAATTTTAACACGAGGAAAAATATTTAACACGTCAGAAAACTTCGCAGGTAGAGACGTGATTGTATGAAGGATTATCCGAGAAATTATGTGTTGAGAAATTTCGGTGTTTGTGAGTTTTAAAGAGAAATTTTCGGAAGAAAAATTCTCAGTTGAAAAATTTCTCGGATTTTAAAATTTCGCATGTGAGTAAGATTCTCAGTTGAGAATTTTAAAGCTTCGCAAGAAATTTTCACAAGTTGTAAAAATTTCGTATCGAGAGTTGAAGTGTGGTTTTGAAAGACTTTCTCAATTTCAAAAATTTTGACTTAGAAATATTTCTTAGCTTTTGAAAGTGAGCTGTTGAGAAAATCCTGGAGATGAAATTTCTCAAGTTATGACAATTTCGCGGTTTAAATGAATTCTTGAAATGAAATTTCTCGCATATAAAGTTTCTCGGATTTTAAAAGGTGTCGCGTGTTGTAATGTGATTTGAGAAAGTTTCTCGGAAAAAATTTCGCCGCTTAGAAAAATTCGCGGAATAAGCTTTCTCGGATATGGAATTTCTCGGATTATGAAGAGTAAGCAAATTTCGCAGATGAAGGTTTCTGAGTAAGCAAATTCGCGTGTTAGAAAAATTCTCGGAATCAAATTTCTCGTATATGAAGTTTCTCGGATTTTAAAGGGTACGTGGTTGAGAAAAAATGAAGCGACAGTGAGGTAAAAACAGAGAAATTTTCGCGGTTTAAAAATTCTCGGGATCAACTTTCGCGGATATGGAAATTTCGCGGACCCGAACGATTAAGCAAAAATTTCGCGCTGAAGAACGAGCTTTCACTGTTCCATTGCTTACACGCGTTTTGCTAGAAAATCGTCTCGTTCTTGCTCAAATCTCAGCCAAAATCGCTCAAACTTATCCTAAACTTCAGAAATTCTTCCCTAAACACATAATCGACCGTTTTGTGAGCTAAAAACAACAAAAAATAGGTCAAATCGACCAAAAACATAGAATGGTCGAGATGTCCTTTTCTGAAGAGTTTTTGCTTCGATCTTGCTCAAAACTCGTTAAAACTGATCCAAAAGTGTTTTAAAAACATTTTAGGCATAGAATCGATCTGGGGGAAGGTTTTAAACACAAAAACAAAGCATTAATACCCCAAAAACGAGCTCAAAATGCCCGAAAGTGATTTTTACCCAAAAACACCTTTGATCTTTCTCGGAATCGAACGAAACTGGATTCAAATCAATGCAGATCGATCCACGTTTGCTCTGATACCACTTGTTGGTCCCGAATGCACCAAACAAGGAATCAAAGAGGCTTTGATGGAATGAAAAAGCGAGAATTTCACACCTTGTAGTGTGTGTAGTGTGTGAAAACTAGGGTTAGCCTTTTGATCTTTGATTACCTTTCAAATGGTGTTGGTAAAACCTTATATACCACATTAACCCTAGGTATATTAAGGCCCATACACCACAAATTAACTCAGGCGTGTTAGGCCTTTCATTGAGTAACCCGCTCTGATACCAAATGAAGTATAAAATATGCCTAAGAGGGGGGTGAATTAGGCTATAAAAAATTTGGCTTTTCTTTGAAAAATACTTTTCTTTACGAAGATATTTTCAGAGTATGATATTTCCCGACAACCAGTACGAGTATCTAGTTATCTCCCTAACCCTGTTTCACAGAATATCAAGTTAGTTTCAGAAATCGTTTAAACGATATCACCTAGTTATTTGCCAACGTTTTGGGTTTGTCTCACAGAAAAGTAAATAGCAGAAAGTAAAGTGAGACGGGAATTTTATACAGGTTATATCCCCAACTGGCGTTTAATCCTGTCCTTGGTGTGTGATCTCCCCAAGAGTTCCAATCAATCACTAGGTATTACCGGTTACACTATGATTGACCCGTACACAACCGAAACCTCGTTCTAGGCTGACGCACGCCAAGTTTCGATCCACATCGTTTACCCAGGAAACCTATTCCCCGACTGGATGCAGCTTGCTACCAAAGGGCCACCGAATCCACAAAATTCATCCCTCCACGCGCGTAAGATTCCACTCGTGCTCCTTTGTGCGCTCAACGTGCCCGCAGACACAACACGTCCGAAGACAAGGTTTTTAGGATTTGGAGTTTCTAAGGATCGCTCAAAGAGTACAGATTCGCAAATTAAAGCTCAACACAAACTACGAATGAATCGCAAATTTCACTCGAGAACTCCAAGGGATTCGCTAGCTTGTGTGTTCGTTGTCTACCCTTCAATCGTGAAGTGTTCTCTTTTATATAGAACCAATTCTCGCTCCTACACTTCACAAGGAAAGTTCAGCATGACAAATATGCCAGAGACAACTCAATAATCATGTGCATTAACTCAAACAATCATGCCAAGAATAAACAACTTAAGCTCAACGGTAATGCATGATCACTTACCATAAATACCACAGATTAACATTCATTCCACCGTAATCTCATCCATTTGTCAACATATTCCATATATATTCCACTCAGCATATTATCAACGGTAAGCTCAATCAACTGATTTCTTTCCCAAAATATGATAGCCAATTCGCACAGAGAAATATTTGATCTACTGAGTATAATGTAAAGTATATTTTCCATGTATGGTGATCTCATCCGATTTCAGCACATTCCATAAATAAACTCAATCAGCATATTACCACATATAAGTCCAATCAATTAATCACTTTCCATAATATGAATCCTAAGTCGCACAAGGAAAGCAGGATCATGATCCACTGATTTAAGTGTCGCATAATTCGCACTCAATGGATATAACATTGATATTCCTTCCTAAAACAGATCAATCATATGTAAGCACTTAATCAGAATATCATTTCCATATATACAGCATAGTCATTCATATCCGAGTGATCACATCGATATTCTTTCGTAAAATAACTCAATCTCGCAGACAGTTTGCATATCACTCAACGTGATATATTTTCCACATATAGCACGCAACGAGATTCCATTTATACAAAATGTTCATAACCAGGTGATCTCATAGATATTCCAGTTAAGCACAAGATCACACAAATTCGATTTTCTTAACAGTTAAACCACATTCAAGCGCTTAATCGAACATTTTCACATACTTAAACATCACATAACATGCATATCGAGTTTTCTATTTGTACCCCCCAATTTACATAATTACTTGGAATAATCAAAACTCTCATAGCCATTTGGACCAAAAAGGTCCACAATCTCCCCATTTTTTATGATGACAAGTAATTATTGCCTATCTTAAGTATATGAGTACACTCGATATGAAACCATTTAAGCACGTAGCATGTTTAAGTATCAAAGCATGTGACATATGATCAGAGCAAATAAATTTATCAAATTCATAGCATGCTCCCCCTGTCTAATTGCTAATATTCCTATGTAAAGTACAGAAGCAAAGGTTTAGCAATTACCAGGTCATATCACATGGAATTTCACAATTTACCACGGAATGTCGCAAGTTATCATGGAATGTCTCAAGTTATCATATCACATCAGTTTGCTCCCCCTGCCTATGTGCGGAATTCCTAATTCTTAACAGGTCATCAAAACTAAAGCACAGAGGATTAAGACATAAGCAAAAGTAAGCAAGCCGATTATATTATATTCCAAAATAACAAAATGAGGCATTAATAGCCTATACCTCTCCCCCTTCAGCATAAAAATGGAGGGACACAAGCACCACCAAGTTACCAAACCAACATCGACCCGCAAACCCAAAAGACCAATAAAAGAAAAGAACTTAGCAGACTAGAGCTAATCCTATTAGAGCTAGGGAATGGCTTATGGAACAAGGTTCTAAGGGCTGGAATCGCTATCAGATGAGGCAGATGAAGATTCAGCGATATCAAGAACCGCGGAGATCTTCTTCAGATACTTGTTAACTCTTTTGAAGTTCCGTGAGATCTTTTTGAAGTTTTTGCGGTTCTCATCCTTAAGGCCCTTGATACTCTTTTTCAGACCAGCTATCGTTCCTTACTCGTCATCGCTTTCATCATCTTTCTTCTTCCTGGTCGGACTTTTTGAAGGAGCATTCAAATCCCTTGTCTTGAACCATCTCATCAAAGCGTATACCAACACGCTTGAGTGTCACCATATCGACTGCATGCTTTGCGCTATCTTCCCAAGCCTTGGGCAGAGTGATCCCCTCGAATTCAAGCATGTTCATAAGCAGCATTCCATATGGAAGTTCCTTATCAGAGCTCTTAATGGCATGGACCATGTACTTAAGGACAAAGTAACCTAGATTGAGAGGCCTATTTTGGGATACTAGATAGAGAGTCAGCATGCTCATGTTGTTCATAGTGGTGGATGGCCTCCACTGCCAACTCGGGCGCTACAGAGCGTAAAGTGCAGAACTTTGTAAAGGAAGAACAGGTCGACAGAAAGTTTGTTCAGGGCTTCTCCTTCAGAGAATTTGGGCTTATAGGGGGAATTCCATAGAGCTTTCACACACTCACGCAATGGTAACTAAGACGTACACCAGTGGACGAAGTCGAAGTAACATAACCCTTCGTTTTCAACTCCCAACATCTCGTTCACCTTTGCGCTATTCCATTCTAGGTTCGTCCCAAGCACATAAGACTTCACTGTAATCTCATTTTCGTCTTCAACGAAAGTGAGATTGGCGTAGAACAACTTCACCGCCTCCACATACACGGATTTATCTATCCTCAGAAAGTTCTCCCAGCCATGCTCCGTCAGCCATGTCGCCACTTGGCTCTAAGCCAGTTCGTCAAAGTTGACGCTCCTTCCTTGTGCAACTCGCCGCTTCTGGAGTTTCTCATGAAGTTCCTTGGCGCTCTCAGTCAGAAACTTGATCTCATCGCTCCAGATTATCAGGGTTGAACGATTTTTGCCCTTCAGTATCACGGCCGGAACCTCGTTGGGGTGACTCAATTTGGGCAGAAACGGATTTTTCCGGAGAGGCCGATTTCTCAAGAGAGGCAGACTCAGTATGGGAAGAGGCAGGAGAGGAAATAGGAATTTTATCGATCTTAGCCTTCTTCATCTTCGGTTTTGTAGGAGATTTCGCGGATTTGGGACTGCTCTTAGACTTGGAACGGGTGGTTTTTGGAGAGAGTGGGGTTTCGATTAGGGCAGCCTTTCGCTTTTTGTCGGACTTAGAACCAGCTCCTTTGGTTTTCACCATGGTTGAGATCGAAGATTTGAAGGATGAAGGTATGAAGTGAAGAGCTTAGCGATTGAATAGAATGAAGAATCAAAGAAGGAACGGTTATAAAGGCAGAGTTGGGATAAGGATGGAAAGAAGTTTAAAGAGGGCTGTGATCTCGACAAGACAGGTGTCAGATAAGGAAAGGATTTCAAAATTTGAATTTCAAAAAGAATACTTAGTGGTGAAGGAAACTGCCCGTTAACTGAAGATAAAAGGATATCTCGCGGGAATTAAGGAAGGAAATAAGTAAAGATCACAGCTCAAGGAAATATCGGCTGAAAATAGGTGTTGACATAAATGTTGAAGAAAGTCTAAAAAATAATCTCTTCATGGATGGAAAGGATTTGAAAAGATAATGAAGATATTATTAATTGAATCAAGGAATAAGATAGCAGAGATTCTGAAGGATAAGACCAAGGAAATACTAAAGGCTAACATATCTAGTCTCCTTTCCTATTTGAGCTCAATAATTCCTAATCGGTCACGGATATCACGGAATCTACTCTCAATAAGGGGTTTCGTGAAGATATCAGCCAACTGATCATTAGTTCCTACGAAGTTCACGCTGATATTCCCTTTCTGAACATGATCTCGAATAAAATGATGTTTCACCTCTATATGCTTAGTTCGAGAATGGTGTACGGGATTCTTAGTGATACTAATGGCACTAGTACTATCACAAAAAATAGGAATTTGGTCGTACCTTAAACCGTAATCACTCAAGGTCTGTTTCATCCAAAGGATTTGCTGAGAACAACTTCCTAAGGCCATATATTCTGCTTCGGTTGTGGATAGGGCCACGGCATTTTGTTTCCAACTGGACCAGGTAACAAGGGAATTTCCTAATATTTGGCAAGTACCACTAATGCTTTTCCTATCCTCCCTAGAACCGGTGTAATCCGCATTCGAGTATCCCATTAATGGGAATTCCTTGGAATTTGGATACCATATACCATGATTGGTTGTTCCCTTCAAATATCTAAGTATTCGCTTGACTGTTGTCAAGTGAGATTCCCTAGGACTCGATTGATACCTAGAACATAGACAAGTAGCAAACATAATATCGGGTCTGCTTGCCGTAAGGTATAGCAAACTTCCGATCATACCTCTATACTTAGTTTGGTCAAAAGGCGTACCTTGTTCATCACCATCAATTTTAGCGGTCTGGTGCATAGGAGTGGGAAGTACCTTGGAATCAGCCATTCCGAATTTTTCAAGTAGTTCCTTCGTGTACTTTGTTTGAGATATGAATGTTCCCGTATCCAATTGCTTGATTTGCAGTCCAAGGAAGTACGTGAGTTCTCCCATTAGGCTCATCTCAAATTCCTGTTGCATAGACTTAGAAAAATTCTCGCAAAGAGTGATGTTAGTGCTACCAAATATGATATCATCAACGTATATCTGCACAAGTAGTATGTGATTCCCTTCGCACTTTATAAACAGAGTGTTATCTATTGTTCATGTTGTAAAGCCCATGTCTAGTAAAAACCTACTCAATCTTTCATACCATGCCCTAGGGCTTGTTTTAAACCATATAAAGCTTTGTTAAGTTTAAAGACGTGATTTGAAAATTCTTCTTTTTCAAAACCGGGAGGTTGTTCGACAAAGACTTCCTCATTTATAAAACCATTTAAAAATGCGCTTTTCACGTCCATTTGAAAAAGCATAAATCTTTTAAAAGATGCATGTGCAAGTAAAATACGTATTGACTCATGCCTAGCTACGGGTGCAAAGGTTTCTTGAAAATCTATACCTTCTTCTTGGGAATAACCTTTGGCAACTAACATGGCCTTATTTCGTGTCACGTTACCGTTCTCGTCCAGTTTGTTGTGAAACACCCACTTCGTGCCTATTATGGACTTACCGTTAGGTCTTTGCACAAGAGTCCACACCTGGCTCTTTTTTAATTGTGCCAGCTCTTATTCCATGGCAATCACCCACGATTCATCTTCAAGGGCTTCATTCACTGTCTTAGGTTCCATGGTTGACAACAGCACGTCATGTGATTCCTCAGCAATATCGTTTCGTGCAGTTGCTCTCGTTTTTATCCCTGAAGTGATATTCCCTATGACTTGCTCAGTGGGATGGCTGGATGCATGTTTGAATTTTCTGCGTTGTTGTTCATCTGAAGCTTCAAGTTCCTCTGACTTAGTATCTAGTTCCAATGGAATCACGTTCACTTCTTTGTCAGTAACCTGTATATCTGCAGGAGACACAACTATACCTTCCTCAGTAGCATCTGCATTAGGAAACTCATCAAATGTAACGTGCACAGATTCTTGAACAGTTTTCTTTCCATTATTAAACACTCTAAAGGCTTTGGAATGAAGGCTGTAACCTAGGAATATTCCTTCATCTACCTTGGAATCGAACTTTCCTCTCTTATCTCTATCATTAAGATAAAACATTTGCAGCCAAATACATGGAAATATCCAATGTTAGGGGTTTTATCATTCCAAAGTTCAAAGGGAGTCCTCTTAATAATCGGTCTAAGGAAAATCCTATTCGAGACATAACATGCCGTACTAACAGCTTCGGCCCAAAAATGTTTTGGAGTATTATATTCGCTCAACATAGTCCTAGCCATTTCTTGTAATACTCTATTTTTCAACTCGACCACTCCGTTCTATTGAGGTGTAATAGGGGCTGAAAAATTATGACTATAACCATTTTCATCACAAAATGATGCAAAGGATTTACTATCAAATTCTAGACCATTATCACTCCTAATCTTACGGACATTCATCTCTTTCTCATTTTCTAGTTTCTTAATCAATGGCGCCAGATTATCTAAAGCCTCACTTTTGTGCGCTAGAAATAAGACCCATGTGTACATAGTATAGTCGTCTACGATAACAAAGGCATATCGTTTACCTCTCAATGACAGAACCTGTACCAGACCAAAAAGGGCAAAATACAGCAGCTCCAGTGGTCTGGACGTAGAGATCACATTCTTAGGTTTAAATGACGTCTTGGTCTGTTTCTCCATTTGGCACGCTTTACAGATTCTGTCCTGGTGGCTTTCCTATCTGGAATGCCTCTCACTAATTCATTGCATGATATGTGAGACATCAGTTCCATGTTAGCATGTCCCAGACGTCTATGCCATAACCATGTGATATCCTGCGTAACTGCTAGACACTTGACATTTTGGTTAGCAATATCATCAAGAGTGATGCAGTAAATGTTACCATGCCTAGATCTAAACACAATCTCATCATCCTTTTTAACAAAGCACTTATCTTTGGCGAAGGCTACGGTATGTCCATCATCACATAATTGACTAATGCTAATTAAATTATGTTCTAAGTTCCTAACAAACCATACGTTATCTATAGTGATATTTAAATTGTTACTAACAGTACCAACTCCCACGATTTTGGCTTTTGCGTCGTTGGCGTATGAAACGTATCCTCCATCAACGCCTTTAACGACATATAATTACCTATATCACCTGTCATGTGGCGGGAGCACCCGCTGTCGAGGTACCACCTACTTTTCTTACTGGGATTCTTCCTACGTACCTGTAGAAAGAAGTACTCTTCTGAGGTACCCAATTTCTGTTGTGTCCTCACATGTTAGCGGAGAAATAATTTCTGTTAACATACGAGATATCATTCTGCATAGACGGTGATCCCCTGTTACAATCAGATACAACAGTGGCATTTTCAGGTGACTTCTTAGGTCTCCAGACATACTTAGCTTTATCAATCTTCTTTAAGGGACAGTTGTATGCATAATGACCATTTCTACCACAACAAAAACACTTAGACTTAGGCACAGAATGTTTAACATGCTTTTCATCAATGGAATAACATAACCCTAACCTACCAATGTTTTTAGGAGTATTTAGCAGCATATTTAGGTTCTGCCTCATTTTTTCCTTAGCTAGGTGATCTCGCTGTTTTATTAGTTCCTTATTCAAGGAATTTAGTGACTTAATCTTTCTCTCAGCTTTCTGAAGTAAATCACACAGTTCTTCCTTACTTTCTTCTATATCAGAAACAGATGAGTCACTTTCACAATCATTGTTATATAAGCTATTTAGGATATGAATTTTCTAAGTAGAGGAAGAGCGGGATACCTGATCTCGTCAGCCATGTAAGCGTGTTCCTCGTCCCCGCTTTGTTCTGGTTCCGATTCATTTGATTCCGTCACCATAGCCTTCTGCTTCCTTGGTTTCTCATTGTTGGTTGCTGGGCATTCATGTGCATAATGGCCCGGTTTGTTGCATCGGAAACATTTCTGAACTTTCTTCCCAGACGTGGATTTTCCCTTGCTCTTGTTCTGGAATTTGTTTAAGTTCCCTTTGAATTTCTTTTTCTGCTGGAATCTTTCAAATCTTTTTGTAAGCATGGCTAGGTCGTTCATCAAGTCCTCTTCTTCGTCGTCAGAATCAGATTCTTCCTGGTTGGATTTGAATGCAATGGACTTCTGATTTTTGTTCTGCGACTTCTCATTCATTTACGTTTGAATCATCTCGTAGGATATAAGAGATCCAATAAGTTCGGAGATGCTAAGTGCTTCCAGATCCTTTGCTTCATAGATGGCAGTAACCTTGACATTCCATTCTCGTGGCAGTGATCTCAGTATCTTTCTCACTTGTTCACTGCCGGGAACCTTTTTGCCGAGAGAGAACATTTGGTTGATGATTTTCCATGAATCTGGCATACATCTGGCTTATATTCTCGTCAGATTCCATTGAGAATAGTTCGTACTGGTGAGTGAGCAGAGCCAGTCTTTCTTGCACAACTCGTTGAGCTCCTTCATGAGTAACTTGGAGCATATCCCACATGGCCTTTGCCGATGAGCAGGAACTAACCCGAATGTATTCTTCCCGTGTGAGTGCGCATGCGAGCATGTTTTTGGCCTTTGCATTTCGCGTGATTCCCTTTTTGTCATCAGCAATGTAATCTTTAGCATCCTTTGGGGTTCCATCGGTTTTGTTGGCCGTATATGGTCCATTGATGATTGTCTCCCATGCGCGTAGTCGACAGCGATCAGAAACACGATCATACGGTTCTTCCACACCGCGTAGTTTGTTCCATCAAAGAGAGGCGGCCTAGAGTTGGATTGACCCTCTGCAAATACATCAACACTCGAAAAAGCCATTAGATCTTAACTCAGGCGTGTTAGGCCTTTCATTGAGTAACCCGCTCTGATACCAAATGAAGTATAAAATATGCCTAAGAGGGGGGTGAATTAGGCTATAAAAAATTTGGCTTTTCTTTGAAAAATACTTTTCTTTACGAAGATATTTTCAGAGTATGATATTTCCCGACAACCAGTACGAGTATCTAGTTATCTCCCTAACCGTGTTTCACAGAATATCACGTTAGTTTCAGAAATCGTTTAAACGATATCACCTAGTTATTTGCCAACGTTCCGCGTTTGTCTCACAGAAAAGTAAATAGCAGAAAGTAAAGTGAGAGGGGATTTTTATACAGGTTATATCCCCAACTAGGGTTTAATCCTGTGCTTGGGGTGTGATCTGCCCAAGAGTTCCAATCAATCACTAGGTATTACCGGTTACACTATGATTGACCCGTACACAACCGAAGCACTATGGACACTAGACCTCGTTCTAGGCTGACGCACGCCAAGTTTCGATCCACGTCATTTACCCAGGAAACCTATTCCCTGACTGGATGCAGCTTGCTACCGAAGGGCCACCGAATCCACAAAATTCGTCCCTCCACGTGCGTAAGACTCCACCCGCGCTCCTTTGTGCGCTCAACGTGCCCGCAGACACAACACGTCCGAAGACAAGGTTTTTAGGATTTGGAGTTTCTAAGGATCGCTCAAAGGGTACAGATTCACAAATGAAAGCCAAGCACAAACTACGAATGAATCGCAAATTTCGCTTAAGAACGCTAAGGGATTCGCTAGCTTGTGTGTTCGTTGTCTACCCTTCAATCGTGAAGTGTTCTCTTTTATATAGAACCAATTCTCACTTCTACACTTCACAAGGAAAGTTAAGCACGACAAATATGCCAAAGACAACTCAATAATCATGTGCATTAACTCAAACAATCAAGCCAAGAATAAACAAATTAAGCTCAACGGTCATGCATGATCACTTACCATAAATACCACAGATTAACATTCATTCCACCGTAATCTCATCCATTTGTCAACATATTCCATATATATTCCACTCAGCATATTATCAACGGTAAGCTCAATCAACTGATTTCTTTCCCAAAATATGATAGCCAATTCGCACAGAGAAATCTTTGATCTACTGAGTATAATGCAAAGTATATTTTCCATGTATGGTGATCTCATCCGATTTCAGCGCATTCCATAAATAGACTCAATCAGCATCTTACCACATATAAGTCCAATCAGTTAATCACTTTCATAATATGAATCCTAAGTCGCACAAGGAAAGCAGGATCATGATTCACTGATTTAAGAGTCACATAATTCGCACTCAACGGATATAACATTGATATTCTTTCCTAAAATAGATCAATCATATGTAAGCACTTAATCAGAATATCATTTCCATATATACAACATAGTCATTCATATCCGGGTGATCACATCGATATTCTTTCCTAAAATAACTCAATCTCGCAGACAGTTTGCATATCACTCAACATGATATATTTTCCATATATAGCACGCAACGAGATTCCATTCATACGAAAATGTTCATAACCAGGTGATCTCATAGATATTCCAGTTAAGCACAAGATCACACAAATTCGATTTTCTTAACAGTTAAACCACATTCAAGCGCTTAATCGAACATTTTCACATACTTAAACATCACATAACATGCATATCGAGTTTTCTAATTTGTACCCCCAAATTTACCTAATTACTTGGAATAATCAAAACTCTCATAGCCATTTGGACCAAAAAGGTCTACAATCGTGAATTTATTTCGATCTCAAAGAAACAATACGTTTAGTAAGTTTCTCGTTAAATCAAAATAAATTCGTTTTTCAACGGAAAGTTTTGCGCGCAAAGGTCAAAATTGGTCTTCGTCGAAAAAGATTTTCGCTTAGTAATGCTCGAGAAATTTTTCTACTAAAGTCGTTCTTGATAAAGGCGACTTTAAGTCTGATTTTGTATTCTGATCGAGAAATATTTTCGCGCCGCGTTTTCAATCGAGATATTAATCTACCTAGCGAGAAAATTTGAAATTATCGCAAAAAATCACAGAATATAATTAACATTGATTCAAGCAAAGACGATGAATTAGACTCCAAAATTACAGGTGTTTGCTCGTAATCAGATAATGAATACGCACGAACACACAATTAAACACATTAGAAAGCGAAAGATGTTGAATTTGATCAAAAACAGAATGTGTTCTAAACAATTTTCGCGCGAACAGTTATCACTTAAATCTGATCGATTCTACTTAAATCGAAGTTCAAACTACTATGAAACTAATCGCAATCAAATATTATCAGTAAATCAAGCACAGAAACATCAAATTCACACCAATTAAGCACAGAATTTGAGCTATTAGATCGAAATGAAATTCGCGCCAAACTGCTTTTCGATGGAACGGTACCAAAATTCGAATTCGATCCAATTCTAACAACTTTCGTTTCAAAACAGAATGAATCTGCTCTGATACCAATAGTTAGGTCCTGATTTATCAACTCAACGATCCTATACTTGAATCCTAAGGTAATCGATTAGAATTATAGAAATTGAATATCGATCGAAAACCTTTCTTTGAAGAACACGAGAGAGAATCATTGTAGTGAGAGAATATTATCTGATTCTCTCTCTAGAATTGGATTTGCAAGCCTTTCAGATCATTCCTCAAATGTTCTCTATTAAGCTCATCGTTTGTACATCTATTTATACCAAACATACTTGGTATAAATAACAAACTAAGTCCTAAACTAAAGACAATTAAATAAAAGCCCCAATCTACAAAGACAGCTAATTAAATCAAAGCACAACTAAAATCATATTCTACAGTTATTTCGGATGTTGTGTGTTTGCTAACATGATTTCGAGGCATAATTAAAGCCCTAAGAGCTTGCAAAACTCTAACAGCTTTCGAAAACCCTAACAGCTATCGAAACCCTAACACATATAGCGTGGGACCCCTGCAATGCAGTTGAGGACCCACAAGCTGATGCTCGGGACCCACACATATAGCTCTCATGTGTGCGGGAGCAAGCCTAGTGCACGGGACCCAAGCTCTAGAGCGCGGGACACATGACCTAGTGCGCGGGACCCATGCAGTCCGCGGCCCATGCATTGATGCATGGGACCCCAGCACCAGCGTCTGGGGCCCTTGAACTGATGCCTGGGTCCCGTGCTCCAGCGCGCACGGACCCGTGCACTAGGCTTGCTCCCGCACACATGAAAGCTATATGTGTGGGTCCCGAGCATCAGCTTGTGGGACCCGTGCACTGATGCGCGGCACCCCGGCACCAGCGTGCGGGGACCCTGAACTGATCCCCGGGTCCCGTGCACTAGCGCACGCGGACCCGTGCTCCAGTGCGCGTGCCCTGCACTGATGCGCGGCACCCGGCACCAGCGTGCGGGGACCATGAACGGATGCCCAGGTTCTATGCTCTAGCGCACGCGGACCCGTGCTCAGTGTGCGCGGCTCCCGCACCAGCGTTGGGGGACCGTTTAAAGATGCATGGGGCCCCTGAAGTTATGCGCGGGCCCCCCAGATCTAATGACTGGGGCCCTTGTGGATATATGTGCGGGTTCCATGAAGCATGACCACGAGTTTCGTCTTTCCGACTGGAAATTCGAAGCTCTCGTGGCCTAGCATCATCTCTTGAGACACAATCACGTAATTTCGAGGGTTAAAATTCGTAATTCGAAACGAAAAAACTTACTGTAAAGAGTTTGAGCCCGATATTTCCTTCCAGACTTGTTTCGCACTTCGACTCGACTTAGTGACGAAAATGGGCTATTTTTTCTTTCGAAACGATGAAGAAAAAAGGATGGATCGATCTAGGTGGTTATAATAATTATTATGTGCTGCTATGCGTTTAAATGGGGTTTGGTTTCTTTTATATAGATACAAACTGTGTATATTTATTTTTCTTTTTCTTTTATTTTTAGTTAATTAACGAGGGTTTAAAGAAGATGGTTAACGGTTAATTAAAATGAAGGCCATTGACAATAAAAAGTCAACGAGGCTATTTTTTAACATTGACTGAGTCAAGAGCTATTTTTTTAAAAGTCCCGGAACTCCTTGAGTTCTTGCACATCCCCTTATTGTTCAAGTGGTGAGCTCACCTCTGATGGAAAATGTTCCTATTCAGCCAATGGACAATCCACCTCTTCTATTGTTGAATGGTCACTGCAGGGTCCGGGAATGACAAGAGATGAGAAAGGATCTTCAGATATAACAGGTGACTGTTGTCTCTTGAGAGGAAACTCATCCTCCTTGAACCTCACGTCTCTTGAAATGAGTATCTAACTGTTCTTCAAATCAATGACCTTGTATCTATTATTGACTCCATTTGGGTAGCCAAGAAGAATTCATTCACTTGCCCTTGCATCAAATTCTTCCTACCTGCTGCAAGAGTGGAATAAAAATAGAGGAAGCAAACACTCGAAGTATATTATAGTCAATTGGTCTTTGTTATAATAACTCATATGGGCTCTTATTACCTAACATGACAGAAGGTGTTCTGTTAATAAGGTATGTAGCGTTAGTATGCATTCTGACCAGTACCTTATAGGCCAGACTGAAAACAACGAGCTACATTTAAAAGGTGTTGATGCTTTCTTTCTACCACTGAATTTTGTTGTGGTGTTTGAACACATACCAAGTGATGTAAAATTCCTTTTTCTCTAAAGAGATTAGTCATGCTAAATTCCTTAGCATTGTCTGATCTAACTACCTTAACTTTGTATCTAAAGTGAGTTTCAATAAAAGTCAAGAAGTAAGGAATGATAACTTGTACCACATATTTGTGTTTAATCATGAATAACCATGTAAAACGAGAGTAATCATCTACTATACTGATGAAGTATTGATGTCCCAAATGTGAGGGCACGTGAAAGGACCCCCAAACATCACAAGGGATAAGGTCAAAAGCAGACAAGCTATTTTCGATCATTTGGGAATGAAAGCCTCCTCTGTTTAGCAAGAGAACATATTTTACAATGAGTCAATGTTGTCACTACTATGTCTCAAAAAGTCCGTATGCATGTCTAAAACCTTAGCAGATGGATGTCCTAGTCTATTGTGCCAAAGATCTATTGAGACCTTATTAAGAAAGACATCTTTATTGTAAACAGGAGCCTGAAGAACTGAATAAACTTGGAGCACATACAGGCCTGCAATCTGTCTACCCCTGCCAATCGTTTGTTGAGATTGAGCCTTTATGACAAATCCATTAGCGTCAAAGTGGAAATTACAGCTTATCCTTTATGCCAAAGAACTCACAGAAATGAGATTAAACTGAAACAGTGAGACTAACAATACATCTTTCAAAGTTATGAATTGATTCACAGTAAATGAACCTGCTTTTCTAACCTTTATGACAGTGTCTCGCAAAAAGATACTTGACTCTCTTATCTCATGCAAAAATTATGTAAAATTGTTTCATTGCCACATACATGTCTAGTAGCTCCTGAGTCCATCAACCAAAGAGTTTGATCTATAATTTCTAGGTAAATTAAAGGACAGACACATACCTCCACCTTTCTGATTGTCTCCTTGATTCCCTTCCATTGGTGTCATCTGCAACTGTTTCATTGCCACATACATGCTGATTTATTACTGACTAATTTATCCGATCTTTAAGGCTCTGCAACTAAAAAGGTGTCATCTGCAACTGGACTACCTCCTCACTGTTGGTGGCTGAAGTACCCAGCTTAGTGTTCTATTCCACGGAGATGTAATTTATTCTTACTCCTTTGCTCCTCTGATGCTGCTTAAAGCCTGGGGAAACGCATGGACTTGGTAACAGTTCTCAATGGTGTGGCCCCTTTTGTTGCAATGAGTGCAGACAGTCCTCCCTTCTTCCATTCTCTTGAAGTAAGGTCCCTTCTCAAGAGAGTCTGAACCACCCTTTGCTAGCATTGCCATGTTACTGCTTGGATCATTTGTACCAATAGCTGAAACAAGACCCATCGACCTTTGTTTCTCGAATTAGCAAGGAGAACACTCTATTGATTGAAGGCATGGGATCCATAAGTAAAATTTGGCCCCAAATATCTGAAAATTACTCATTTAGTCCCATCAAGAAAGCCACAACATATTCTTCATCTAAATAGGCCTTCATTCCGTTGATTCCACCACAAGTACATTCACACGAAGGTCTGTAATTGATCAATTCATCCCAAAACATATTCAGCTTGGTGAAATATGTTGCAATACTATTTGAACCGTGCCAAATTGATTAACTCCCTTGAGTTGGAAAACTCTGGGCTTGTTTGTCTCGCCTAATCTTGCAAATCTATCCAGACCTCCTTTGTTGATCAGCCGATATCTCCTTGGTGACCGAGTTCAAAATCCATGAAATCAAAACATTGTTGTTCCTCTTTGTCAGGAACCGAGATCTTATACCATTTCATGTATTTTTTTTTATAAATTCACGCAATTGCATAATTAATTTCATGATAGAAATATAGATGAAAATGACATTAGTTAAGATATTATAGTTCTAGATTTTCGGATAAGTGTAAGGTACGAAAGATGGAATATTACGAAATTAGAATCCTCTAAGTATGGTATTTCGAGTTCGCGAAGTTAGCTTATGAAAGGGAATTATGTTTCGCGAGTCACAAGGACTTCGCGAATTGTGTTTCGGGGGCCATAAGGGGTCTTGCAAATTGGGAAGGAAGGTGTTATGTAGAAAGTCTTTTAAGTAAAATGCGAAAACCTAGTCATGAAGGAAATGATTTTAGTAATAAAATAATATGTATTAGTTAAAGTTATGATATGTATCAGCAAAATATCGATGTCATTTGGTCACATTGACACGCTAACATAGGATAAGAACTGAAAAAGGAAGAAAGACATTCATTTTAATCACTTACGAAAAACTAAGAACAAAGAAAAACAGAGGATTCAAATAACGATCGTACTACAGCTAAGGAAGGGTAAATTTCTTATCATAACCTTTATATGTTAGTTCATGTTTTAAGCATGTTAGGAAGATTTGCTAGCATGAAAACTGGATAAATATCATATTTTTATGTGTTTTGATTTTCGAAGGGCTTGGAAATATTTAAAGTTTTGATGATGTTTTTGATGTTCTTGAAGATTTTAGGGTTTGATCGATGTTTTAAGATTTCGAAAGATAGAAGTGTTTTTGAGCGTACGACATTCTAGGTTTTGAATTATTTTCGAAGGAGATTTTAATGATATGGTTTTCTAAAGATTAGAAGTTATGATTTTTGAAAGATAGGTTTAATAGTGTTTAAGATTATCGAAAGAAATTTCGAAAGAAATTGCGAAAGGGTTTTTCGAAAGTAGTTTCGCAAAATCCTTCGAGATTTACTTTTGAGAATAGATGTTTCACAATTCTGTAATCTCGAAAGAAAATAATTCTCGAAAGATTAAATTTTCGAAAGAATGAAATTTAGGAAAGGGGTAGAATTTCGAACAAATTTTTTCGAAAGGGTTTGGTTTCGTAAATAGTTTCGCGAATTGCAGTTCGGCCCAAATTCAGTATTTTGTGGGCCAATCGAACAAGAAATAAAGTCGGGCTTCTCGCGGGCCAATGAGTTTTGCGAACTGAGAGAGAAAGGTCAGGCTGCGAATTCTGTTCGCGGGCTGAAACAGACTTTGCGAATCCTTAAGGATTTCGCGAAGTGAAAATTTTATGGATCAAGTAAGATTTGGCAAATTAGAAGGATTTTACGGACTGAAATTAGTTTCGCGAATCCTAAAGGATCTTGCGAAGCATAAGTTTTTGCGAGTTGAGTAAAGTCGCTAAATATAAAGTTTTTATAGGTCAGATAACAATTCGCGAACTGTGAGACATTCGCAAAATCGAAATAGGTCGAATTTAATTTTTGATACTTAACAGATTTACGATTTTTCCAACGTACATAATTTCAATGATATATTTTCAAAATATAACTTTAGATAGAGAGCCAAACACAGGTGAGGACTATAAATAAGAACTAGAGTCATTCATAAGAAAGCATGCATATCACATACACATATCATTTTAGGGATTTCATAATTTACTAGATAAAATAATTATATAGGTTAGGAGTCTGATAAAGGCAAAGACAAGGCCGAGTAAGCGAACGGGAAAATAGGTGAAACTTGTGAGTATGATTTGCAACATGTATCTTATGTGCATATGTGCTTGTGTGCTCTATATGGATTAATGGACTAGTACGTGATATATATGCTATTTGGAAATCAACGTGATTTATGTGACTGTAACGTGTTCTCACATGATATACGTGTTATGTAAGGTATATGTGTAGCATTGCACACATATAAAATAAAGGAAGAAACCGTTATGACTGCTACGACTACGGATGGTACGATACGAATGCTACGGCACACATCCCTACAAATAGGGTGATTTTACAGAGTCATGTACAGGCACATATGTATGCCTACAAATCCGAGGATTACGGAATGGTTACAGAGTCCCATGCATGGGCGCCGACTGGGCTTACAGTACAGTCTAGCTAGTCTATAACAGGAGTATCAAAAGAAAATGATCATATAGAATTACATTGATTTATAGGTCATATGAATGGATATGTGGACTATGGTTACGTGACAGAATTCATGTTTGAGTAAGTGACGGTTATGTGACGAATATATGATTGAAAGGATTTCATGCTTTTGATCTACGGATCTGATATGGACAATGATATGTGATGGATGTATAGAATAGCAAATGATCTACTGATCTTATGGATAATGGCTATATGAACGAGTATGACGGGTATATGAATAGGATGTTAGGTTAGTTACGGAAAACAAATTGATTTATGATTACAGTTTAATTTATTATATGTTTATGGAATAACATGTTGTGATCATACTCTGAATTGTGTAAAGTGTCGTGGATATCTAACAGGCTACTTAGATGCATCCACATACGAAAACATGGATTCAAGGTTGGCCGGCTATGCTCTCATCCTACTCCCCATAGTTTATAGTTGCATATAGTTTAAGGAACATTAACAAATTTTTGTATGACGCTAAAATAATGATGTTGCGTACGTATATGTACATTATGTGTGAAAGTGAATAGACAGATGTACGCCCCTCTTTATGTTAAAAAGGAATGGTTATGAAAAGAAAAGAAAACGAAAAATTTTATGGAAAAAATATAGTAACTGCGCAAATACGGAAGAAGGAAACGGGCGCTACACTCTTCCATGCAATGAGCTGATTCTTGTTGCTCACCTGATCTTGGGGATCAGCGATTGGCGGCTGTAAATCGGCATTAACGAACCCTTCTTTATTTCTTCCGATCAACTCTATCATCATCGCTCTACTCCATGTAGCATAATTGTCCCCATTCAACAACTCATGTACAAGAATCTGCCCGTATGTGTCATTATTATTGAGGAAATAAGGGTCGTTGATTAGCACTATCGATGGTGATGTTGGATTCGTCAATGTCATATCCATCTTTAATCAATGAATCTGATATTTGAAAATCACAGCTCGAAGCTTAATTCCTCTGATAGCATAACAAAAATGTAAAGAACACAGAGACCTAACGTGGTTCCAGTTCTGAATAATTCCTATGTCCACGATCAACCAAGAAATCTTTTATTGAGTAATACATTGAGAGCTATTTACAGTTAGCTGAAGAAGATGACTGACTTAAACTAATTAAGGAATACAGCGCTACTTATTTAGATGTCCCGCCCTTAAATGGCCCACATTCATTTCTTAATAAATCAGCACCAACAGCTACTTTATAAGTGTAATCCGTAAGTGGCTGTAAAACGCGCTTCTTCCCATACAAGCGCTTCTTCCTTCTTTTGATAAGTTTTGTTATCATTTCTCAATAATCTCCGTTTCCATGATCTTCCATTTTGTATCCGGATTTTTTTTTCTGTTTTACAGCACTAAGTAAACTAGATGCGGACGAAAATTTTCAAATATAGTTTTGATTTCAACTTGAGACTTGAGAGAGTAAAGAAAATATTGTGAAAAATTAAACTAGCTCCCCACATATTTATAACTTATTTTAGGAGGAAAAACGAACCAGCGGTTATAACTGGCGGTTTACGATTGTAAAAATCGAGAACCATAACCGAACCGTCACAAGTGACGGTCCGATAACCTGTGACCGCGATCAACCGAACCGTTGATCGCCGGTTTAGTTACGGTTTTTCAAACCGGATGGACACCTCTAATCCTAACGGATGCTAAAATCACAAAATACAAAAGTGAAGATAGGAAAGATTACACCCACTCTAAATCTAATGTGCGAGCTATATCTCTTAACCTTTATTACCAAAATGAGAGCCACAAAAACATTTATTGCAGTTAGACGTTTCTAATAATATAACCATCTTTTAATAAGAAATGAGTAAACGGCACGTTTCATCCTAGTAAGTTGCTACTTATCTAGCTATCCCTAGTTGGTCTCATTGTGCAGTCGCCTCAAAGCCAACTCAAAACTCTATACTTTGCCAGAAAAGTTGTTTTTTTCCTTCGACTTATGGAGACTGCTGCTATTACGGGTCGCGCTTGTGGAGTGCCAAGGTTATATACATATATATTAATTATTATGATTCTCATCTTCGTCAGCAAAGATTCGATTCAACATAAAAATAAACAGCAACAGCATTTGAAGGCGAGCTTCCGTTTCGGGACACTCTGCACTTGGCACCAAAATCGTGGCCGAAGTTTTCGAGGGCGAACGACAACTCATCGTCCCTAACCACAAAGTGTGAGCTTGGCGACAGTTTGGTAAGTTTCACTCTCCGCAAAGAGAATACAATATGAAGTCGTCCCTATATGATGTGGATGTAAAACACTAAGTAGTAAACTGATGTTGGATAAAATGTTGGGTCAACACTCGATCTAACACTCAAGTGCACAACGGAATATTTTGGATACTTAGTGAAGAAAACTGATAAACACGAGATGTAATTGTGCAGCAAGTCAGAAAACTTGCTGCGTGCCTCAAGGCGAAATTCCACTATAGCAATGGATGGGAAAACAACTATCCGAAAATAGTACAAATCAAGCCTATACAAAACTACGAATCTAAAGATTCTGCAAACCTACAAAGTCCTAAGACTTTTGCAAAAGAAACGCTAGGCTAAAAAGACACTCGTGATATATAAAACTCGCTCAAACTCGCTCAATCGCTAACAAGAGCAAATGTCTCATCAATCTATGCCCTCAACTTGCGTATAACCCTGAGCTACTAAACGTGCTTTGTTCCTAACAACTCTACCAAGTTCATCAGATTTATTCTTAAAGATCCACTTCGTGCGTATGACATTAATGTCCTTTGGCCGTGGGACTAAGGTCCATGCTTGGTTTTTCTCAAACTGCAAGAGTTTCTCTTGCATCGCATTTATCCAGAAATTATCCTTGAGAGCTTCAAGGACATTCTTAGGTTCTATCTCAGAAACGAAGCAATTAAAACGTAGCTCAGCGTATACTGTGTTCATGCATACGTTTCTTACCATAGACTTATAATACTTGCGCGGCTTGTCTCTGGTTTTCCTACCTTCGTTCACATCTGCAATAATTAAGTCTGTGGGGTGATCTTTTTGAATCTTAGCTGGCGGGTCTCTACGAACTTCACTGGGTCCAGCCTCGGTGTTCTGTTCTGGCACAGGTATTGAGTCCGATATTGGCTCAACATCGTCCTCCACATTCTCCTCTGTTTCGTCCACAGCTTGTATAACATCTGAAATATCATCTTGAGGAGACACTTTGCTAAGATCAGTAGGATCATCAAACACAATATTTACAGACTCCTGAATAGACTTCAAGCGCAAGTTATGCACACGATAAGCACGACTATTAGGCGAGTATCCAAGAAAAATACACGTGTCACTTTTCGAGTCAAACTATGTCAAGTACTCACGATCATTTAACATGTAACAATAACACCCAAAAATATGAAAGTACTTAATATAGGCTTTTTTCCATTCAACAACTCATAAGACATTTTCTTAGTACCATGCCTAAAGAACACACGATTCGTTATATGACAAGCAGTATGTGGCGACCCTACTTCTCTGACTAGGATTAGTGGCGGATTTTCGCAACGTAAGCCGCGGAAGGCCCGTCTAATTAAAACTTTTTCCTAGAATAATATACATTATGACAAAATGTCGTCTACATAGTCAGTCTATACAAAGGCCGTAGCCCCAAAATAATAAAATAGCAAAAACCCTAACGCCGCTCCACAGGTCGCATCCATGTACCGCCCCGCCCTCAAAAGTCCGTGGAGCACCGCCACCAGCCGCCTCAGCCTTGACGCATAGCGGCGTCAGGCTCAGCAACACGTAAACACTGAGCAAATTTGCCCAGCAGGTGAATAAAATGCATGTATGCAAGTGTGCGCTCAATCCCAATCCCAATATCTCACATGCCATGCACACTCTTCCTTTTCCCACATTCCTATCTCACAACACAATATGGGGCCCATGGTTAGGCTCACGTGCGCAATAAATATCATGGGTGGCCACGTGATTCCACGCGTAATCAGCGGTAAGCTACGCTGGTAGTGCACTGATCGATCACGTCAATGGCCACCTACCATGTCGTCTCTTCCACAATAAGACATGGGCGATAAAGCCCGTATCCATATATATATATATATATATCATCTGGCGTTTTCCACCTCGAGCCGACCACATCCAGTAGACAGATCGATCACGTCTGTCTCGGCCAGGTAATCTGTGAGCCTAACAAGTCGTCACAATAATCTCAATCTACCCCACTTAACAATACCTCGAATCATCATCGTCTCAATACGGTGGAAACCATCTCTCGCCCTCACGTGATATGCACGTGCCACACATATATATGATGGTACATAAAAACGTGGTTTCACATAAAACATATATAAATCATGTAAATCACGTAAGTCACAGAAATCATCGAATCACATAAAAATCACATATGTGTTTACGCATTGTAGATGGATGATCCACCTACCTGTCCTTCCGCTATAATCAAATAGGGAATCCGGGGTAGTCCCTATATATCGATCCTCTGAATATAATAAATATTTCCAGATTAATATACATTTATTAAGTCATATAAATTTTGAGACTACTAAAATTGTCAAAACCCTAAAATTTATGAAAACCTAAAAATAATGAAATTTCTAAAAATAAATAAACCCTAAAAATAGCAAAACCCTAAAATACTGAAAATTTATTAACTGAAATACAATGTCGAAATCTTGGAAATGTCGAGACATAGATGTCGAGATTATTATACCCTATCGAGATCTTAGTTATTAATTCTATAAGGTATCAAACTTGTACAAATGTCGAGTTCTTTCTTATTACATAGCTCGACATCTTTCTATATATGTATCTCTCGACATCTTGGTAACATATAGCTCGACATTTTTGCTAGTTATTTATACTATTGCGTCTCGAATTCTTTGTATTTTAGACCTCGAGATTTTCTATCGAAATCCTAATGATGTCGATAGCTTTATTGATGTCGATATCTTACTAATATCGAAACTTGTACCCTTCCAAACTCTTCTATGAGAAGAATCATTATGTCCCGAGAACTATATTGTGTGTGTCGAAATCTATATAGTGGTTGAATTATGTCGAGGTTTAATATATACCGAGATTTGATATATCGAGATCTTTCAAAAGTCGAGATCTTATCAAAACATCTCGAAATCTTTTTATTATGTGTCTCGACATCTATCTATTATCCATTTAGAATTCTTTCTAATATGTCGAAACCCGTCTATTACACATTTCGAAATTCTCTCATTATACATCTCGAGAATATCTCCTGCATCGAAAGTCATAGCTTATGAATCTAACTTAATTCCTAAAAATCGTATGCCCAGCAAATAAATTCTAAGAAGCACCACGATTTCCATAGAACATAAGAAATCCTAGAAAATACCATCTGCTTCAAATAAGTTTCTTTTTACATACGTTCTTATGATTCTGAAAGGATTCTCAAAACTTAGGGTTTTCTAAACAAGTTAGAATTTGAGCTCCTACGATTGCATAAAATCGTGTATTAAACTATATATATATAAGTAAAAATATGCTAACCATTACTGAATCAAGTAATCCTGAAACTTTTGCATACCTCTATCGGATTTTCGGTTTGCTAATTCTCCTAGTTGCTGACTTTTCTACTCGACGTTGCCCTTGGTTTTGAGAGTCTTTCTTGCTAATTCTTTTCATAGGGAATAGATATATCTTAGATAAGTATTAAGATTTTGAAGTTAGAGATGATGGGACATAAAGTAACGCAAGTTTCCCCTTGGTCTAAGTAATTTTCATTCTTGAATGTTTATCCCTAATGTTTGGGCCTTGTTTGGGTATTAAACATAGCCCAACTCAATTAGTTCTCCTATCCAATATTATAAATTCCTATAGCTTTTTAGAAAATTTTGAACTTAAGTTGAAATTATTGAAATTTACATTCTAGTTAAATAACTTAAATTTCTCCACAAATTTTCCTAATTCACAAAATAACATAATTAATTACAACAAAATCCCGTATTAAAATTCACGGGTATTACACAGCATGCAATGCTTCAGCCAAAATCTTTTAGAAAGACTCTTAGAATGCAACACAACACGTGTCATTTCTTGCAATGTCCTATTCTTCCTTTCGGCCACCCCGTTTTGTTGGCGTCTTAGGAGATGAATACTCATGAAATACCTTTCCTATCACAGAATTCATCGTACGATTGGTTATCAAATTCCCTACCATGATCAGACTTAATGCGAAATATAGGAGCAATGAAATTATTCTTAACCACGGCACAGAAATTTTTGAAAACTCGAACGACTCAGATTTTTCCTTAAGAAAGTAAATCCATGCATAACTAGAGTAATCATCAACGAGCACATAAGCATATTTCCTACCGCCTATGCTATATACTTCCATAGGACCCATCAAATCCATGTGAATTAACTGAAAACAGTGAGCAGTTTTAAAATGTTGGGCAGCATGTTGATCAACATTATGGCTAACATGCACTTGCTTACCCTTCAAACATGACTCACATACAACCTTACCAAACTTCTTAAGTTTCGGTATGCCTCTGATTGCATCGTGCTTGATAAGTTGCTCCAACATTCTGTAGTTGACACGGCCCAATTTGAAATGCCAAAGTATGACGTCGTCCTCAGCCTTAGAGAGTTGGCGCACGTCCTTCACACCGGATTTTTCACCGACTAGATAACAGTTGTCACTCAATCTTTTTCCTGCCATAACTGGCACGCAATTGCTGTTAAATACTTCACAACATCTTTATTAAATCGTACCTCGAGATCGTCATTGCAAAGCTGGCTTATACTAATCAAGTTGGCTACGAGCCCGTCTACATGAACGACATTGCTCAGCTTGTGAAAGTCGTGCATGTTCAATCTGCCTTGGCCGAGAATCCGTCCTTTAGCAACCTCCTCCAAACATCACAGATCCACTCTTTAAGGGCATGTACTCACTCAGGTATTCTTTGGTACCCGTCATATGTCGGGAACACCTGCTATTGAAGTACCAAGAACCTGTCACGTTAGCTCGCAAAGAGGTATACACAACATTGCACTAATGCACGAACTTCTCTACCCAAACTTTTTTAGATGATAAAACAGCATTTGGGTTACTAGAATTTGAAGGTGAGCCAGCTGAACTTTCTCCAGACATACTTTCAACACTGATTTCTCAATGTTGAGCGGATGTTGGAGGACATTTTAGCCGACATCGATTTCTTTGCAGAAAACTCCCCCTTCAATTTCCAGCAATATGGCTTAATATGACCAGGCTGCTTACAATGGTTACAGTTAAACTGTCTTTTCTTAGACTTACTGGCAGCATGCTTAGGACTCTTCTTAACAACTAAATTCTCAATACTTTGGTTCGTAACATGCTCGGTTTTTCCTTAACAAAAACTATCATAGGTCTATCATGAATAATTGAATGAGAAGAATTCGAGGGCTGAGAGTTAAATCCTAAACCTTTCTTATCAAAAATACCTAAAGATAATACCTCATCAAGGATCGTTTTACCCTTGTTCATCTTCGTGAACATTTCGTCGGCCTCGTTGACTCGCTTTTGAAGTTTGTCAATCTCCTTGTCCTTTCTTGTCAGCACGGCCTCCAATTTGTTCATTCCTTCAAGTAGGCTTTCAATCATCTTTTCGTCTTCTCATTCTCCTCGGACAACATTTTCACGATGGTTCTTAGTTCCGAATATTTCGCCTTTTCCTTCTCATATTGCGCGGACAACATCTTGACGGCATCATTAATCTGAACTTCCACACAAACGTCAGTTTCTAACTCTGCATCATCAGAACTTAAATATCTATCAAAATAGTTTGAGTCATCATAATCAAAAATAATTTGTTTCCCAGATGTTGTGTCAAATGTTGGCTCAACATTAGTTACCGCCGTAAAGCCGTTTGATGATCTTCTTCGTCGTTGTCTGAGAAGGACTGTATGGTTATTGATGGTTGCCTGACTCCTTAGGGCACTGTTCTTCATCTTCATCGTTGGAAAGATCAACCCAAAGTGCTTTCCCTTGTTTGCGTAAAGTGTTCGCGCATTCGTTGGCAAAATGGCCCCAAACCTGACATGCACGGCATCTCACTGATTCCCAATTGAAGTTCTTCTTCTTTCCGTCAGTATTGCATTTGAAGTATGTAGGAGCTGACGAAGGTTCTGCTTTGGCATTCTGGCCCTTCCCGAATGTTGGGGCAATATTCTGCTCGACGTTCCTCTTCTGAAGGAACTTAGTAAATTTCTTCACGAGCATAGCCATATCCTCATCATTGTCAGGGTCAACTACAGTTTGCACCATGGATGACTGACTGACTAGAGCAATGTTTTTGCCGCGTGAAGCTCGCTTTTGGACTTTGAGGTTGGTCTCATAGTTCTTCATAATGTTCATCAACGTGTTGAAGTCCAACGTGGCCAGATTGTGGGCTTCCTCGATTACAGTTACCTTCACATTAAACTTCTCAGTTAGTGTACGAATTGCCTTAGAAATTAATACCTTATCGAGATTGGATCTTCGAGACTAGCACACTCGCTCGAGATCGTCAGAATCTTGCCGAAGTACGTGGTAATGTCCTCGTCTTCCTTCATTCCAAGGTTTTCGAACTGGTTGAGGAGAAGCTTTAGTCGGGTTTCCCTCACACTCGCATCGCCTTCGCAATACCTCTGAAGTTGCTCCGACGCATTCTTTGCCGTAGTACAGTTCTGAATGATCTTGAACATGAAGATGTCCACCGAAGACAAGATGGCGTTTAAGGATTTGTCATTGAACTCGACAGCATTTCACTCAGGAACCATCCAGTCATCGATCGATTTCTCATAGACTTCACCATCAGCGTCGGGGCAGACTTGGGTGTCGTATAACCGTTGAGAATAGCCTCCCACGCACGCGTGTCAATTGATTTGATGTATTGGCGCACATGAACCTTCCAATAGGCATAATTGGAACCGTCTAACACATGGACTTTGCCGAGATGGTTTGAGCTTGTAACATCCATAGAAAAGGATAAAAAATGCTTAGTCACGTCAAGCGTAGGCTCTGATACCACTTTGAAGTGGTCCCGGTACGATATGGATGTAAAACACTTTAAGTAGTAAACTGATGTTGGATGAAATGTTGGGTCAACACTCGTTCTAACACTCAAGTGCACAACGGAATATTTTGGATATTTAGTTACGAAAACTGATAAACACGAGATGTAAATTGTGTAGCAAGTCAGAAAACTTGTTGCGTGCCTCAAGTCGAAATTTCCCTATAGCAATGGATGGCAAAACAACTATCGAAAGATAGTACAAATCAAGCCTAGACAAAACTACAAATCTAACGATTCTGCAAACCTACAAAGTCCTAAGACTTTTGCAAAAGAAACACTAAGCTAAAAAGACACTCTCGTGATATATAAAACTCGCTCAATATGTCGTGCAAAAGTGACTCCATGAAAGCTCTCAAATTTCTCGTGCAAAGCTCAATTGTGGCAGCTCGAAATCTCCTTTATTTATAAGCCTTTGCTCCCTCTTGAATTGGTAAAATATCCCTTGAATATCTCCTCTAAGATCTCTCTAAATATAGTACATATTTAGTTAGAATCTTCTCACATAATCGGCCGATCTCTTATCTTCTATTTAAGGTAACCGATTGATTGATTCTCCTTTGACATTCAGATTTTCTAATTGTGGTAGTTGCTTGACTTGAACTTCAAGCATCCTATATTTAGTATGCTTCCTTCCAAAACTCGTTCAAGCTACTCCATACACTTTCCACACGGTTTTGACTCATTCCAGCACTTTATCACGTCCTGCGTATCAGTAAATAAAGCTTCTAAAAAAGGTTAAATGGTTTTTGGGCATGAAAGATAAAATCAAACGTTGACCATTCACATACAACAATGTTGGCTGGAATGTTAGACGACATTGTCAATGCTGAGCTAGTGAACATTAACACAATATGATTTTCATTGTTAACGGTCATCTGCTTCTCCTGTGGTTATTGAAGGAAGAGTTCCTTACAATATCGACAAAGGACAAGGGGCTCATCGCGCTTATGATTAGCATGGGAGAAGCGCTAAGAATTATAGCTTTCAAGGTTAGGACTGCTGCTTGCGGAGGAACAACTTGCGTTAACTCCTTTGGAGACGAGCAGCTCACCGTCGATTTGCTTGCAAATAAGCTATTATTTGAGGTATTATTAAATCATATGATTATGTGTATCCTTCTTTTAAATTCTTGTATATTACAACTCCAATCATACATAATCCTCAGGCTTTGCAATATTCTCCTGTGTGTAAATGTGCTTGCTCTGAGGAAATCCCTGAGCTCCAAGACATGGGAGGCCCAGTTGAAGGCTTTCATTTTTTTTTTATTACATGAGCTATTTAACTTAATTCACAAATAGTGATTATTAAAATTGAATAAAGAGGGTTTAGCATAGCATTTGATCCGCTCGACGGTTCGAGCATTGTGGACACAAACTTTACCGTGGGGACGATCTTTGGCGTATGGCCAAGCGATAAGCTCACTGGGGTGAAGGGATCTGATCAAGTCGCAGCTGCTATGGGAATTTTCGGGCCTCGAACGACTTACGTTCTTGCACTCAAAGATATTCCCGGGACGCACTAGTTTCTTTTACTTGAGGAAGGTTGTGGAAATACATACATTATTCTGCGGGCGCAATATTTGGTTTTTGTCCTAATTGAACTATTTTTTTGCTTTTTGATGTAGGAAAATGGCAACATCTGAAAGATACCACGTGAATTGGAGAAGGAAAATGTTCTCCATGAAATCTTAGGGCTACTACGGACAATTCTCAATACGCCGAGGTTTTTTTTCTGTTTCCCTTATATATACAATGGGTTAAGTTTTCTAGACCTGTATACTTGGGTAAATGGCATCTTAAGGATACCTAAATTAGGGTACGGCAAAATGTTGCAAATTGAAGACACCTAACTAAATGTTGCAATTTGAGGGCATTAAGTTTTAAATCGAAGCAATTTGAGAACGAGTTTCTAATCTATGTATCCCAAAATTGTTTCAATTATCACTTAGTCATAGGATTCCCTCAATTTACAGGTGTCCTCATAACGCCATTTCCTCTAATATACAAGAAAATAAATAGTTAAGACTATAAACAACTTGAGATCGAGTGTAACTGCGTTATTGCTATCATTAACTATAGGGTTCTTCTTATGCAAGTTGATTGATTTCTACGTTAATGAGAAATACACGTTAAGATACACCGAGGAATGGTGCCCGATGTGAATCAGGTAAAGCACTCTCTTTTTGGCGCTTAAAGAAAGATAAATATATACGATCGATGTTAAAGAAAACCTCTTTTTGTAATAAGATTATCATAAAGGAGAAAGGAATCTTCACGAACGTTGCATCCCCGTCTGCAAAACCAAGCTTAGGCTTCTCTTTGAAGTGGCTCCGTTAGGGTTTTTGATCGAAAAAGGCGGGCGGTTACAGCAGCGATGGGGTGCAATCCGTGCTGGAAAAAGTGATCAAGAATTTGGACAGAAGGACTCAAGTTGCTTATGGGTCCAAGAATGAGATCATTAGGTTCGAAGAGATGCTTTATGGATCTTCAAGGCTTAAAGGCTTCTGAACCTGTTGTAGCAACTGCTTGATTATTGATTAATTTCAAATCAATTTTATGTTAAATTACTATTCCTGAAGTTAAACCAACATTCATATGACATGCCATAAACATATTTATATATGCACCGTAGCAACGAAAGTTACAATTATTAATATGAAAAATAACGGAAGGTGGAAAGACTCAATAGCAGCTTTCAAAAGCCCTAGTCGAGCGACACCTAAAATTCCCATCATTAATAGAAAAAAGGCCTAATTAAACATAAAAGCCCTAATCGAAACCTGATATCATAAAATCGAGACCTAAAACTCTGATGGAGCAGTTAACTAAAAGACAAACAGAATTACGATGAAAAATTAAATTGGTGCAACTAAATAGAGCGTGAAATGGAAATGAAACCATTTTAAGACTGGCGACTCCCCGGAAGTTCCAAGGTACAATTTCACGTGTGCATTCTATTTTGAGGGGTGATCGACACGTGGTGTACTATATAACGTGCAAGTGCGACAAGTGATAAATAAAACGAATACCTAATTACTATCACCGACGTGTGATAGGCAGTGGTCCTATCGTTTGTAGTGTAGTAAAGTGAGTAAACGAGTATCGAACACGAGGAATAGATTGATTACTAGTAATAACCTGTCGACTCGATATCAGCATAATTAAAATGCACAGATTTCTCTATACTACTACGAATTATCCTAATAGATCACTCCTAAATCAATGAGACTAACAGAATACACCTAAACTGATGAGAGTACTTTCAGATGATAAAGATGTGCTCGGGATTCGAAACCCGCTAGGTATTTCGACTAAGACAATGAAATATCATTCCTACATGGTAAAGACTAAGTCGCAGTAATTTCCTACCCGTTCACAAATTTGTTGTCTCCCTAAACGCTCACGGGGATCTAAAATTCAATGATTACTAAAGGCAAGGATCGGGCCTAATCATTATTTAGCTGTCGCCCTAAACGATTTTCCAAACATTCACTTTAACACCTAAACATATTAAAGCGAAGAAGCAATTTCATAGATAGATAAATAGTCAAAGCACACGAATCACGATAAACATGTCTTAAATAGGAATAAACCTAGCGTTCATCTACTCCCAAAGATAGAAGGGATTTAGCTACTCATAATTGATGAGAAACAACGAATAAAATAAATAACGGGGAGGAAGACTCATGATCTTGATGTACTGATGGACCTGTGACGGTAGCATGGATGAATCTTCGTTCCTCGTTCAATTCAGCATGATTGCATCGTTGATCGGTCTCTTGCGTTTCTCGGGTGGAATTCTCTGTTCTTGGCATCTCTATTTCGTCTCGGAGGTGTTAGGGTTATGATGTGAGTGGTCTCTGCTTTTTTTTAGTCGAATTTGGGCTTTTATACTGATTTTCGTAAGTGTCATGGCATGGGCATTGGGCCTTCACGGCCGTGACTATGATAGCGTTGCTCCGCGTCGCTCTCTACCCTGTGTCACGGCCAGGTGCACTGGTATTCACGGCCCGATGACCTTCGTAATAGCTCTCTGTCCACCTTCACGGCCTGGTGCATTAGCCTCCACGGCCGTGACAATCTGCTTTACTTGGCTTGGCCTTTCTTCCTTGAGTCACGGCCACATGCATGGGTAGTCACGGCGGTGATTGCTGCCAGCTACGTGGTTTGCGTTTTACCTGTCGTCACGGCCTGTGACATGTAGAGTCACAGCCCTGACTTATGTCTTCGTCGTTTGATTGGCTTTCTGCCTTGTGTCACGGCCTGGTGCAATATGTGTCACGACCGTGAAGGAGACGAAGAACGAGAGAGAGAGAGAGAGGGAGAGGAAAAAGAGAGAGAGGGAAGAAGAAACGTTTCTTTTTTTTTGCAATTTTTTTAATTTTTTATTTTTAATTCGTAAGTGTCACGGCCGTGAAGCTTAGGCTTTTGGCCATGACAAGAGGCAGTAGGTGCCTCTGTTCTTAGTCACGGCCGTGACATATAAGTCGCTGGTCGTGACTCTATCGAGTTTTTTTTATATATTTATATTTTTTTTGAGACACGGGCATGAAAGTGTACACCTAGGGCCGTGACTTGAGGCAGAGAACTCGAGAGGTCCTCGACTGCTGTCACGGCCGTGATAGCTTAGGCCGTTGGCCGTGACAAGGGACAGTATGCGAAGGTCGGGATGTCACGGCCGTGAGTCCTTAAAAGGACAAGGCCCTGACACTTTTTTTTAGCTAAAGTCGAAAACATAAATTAAAATACCTCGGTTGCCTCGCAAGATATCCACACTAATTATCCTTTAGCTTGGACTTTGGACTAGAATGTAATTATTTAATTTGGTGTTTGGGCCTTAATATACATAGGGTTAATGTGGTATATAAGGTGTTACCAACACCATTTGAAAGCTAATCAAAGATCAAAAGGCTAACCCAAGTTTTCACACACTACACACACTACAAGGTGAGAAAGTCTCCCTTTTCATTCCATCAAAGCCTATTTGATTCTTGTTTGGTGCATTCGGGACCAACAATATGTAATTTTTGTTTTATTATATATAAAATATTAATTTTACTAATAGTATGGGGTCAGATTATTTTGCTCCGATCATTTGTCACGTCTAAAAGTTCTCAAGACACTTGAAAGATTTTATGCAGTCAAGTCTGTCAGCAAACAAAAGTCCTAAAGTTCAAAGTAGGATCCATTTCGACAACTCTCACTAGGTTCGCTCTAGCGCTCATTTATTTTTTACTAGGGATGTTTTATATTTATATCACTCAAGTCAACACAAGTCATATTAACTCAATTTGCCTGTGATCGAGCGCTTTTAATCATTTCAACGAGCGGGAGATCGTCATTTCAAAGTATAGACTTTGAAGGCTTTAATTTGGTTATGACTAAGAGGGCAGGGAACTTTTTGGGAAAGGGAACTTAAAGTGAGCTTGACGTCATCTTCCATTCCTTCGTCGTTCTCATTTTCTTCGGCATTGTCTTTCGTCTTTTTGTCCTTTTCATCCTTTTATCTTTTGTAAATTTTCTGCACTTGCTCAAGCTGAAGCTCCGCTTCTCTATGAGGCTGAGAGATTTATCTAAGGCGAAGTTCTTCTTGTTGGTTCTCGGGTCGATACCGTGCTGCTTTTCTCTTAGTCCCTAAAGAGGTTTTAGAGATTATCGATTTGAAGAAGTTCACAGTTATGGAATTCGAACCTAAGGCCGTGGTCCTCTTCTCATTGTCTCGTAAGACCGAATTATCGTTGGAGAAGTTCACTTCGTGGTGCTCCTCTTTCCAGCCGTTCTGACGAGTGTACGAGATTATCGATGGGGAAGTTCACAGCAAGATCCATGCCCCTTTCTTAAAGATTTTGAGAGGCAGGTTCTTTTGATTTATTTTTCTATGCATTGAGCATTCCTCGTGTGCATTTTCCACCTTCATTTGTCATCTTTTTATTTTTCGTCTCGTTTTTCTCCCCGTCCTTTTCTCAATTAAACATCTCGCCGAAATTTTAGATTGTCGGTTGATGGCTCAAAGGGTTTTCAAATGAAGAAAATGAATTTGGAGAAGGCTCAAAATGGATGACTAGACACTATGTTAAATGATTGAAGATTAAATATTTGGCCGAGTGAGGAATTTCCTAAGTGCTCTAATCATTTTCCTAACGTTCTAACGCAAGGTGAGTATGAGACCAAGAATCACAAGTTAAGACAAGCAATGACTGTGTGACTCTCTAAAGAATAGATCCGATGAAAGAAATGAAAATGCTAGAAATCTCTCTCATATAAGTGGCTTTGTGTCTAGTGGAGTCTATGTAATAGACACATGAATGCGAATTAAGATTGACAAAATTAAGCAATTAATCAGTCGCATGTCAGGGAAATTCATACGTGACTTTAGATCGAGCATCCTAAAGGTATCTTCATTCCCCTAATATTACACGTATATGTATAATATTTACTAGATTATTTTTTATTTTATTATAAAGAAATATTTCACGCAAGATATAGCATTAAAGTATAGAAAACACATAGCATAGAACATGTGTAAGCACATAGGAGCACGTAAAGCACAAATTACGGAAGATTCAACATGCCTAATTTTCCGACAAGGAATTGGAACCGTTTTTCAAAGCCTTGGTGAAAATGTCAGCTAGTTGATATTCTGTTTTCACAAAATACATGTCAATCGTGCCTTTTTCTACGTGATCTTTATAAAATGATATCTAATATCTATGTGTTGTGCGTGAGTGGTGAACAGGATTGCACGTAATCACAATGGCACTTTGGCTATCGCTATAAATGAGTATATTATTTAAATTGTACCCATAGTCGTGAAGTTGAGTCCGCATCCGTAGCATTTGCGAGCAACAGCTGGCAGCCGCGACGTACTCAGCCTCAGCCGTCGATATTGAGACGCAGTTCTGCTTCTTGGATGACCAGCAGAGTAGCTTTTCGCCTAGAAATTGAGCACCACCAGATGTGCTTTTCCTGTCCATTCGGCAACCTGCATAATCAGCGTCAGTATAGCCAATTAATTTGAAATTCGTACCATTAGGATACCACAATCCTAGGGTTGAGGTGCCTTTGAGGTAGCGTAAGATTCGTTTGACCGCGAGCCTGTGGGATTCTTTAGGGTCAGCTTGGAAATGGGCACAAAGGCAAGTGGCAAACATGATATTCGATCGATTTGAGGTGAGATAAAGGAGAGATCCAATGATGCTTCGATAGAGTGTGATGTCGACCGATTTTCCTGTGGGATCGGCATTGCAGCTAGTTGACATGGAAGTGCTGAGTGGCTTGCTCTGATCTTGATGGAACTTCTTCAGAATGTCCTTGATGTATTCAGTCTTATTTATGAAGATGCCATCATCGAGCTGTCTGACTTGGAGTCCCAAGAAGAATTGCATCTCTTCCATGTGACTCATTTCAAATTTGCTCTTCATTAGATCTCCAAACTTTTTGCAAAGTCGTGGATTTGTTGATCCGAAGATGATGTCGTCTACATAAACTTGGACGATCATCAAGTCTTTGTCTTGCCATTTTATGAAGAGGGTCGTATCGATCGTCCCGCGAATGAACCCCGATTACACGAGGAAATCGATCAGGACATCATACCAAGCACATGGGGCATGTTCAGTCCGTAGAGAGCTTTGTCCAATCGCTAGACGTGATCGGGGTGTTCTTGATTAACAAAACCTTCTGGCTGAGCGACATAGACTTCCTCCTTACGCCATTGAGAAAGGCTGTCTTAACATCCATTTGATAGACCTTGAAGTCTTTGTGAGCCGCATAAGCCAAGAAAAGACCGATGGCTTCGATTCGGGAGCATACGTCTCGTCATAGTCAATGGCTTCCTATTGATTGTATCCCTTCGCAACCAGCCTTGCTTTGTTTGGGATCACTTCCCCATCTTCATTCTTTTTATTCTTAAACACCCATTTCGTCCCAATAATGTTTTTCCCATGCGGGCGGGGTACTAATGTCCACACTTGAAGACACTCAAATTGGTTGATCTCATCTTGAATAGCTATCACGCAATCCGGGTCTTTTAGTGCGTCTGCTACCTTGGTTGGCTCATTTTGGCTTAAGAAGCAGCTGAAGAGACTATGCTGATGTCTTGTCCTTACTCCACTCCGAAGATCACCAATAATCTGATCAACCGAATGTGCCTGAGTCCACTTTCGCTCATGTGGCAGGGCTGAAGTAGATGCATCAGCCACTTGTGGACCTAGATTTGCAAGAATTTCAGGTTGTTCATTAGGTTGAGGTAAGTCTGATTCTTCACTTGGATTGAGCGATTCTGATGAGACTTCCTCATTGACAATGGTAGGTTCTTCAATGAACTGTGGTAACTCTGAGTCGGGTGAGGTGGGGACATTGAAGAGCTTGGGACATCGGCCTCGTCCAGTGGGGAATCCACTAAAGATGTATCGATAATAGTGCCTTGTCGATATACGGGCTCAAAGAGAGAGTCCAAGTCCTCCATTGCAAGTCTTAGAGCTTCTTCTGATGTTGAGTCCTGAGTTGTTGTCATCTCTTTTTGGTTTTGTGCCAACACACCAGTGAATACGGGTTCTGAACTATTGTATTCAGAAGCCATCTGCTTAGGTGCGAGTCGTGAACTGAGGTGTGCAGGAGCTATTTCTGCCACTTCGTGGAAAGTGACATTATAGCTTTCTTTGATTGAATGGTTGGACTTGAAGTATACTCGGTACGCCTTTAAAGTTGATGAATATCCGACAAATGTGGCTTCAAATGTTTTAGGGTCGAACTTAGCACGTTGCTCTCTGTAGTTCGCCACAAAGCACTTGCACCCGAAGACCTTAAAGAAGGAAATATTGGGTACTCGCTTGTTTATTATTTCGTAGGGAGTCTTATCGAATCACTTGTGAACCACCGTCCTGTTCTGAGTGAAACATGCGATATTTACAGCTTCAGCCCAAAGGAAGTGTGGGAGGCCAGAATGAATCAGCACTGTACGTGCGACTTCCACTAGAGTTCTGTTCTTTCTTTCCACGACACCGTCCTATTGAGGCGTCTTGGCGGCTGAGAATTGCTGACTAATCCCACGTTTTTGATAAAAATCACTGAGGTACTTGTTCTTGAACTCAGTGCCATTATCCATTCTACTTGCAGCAAATTCTGAGTAGCGTTCACAAAATTAATTGTCCCATGTCTCATCCTTAGTTCAGAGGAACTTTGTCCATGTGTAGCGGGAGTAGTAAACGATAACTAGCACGTACTTGCGCCCACTAATACTCTGTCTGCATAGGTCCACGGAGGTCCATATGTAGCAATTCTAAAGGACGTGAAGTAGAGGCAACTAGTTTGGCGTGATGACATGCTCACTTCATTTTTCCTAGTTGACATACCAAACATTGATGCTCTTTTTGTAGAATGGTGGTTGGTAGACCGTGAACCAACTTTTTCGTTGATAGTCGTTGAAGAGCTTTGATGTTTAGATGAGACACACGTTGATGCCATAAGCTGTTCCTCTGAATTGTGGTCTGGGAGATAAGGCATACAGCAGTCGTGGTCCGCACCAGATTAATCGTGTAAAGGTTGGATTTCCGAAGTCCTTGGAGGAGTTCTTTATTCTGACTGTCCAATATTCTGCACCGGTTAGCATGAAAGACCACCTGGAATCCTTTGTCATAGAATTGGCCTATGCTGAACAAGTTATGGCGGAGACCTTCGACGTAAGAGACATCCTTGATTGTCAGATTTTCTAGAATGATGTCCCCAAGTCCTAGAATGGGGGCTGAGTCGTTGTTCCCTAATCTGACTTTTCCATTTGGTCGGTCTTTGTAGTTGCTCAGCAGCTCTTGTATTTCTGTCATGTGTGTGGAGCAACCAGAGTCAAGGTACCACACATGATGGATCAGCAAAAACAGATTTAAAGAGCTTTAGGTACCCACTTATAAATGGGTCCTCTCAGATTAGCAGATTTCATCTTAGGTTCAGATATGGCTCCTAAACTAGTGTTAATAGTAGCTTTAACAACCCAAGTCAATCATGAAGAGTTGAGTTGGGTTTGCCCTTTGTAGACGACATAGCCTTTTTGGCTTTCGTCTTTTTAGGCGGGGATTTAGGAACCCATTTAGGTTGAACCTTGCACAGAAGAATAATTAAGCGCGGACAAATGCTTTAGTAGGCTTGAGCGTGGAAAAGATCTTTTCATTGGATAGTCTCCTAAGGTGCTTTGGGGATTCGATCTTAACGGGATACCTTAGGTGAGAACAAGCATGAATAGCGCCATATGCTTTCTTTATGGCAGGATCTTGTTTCCTACGGGTCTTCCTAGAGCATTTGTCTTAATTTTTATTGCTGAAGTAGGGCCTGTTTCGAAATTGGTGCTTCTAAAAGTGATTGGCTGAATAGAACATGTAGAAGCAATTATTTGAAAAGAAGAAACAACTCTTTTATTTCTACGAGTGTCTTTTATTTGTACAGAATGAGATATTTTCTTAGATGTATGCAAATCTACGGGCTCCTTCTTTATTTTTAAACTAGACACTCCCGCTTTCAACTCTAATGCTCGCCCTACGCTCCCTGTAGACGTAACCGAAACCGAATTAGATTTAGAATTTTTTAAAGTATTATTCTTATTTTTCAGATATTTTGAAGGCGCTTTTTCTTCGTCACGCTTTTCAGAATGATATTTTCTATTGAGGGAGATGCGTGAGAAATAGCTTGTGGGATGGAGGAAGCTTTGAGATTTTCCATCTCTTTTAGGAATTTTTCTTTTCAGCTTCAAAGTTCTCTTCTTTTTCTAAAGAAACTCTTAACCCTTCTATTTTTCTAACAATAGGGAGTATAGAGAAAGAATTTTCAGAATGATGATATTGAGCTTCCTTGTTTTTAGAGTGATCTTCAGAAATTTGAACTGATTCAAGGCTCCAACCCTTGGGAAGATTCCCCGTGTCGTTGCTTTGATTCGGTTCTTCATAGCAAAAGGGAATTTCAGCCTTGGTTTTGGCTTTTCTCTTGGCTTCTTCTAATTCATAAGTTTCTTTTTCCCCAGTAAAATCCACGAGAGATGTTAGTCCGAGAACCATGTGTTTGACATCGTAGAGTTGTTTACAGTCAACTTTCTTTAAGTGACATGGATTCGCAAAACCTAAGCCATACTTATAATCATAAAATTCTAAGTCCTTGGGCTGATTAAAAAATATAGTTTGCTCCGATTGTCCCTTCTTTACTATAAGATCATCTAATTTTTTAATTTTAGCATACAACTTCTTACGCTCTTCTCCTAACAGAGCAAAGTTATTTTTTACCGTCAAATTGGCAGCGTTACAGGCATCAAGATCATTCCTAAGTTCACAAACCTTAGTATTAGATCAATCTAATTCGGCTTCTAGGTTGGTGATCCTAGTAGTCGCTTCTGTTAACCTACAATTGAGGTTAGCTTTCTCATTGAGATTTCTAACTAAGCAATTGTAGTTATTTCTAGCCTGTCTTCTAATTCATTAACTTTTAAATCATGCTGCTAGGCCTGTAATTTTTTCGGTAGTAACATTGTTCGTACCGAATACCGAACCGAATTAGCCGGTTCGGTATTCGGTTTTTACCGAAATTATTTCGGTAAAATCGATTTTGTACCGAAAAAACCGAATTGCAGTAAAAAAATAGCAGAAAATGAAATTAAGCTAGAACCAACAGAGTAAGAACAATAACCTCACAGCTAGTTAAAATCGAGCAAAATATAATCCTACAAGTCGAAATCGAGCATCAATAAAAAGAAAAACCACTCTTCGAAAATTACAGCACACCTACCGTTGAACTCAACACCGTCGAATGCAAATTCAATCCAACAAAGAGAGATTCACCAGCGGGAGATTAGTAGCGTCGATTTCGGGATTTGGATTTGTTTAGGCGTCGTGAATGAACATTTGAAAAAAAGGTATGCGATTGATAGGTTATGAAAGGGAATCGATTTGGTTTGGGGTTTCTTTCCAATTTAGCGTAATGTTTCTTTAGTATTTATTGTTAATCAATTTAATATAATAAATAATTAATATACAGCCTGGATCTTCATTGGGCTATATTTATTGGGCTATGTATTTAAAATATTACTATTATTATTTAAGGCCCAACGTAATATATAACAATTAAATCTAATATATTTTATTTTTAATTCGGTAATTCGGTATACCGAAAATACCGAACCATAAAATTTGTACCGAACCGAAATACCGAAATTTTAAAACTTTCGTACCGAATACCGAACCAAATTTTTCGGTTCGGTTCGGTTTTATAACGAATTTTTGGTAATTCGTTAAAACTTTCGTACCGAATAACGAACACCCCTACCTGCTGCTCTATCTGAGGTTTTGTAGTCTCTCTAGAATGTAGGTTCTTAGTAAGATCATCTATTTTGAACTAGAGCTTCTAAGTTCTGATTCGAGACTAATAATTTTCTCCTGAGATTTAGCTAGTTTCTTCTCTACTTCCTTTACGCTTTTCTGCTCACGTTTCATGTTAGTGTATGCTGATTGATACGATTCTAACATGGTCAATAATGTGGAGGGAGAAACTACCTCCTCAGAAGGTTCGGATGCTTGGTCTTCGTCCGTCTGTTATGAGGTTTCGGCATCAGAATGCTCGTCCAGGCGGGCCATTAGGGCTAAATTCTCTTCTTCTGAGCTAGACGTGTCATCGGGCCAGTGGTCTTGTTCTTCCATTAAAGCTACTTCAGCTTCCTTCTGCTTTGCGAGTTGAAGCTTCTTGGAGTAGTAGTTAGCGTCTCTCTTCTTTGGAAGAGTACATTCTCTGTCGTAATGACCAGGTTTCCCGCAGTTAAAGCACTTGGTTGGTTCTTTGGAGGCTTAGGTACATGTTCTTTGTTCCTAGAGCTTGAGGTCCGAAGTCGATTGGCTGATGATGAGGACTTCTTTTTGAAGTATTGTTTGCTCATCATCTTCCCGATTCATGCTAACTGCTTTCTCAGCACTTTCATGTTAGGCTCCATGTCTGAATCTGTTTCATCTTCATACTCTTAGCGGGGTAGGAGGCTTAATGGTGTTTTCTTTTCGTGGTTTGAGCCTCTCTTCTCCGAGACTAGGGCAACTGAGTCGTCGATAAGTTTGCCCTTCTGCTCCTTCTAAATCTCGCTAATATCTTCCTCGTGATGTGTGAGATTGTCGTACATGGCATGGATATCCAGCTCCTCAAGGTCTTTATTTAGTCGGATTTGAGCGGATATCTTCTTCCATTCTGAGGGCAGAGAGGAAAAAAATCGGATGTTGGTTTCCATGTTCGTCTTCATGATTTCGATTTTCCTCATGTCATTTAGGAGGGTGAGATATCTCTAGTAGAGATCATGTAAGCTGTTGGTCCCGAATGCACCAAACAAGGAATCAAAGAGGCTTTGATGGAATCAAAAAGGGAGAATTTCTCACCTGGTAGTGTGTGTAGTGTGTGAAAACTAGGGTTAGCCTTTTGATCTTTGATTACCTTTCAAATGGTGTTGGTAAAACCTTATATACCACATTAACCCTAGGTATATTAAGGCCCATACACCACAAATTAAATAATTACATTCAAGTCCAAAGCCCAAGCTAAGAGGATAATTAAAATATAAATCCCAAGACTTAAACTATTGACACAATCACTAAATATCCTAACAATCTCCCCCTTTGTGTCAATTGTTGGGAGTCTTGGATCTTGGACGTTGAGATGGTGGATTAGCGTGTAAGTGTTTCGCGAAGTCCTAGCTTGAACTCGAAGGCGCGGAGATTCCTTCGAAGGACCATTCGATCAGCTATAGCATCAATGAGCTTCGCGAACTTGGATCGGCAGAGAGGATCTTCTTCCGAAAGGATGCGGCAAATCCTCATGAGTTTGTCTTGGATGATGGTGAGCGTCCCATCCGAGAACTTTGCCACTTTCCCTTGTAGTTCGAGTAGGCGACCGCCGGATCGTCTCCATCGATCACATCGCCTTCTCGGTAGTCGTCCGTGTTCTTGAAAGATGGGCGAGTCAGATTCACCTTCTTCAGGTTGTGTTCCACCGCCATCTGCAGATCGTGGGTGGCGAAGAATCTGACCTGTCGGAGCATGTGGCGCTTGAGAGCCACATATCCCATGGTGAACGGTTCAGCACGTACGAGATGTCCAGAACTTCTGAGGACGAGTCTGAACTGTTTCATGGATTCCAGCATGCTGTATAGGTCACCCAGGCGCAGAAACTTGAAGTCCGCCTCACTGACTTCACTGTAGCTCTCACCATGCCTCATTAATGTGAAGACTGGGTAGTGGACAGGTCCTTTCGACTCTTGGCGGAGGACAGTGACTTTGCAGATGGGGGCCCGATTCATTTCCAGAGCGATGTTTTCCTCATCGGATAGCGTCCTCTTTGTGCACTTGTTGCAAAGAAGGCTCCATCGATAGAGCTTCTCCTTTTCCTCGCTCCAATTTTGGATGTTTATCAGCTCATATTCGTCGAAGGTTGTGATGATCTGCTCCTTGCGCCGCCATATCCTCTTCCTGATCTCTTCTTGAAACGGCGCGGTGATTTTTTTGTTTTCCCACGGTGCTTCCGGTATATCCACCGTGGGCACATCCGTTTGAGCAGCAGGAGCCTCAGTTTGCTGCGCTTGGAATTGTAGGATGTTCTCGAGCTCGGCAGGTTCAGCGTCGTACTCCTCTCCGTTCTCGTCGTCTGCGGTGTTGATCAGCGTGAGCGAGGCTTCCTTTAGCAGACGTCGAGCGTTTTCCACCAACTTCCTGGCTGCTACTGCATCGGCGGGTGTGTACAACCATTCATTGTTGAAGATGTAGGCCTCGATCTCGTTTTGTGCCCAGTAGACGTCCTCGGAAGCCAGATTGGAATCGATATCGAGAGTGGTATGTCTATGTGGTGGCGAGGGTGTTGCGTCGGAGGAGTTTGTGGATTGTGAGGATGGTTGTGGTGGAGATTCTGGTGGTTCGGTTGAGGTAATGGTTTTGGCGAGGATGATTTGGGTGACGGGTGGTGTAGATGTGGTGGTGGCCTCTAACGTCGATGTGACAGTTAGAGGTTCCGAGATGGTGGGTGGAGACTGTGTGGAGGTGGTCTCTAACGTCGATGTGACGATTAGAGTTTCGGAGACGGTAATGGGTGGTGGTGAGGGTGATTTGGTTAGTTGCTCAGGGTAAACAATGTGGGATTTTTGGCTAGTGGGGTGTGAGGTTTCTGTTGCGAGCGTCGTTTCAGGTCCAGAGGAGGAGGGCGGCGTCGATTGCATGAGTCCTTGGGATTTTGAGCCCAGTTGCCTATTCTCCCCCTCGCGGCGATCTTGATCATCGTCTTGATCGTCGCACCTGATCCCGCTAGATTCGCCTTGAGCACGGCAGGTCATCGGTTGAGTCATAATGGCCTTCATTTGCCGTTCCTCCTCGTCAAGTTCCGTCATGGATTCGAATCGAGCTCTGAGGATGTAGAAGAGCTCCTTGGCGGAAATGGAGGAGAGAACAGCATCTGCGTCCGTATGTTGCATGGGTGGTGCCGTCTCCGGGGCCACACCTTTCCCTTTGTCGACGGTGGACGCATCGAGATGCGCATAGACTTTATCGAGGATAGACGCCTCAAGAGTCTTTGCAAACTCTTGAAGACGAGTCTCTAACGCGGTCTCAGTCACGAACTGGGGTAAGTTTAACAAGTTGGAATCACGAAGAAATCCAACTGTCACCGAATCGGAGAAGATAGCCGATCGGCCGCCCGTTTGTACAGGACGGGAAAAGACTTGGTCACTCAGACTTCCCGTTGGCATCATCGATGAGACAGACTCAATCGAATGATGGCCTAGGCTCACGGTTGTGATGTTGGCCGTGCTAGGTCTTCCGCTCTCAGTCACAGAGACATCATCGAGCGTTCTGACAGAGTCACGAAGACTCTGTGTTGCGGTAGAAGGTGTATTTGTCCTAGAAACGTATGAAACTATGGGGAGTGAGGGCACTATACTCGATGTGCATGAAGAGAATGCAGTCTGAGGCGAGGGACTGCTTGTTTCAACATCGACCATCTCCAAGTGGGATGTCGATGGTATACGTGGCTCCTCGTGGAATGAAGTACCTTCCTGTAGAGAGGAAGATAAGTGGGTTGGTGGGGTCGTTTGCGTGGTTGAGCCAGATGCCACGTCTTCTACTCGGGAGGTGAACACATCACCTCCTGTACCTATTGGTTCGGCTCGGCTTATCTGTGGCTGAGGAGGTCGATCGTGTTTTTGTTTCGATCGACGCTCCGTGGGGCGGCTTACGTCATCCTCACGCGACCGTTTTTTTCGGAACGCGGGTGGAAGAGGATGCGGCGCGACTCGATGACTTTTTGGAGGTGGTGGTGGGGTTTTGGCTAGTCTCGGGGATAGGAGCAGTGGGGTTGATCTGCGCCGTAGGAACAGTGGATAGAGGTCGGGGGCTTTCGCGGAATGTGGCGGTTGTGGCGCGATATTCTCGGACGTGCGGATTTGACTGGTTTGCGTAGGCGAGAACTTCGTCCGGAATTATCATTGCGTGTCGATCCTTCGCCGGAGTGTTTTTCTTGGCGAACTTCTCGACAGTGGGGATGAGGAAGTGTTCCGCTGCCGGCCGGATGCGAATGTTGGTGGAGTGCAGGCGGAAATGTTTGATGAGAGCTGGGAGCCACCGCATGTAAGGGACGAAGCGGTTTGTGACTCCCTTGGCGACTTCCCGGTCGCGACGTTGGATCATTGAGACGAGATCCATCCAGATGATGTCGGCGTAGTTGTACTTGCGGTTGTGGGCGATGCCGGTGAGGATGGTGAGGATTTGAAAGTTTCCGCGGTCCTGACCAGCATGCTTCCCTGACATGCATTTGTTCACCAGCAAGTAAGTGTTTGCCAGGGTTGAGGTAGATTGCGGGTGGTGACTTCACTGAGGACAAGTGGGCCCTTCTTCTTCTTGTTATCTGGTTGATAGCCCAGTCTGTCAATGTCTTCAATGAGTTGTTTGTGCGTCGGTAGTGGATCGTAGGGTGAGTAGACTGGGAGTTGAAGCACTTCTTGGACTATCTTGCGGGTGAGGACCACCGTTCCTTGATCGATTTTGGCGGATAAGGTTTTAGCAAGATGGAGTGGTCCAGCTATTTGCAACGTATGCCAGAATTGTTGAAGATACACTTGTGCTTCTGGCTCGCCATGAGTGAGGGCGTGGCGAAGTGGGTGCCCTTTGAGGATTTCTATAATGACGGGGGCATCGCACCGAAAGCTGTTCAAGTCCACCATGTAGTTGTTGGGAATCAAGGCCGCCCGTTGACTTATTGGGAAGATCTGCTCGGGTGGTGGGACATAGGTACGCGTGTTGAGTTCGATGCGAGCGACGTCCCTTTGGATTGCAGCCGCCTCAAGCGCTTCAAGTGTACCTTGATCTTTGTTAGTCATATCTGTATTCGACAGTAATTGTAAAATGATTAGTACTGACTAAGTTGCGAAAATGATAAAACGAAACATAGAATTGCCCAAACATATATAAAAAAAATTCAAATTAAAGCTAATTTAGAGTCTTTTTGAAATAGTTGTTAAGATTGAATGATTGTCATGTGATAAAATTCGCTAAGCATAACACATAGTCATGTCAAGAAAATTTTCGCATTTTGTGTAAAAGTTCGCATGTAATGAAAATTTCGCAGATTATAACACGTAGACATGACGAGAAATTTTTCGCATATTGTGTAATGGAAAATTCGCATATCAAGGAAAAGTTTCGCAGATAGAGAAAATTTTCGCATGTTGTGTAAAAGTTCGCATGTAATGGAAAATTCGCTAAGTGTAACACGTAGAAATTTTCGCACGTAATGTTACTTTTCGCATATCAGGGAAATTTCTCAGATAGAGAAAATTTTCGCATGTTGTGTAAAAGTTCGCATGTAATGGAAAATTCGCTAAGTGTAATACGTAGATTTTTTCGCACGTAATGTTACTTTTCGCATATCAAGGGAATTTCGCAGATAGAGAAAATTTTCGCATGTATTAGGAAATTCGCAAGTGATAGCACATAGACATGTCGTGAGAAATTTTCGCAGATTGAGTAAAATTTCGCAAGTATGGAAAATTTTCGCAAGTTAAGAAATCTCGCAAGTTGTCCAAATTTTTCGCATGTTATATGAAAGTTTCGCGGAGGAAAAAGCTTTGTGGATTGAGAAACTTTTGTTTCACTGTGGTTGCGAAATAGTGGAGATGCGAAAATATGTAATATGAAGTGATGTGTTCTGAGAATTTCGCGGGGAAAACTCACTGTAGCAGAAAAGTTTTGGCGTGAGGGAAAAAGATTTTCTAGGATAAACTTTCGCGGGACTCCACATGCTGTAGCAGTGAAAAAAAAGGTTTTAACACATGTAAATTCTCGGGTGAAAGTTTTCGCAGGACCTTAGTCACTGTAGCAGTGAAAATTTTAACGTTAGAAATTTCTCGGATAAAATAAAAGTTTCGCGGGGCTTAGCTCACTGTAGCAGCAAAATTTAACGATTAAAGCATTTTCTGAGAATTTTCTCGGTGAAGAACACAGTGCGAAAACGTGCGAAACGACGCAATGATTGTTTGCCTTAGACCTACTAAAATCTTAACTAAAATGCAATAATCTGGACTCAATCGACTCGAAATTGGATGGGCAATGCATATTTGGGGGTATTAAACACCAAAAACCTAACATGCGTTCGATTCAGAGCCGAGAAAAATTAATCCTAACCTAACAGATTTAATCAAAACGGGGCAAAACAGGATAAAATGAACGGAACTTGGTTTATTGGAGGTGTATTCATACCGAAAAGCTGATTTTGAGGACGGAGAATGCAGATAAACGGATTTTGAATGCAGATTGGACGACGACGACGTTGCGAGGAGTTGCGAAATTTTGAAAAGAGGGGTTGCGAAATTTTGAATTTTCTCGGGAATTTTAGGATTGTGAAAAAAACGTTAAGGGTTTTGGGGTTTTAGGGTTTTCGTGACTGTTCATGCGAATTTTGAGTTAATGGGCTGAAATCTCGTGGGCTTGGTCAAACCTCAGCTGAGCTGAATTTCGCGGGCTTGGTCAAAGTTGGGTCCAATTGAAGTTGAATTCGTCCAATTTTGGCCCTTTTTGACCAAAAATTAAAAATTCAAGCCAAAACATTTTAATTGGTCCAATTTTGACTCAGTTTGACCGAACTTTAAAATTTCAACCCAAATTAAAAATTCAACCCAAAACATTTTAATTGGTCCAATTTTGACTTAGTTTGACCAAACTTTAAAATTTCAACCCAATTTTTTTTTATTTTTATTAATCAGAAACTCCCCCTTAATCTAAAACTCCCCTTTTGAAAAAAATGGAAAAATCAGACGCTCCCCCTTAATCGAAAACTCCCCTTCAAAAGACATAATTCAGAAGGCACATAGAAAATGGAATGAAGTGGAAAAGGAAATATGTACACTTTATCAAAGTTCATGTAGGGTCGATTGATCACAACTGAATATTCAACATGCCCAACATAGTCACTAGATGTTGGAATTGTTTGACATCCAACGGTTTTGTGAAAATGTCGGCCAGTTGATCTTCGGTTGTGACGTAGTGTAATTCAATCGTCCCTTGTTCGACATGTTCTTTGATGAAGTGGTGACGAATATCTATGTGTTTCGTTCTCGAGTGATGAACCGGATTACTCGTCATCGCAATAGCACTTTTTGAGTCACAATAAATGGGAATTTTATCAACATGAAAATTAAAATCTCGTAGTTGGGTTCTCATCCACAAATGCTGTGAACAGCTGCCTCCGTCGATGAAGTTGAGACACAATTTTGTTTTCGAGACGACCAACTGACGAGTTTACCGCCCAAGAAGTGTGCAGCTCCAGAGGTGCTTTTTCGGTCCATCTTGCATCCTGCGTAATCCGAGTCAGAGAATCCAACTAGTTTGAAGTCCGATCGAGTGGGGTACCACAAACCCAGATTGGGTGTTCCTTTGAGATGGCGGAGAATCCTTTTGACGGCTGTGAAATGGGATTCCTTCTGTGTTGCCTGAAAGCGAGCGCAGATTCCTGTCGAGAGAACAATATCCGGTCGACTAGCAGTGAGGTATAAAAGAGAGCCTATTATCCCTCGATGGACGGTTTGGTCAACGGGAGCACCACATGGGTCCGCGTCGGGTCGGCCAGAGGGTGACATAGGTGTAGCAGCAGTCTTCGCATCCTTCGTTCCATATTTTTTGAGGATGTCATGGATGTATTTGGACTGATTGATGAAGATTCCGCCGGGGAGTTGCTTTACTTGAAGACCAAGAAAGAAATTCAGCTCACCCATCATACTCATTTCGAATTCCTCTTTCATCAAATCTGCGAACTCTTCACACAGTTGTGGTTCAGTCGATCCAAAAATGATGTCATCGACATTGATCTGTACAATCATGATGTCCGGGCCACTCCGCTTGGTGAATAGAGTTGTATCCAGAGATCCTTTCTTGAAACCAGACTGAACAATGAAGTCTGAAAGGACGTCATACCAAGCTCGGGGAGCTTGTTTTAGTCCGTAGAGGGCCTTGTAGAGTCGATATACGTGATGAGGAAACTCTTCGCTCAAGAACCCTTCAGGTTGATCAGCGTACACTTCTTCTTTGAGAAATCCATTCAGAAATGCAGTCTTCACGTCCATTTGGTAGACTTTAAAGTTTTTGTGAGCAGCAAAGGCAAGAAAAATTCGTATGGCTTCGATCCTGGCAACTGGGGCGAAAGTTTCATCGTAGTCGATGCCTTCTTGTTGGTTGTACCCCTTAGCCACAAGTCTTGCTTTATTGCGGATAACAACACCGTCTTCATCCTTTTTGTTCTTGAAGATCCACTTTGTGCCGATAATGGATCTATTGTGAGGTCGTGGTACGAGTTCCCAAACTTGTAAACGTTCAAACTGATTTATTTCCTACTGCATTGCAATCAGCCAATCAGGATCGTTGAGAGCTTCAGCTACTCGTGATGGTTCGACTTGACTGAGATAGCAAGCAAACAGACTTTCATTCATCGTAGCCGAACGTGTCGAGACACCAGATGTGGGATCCCCAATAATCTGATCTGTTGGATGAGAGCGAGCCCAAAGTGGTATATTGGTCTGAGATGAGCTGGCCGCATTTGTATCGGTTGGAGGTTCATTGGAATGGGGTCCGGTGTCCGAAGAAGAGATCTCAACCGTAGTAGATTGAGAGGGTTCAGCATCAAGATCAGCAATGTTCCCATGGTTGGGTGAAATGTCGTCTTCGTTGAGATTGAGCGCATCCAAGTTTGGAGGGACGGCGTCATTGCCGATAGCTGGTGGTGTAGGTGGAGTGGGTGCAGCGGTAGGTTGAGTGGTGGCGGCGGGAGTCTTGGGTACTGGATAGAAGTACTCGAAAAGCAGATCGAGATCCAGTTCACCAGAGTTGCCCTCAGATGAGGAAGTTTCCGCCATTGAAGGTTGACCTTTTGTCAATGACTGTAGGAGACCTGGTTCTGGACTGATATGAGTAGAAGCCATGATGTCGCCTTCGCTTTCGTCAAAGGTGACATTTTGTGCTCTCAATGACAGATCGTTTCTCCTTAAGATAGACTCTGTATGCCTTCGAGTTCAGCGAATATCCAACAAAGATGCCTTCAAGTGCTTTTGGATCAAGCTTCCCAAGATGTTGGCGATCATTGGCTACAAAACATCGGCAATCGAAGACCCTTAGATAAGATATATCGGGGATACGACGGTTATTCAGCATCTCGTATGGGGTGCGGTTGAATCTCTTGTGGATGGAAGCCCGATTTTGCGTGTAGCAAGCCGTTTGAATAGCTTCGCCCCAAAGAGAGTGAGGAAGGCCGGATTGGATGAGAAGAGTCCTAGCTCCTTCAACTAGTGTCCTATTTTTACGCTCAACGACACCATTCTGTTCCGGTGTCTTCACAGCTGAGAACTGCTGGGTGATGCCCTGAGTGGCATAGAAATCACTGAGCTTCTTGTTCTTAAACTCAGTTCCGTTGTCAGTTCTGATAATCCGAACCTTTTGTTGATGAAGGGTTTGGGACGTAACAACAAACTCGATGATTATATCAGGAACTTCATCCTTTGTATGAATGAGTTTCGTCCACGTATAGCGTGAGAAGTCGTCGACAATCACAAGAATGTACCGTCTTCCTCCGAGTGTAGCCGTAGGCATTAGGCCACATAGATCCATGTGTAAGAGCTCAAGGATGAGCTTAGAGGACGGTGTTTCCTTGGAGATGTGAGACTATCGCTTCATCTTCCCCAATTCACAGGCAGAGCAGAGGTGTTCCTTATGATATGTCAATTGGGGTAGACCGTTGACGAGTTTATTCTGACGCAGTTTGTTGATGGTCCTGAAGTTGAGATGTGAAAGACGCCGGTGCCATAGATCGTTCAACTTGGGTGCGCCTCGAGAGAGAAGGCATATAGGTCGAGAGGTCGTAAGATTGAGTACGTAAAGGTGAGACGTGCGCATTCCAGAAAGAAGAGGCTGTCCCGAGGCATCTATAATGCTGCAGATGTCAGCTTCGAAGAGAACCTTGTATCCTTTGTCGCAGAAAGGACTAATGCTGAAGAGATTGTAGCTCAAACCCCCGACATAAGAGATGCCCTTTATCGTCAGCTTGTCATGGACGAGATCACCAGTTCCGAGAATTAGCGCCATTTGACTGTTTCCGAAGGAGACCCTTCCGAGATAGCGCTCGGAGAAGTTGCTCAACAGCTCCTTGTTCCCCGTCATGTGTGTGGAGCAACCCGAGTCTAGATACCACACATGACAGACCTGCAATCATCAGCAAATGTTGGGTCCCCGTTTACGGACGGGACCTTCTTGTGATACAAGTAAAATTTTCATGCGCTTAATGGGAAATGTGGTTTCTAAATCAGATTGTGTCGGTTCTAATTTAGCTTTCCCTTTGTCATTTGTTTGATGAGGCGGGATTATGGTTTTTCTAACCCATATTTTCCTATCTTGTGCTTGCATGTATGGTGCCTTATACATGAATTGGCGTGGGGGATGTGGTTGTCGTTTTCGTGCTTCGATTTTGGTCGCCTTTGACGACGAGAGACGTTTACGCTTAACCTTAGGTTTAGCCGAGATGGGAGAATTCAAAGACGTAGTAGAGGAGGTTCGCTTGCGTGGTCGGAGTGTTGCGTGTTTATGTGTGTCATATTCATGAAAGCGTGGGAGAACAAAGTCATCGCAGCAGCACATAGACATAAGCTTGGTAAAAGAAAGATAAGTTTTGGCAACATAATTGTCTACGACCTTAGGATATTGGGATTCAGTACATAGAGAGGAAAGACGAATATAGGATGATCTTTTCTTCTTGTCATCGAAGAGCGAATTCTCCTTTATTTCATACGAACTCCCTTCCAGAGACGTCGAACTCACATTCCCTGTATCCATAAGAATACGAGAGTTAGTGTTAGAACATATGTCAGCTTCAGGAGACATCTTCGCCGTCCTATTACATGTACATGTTCGAGAATCGGGTACTTGACTCGACGTAGAGGGTTCGTTCGTATTGTGAAATTGCTCTAGGGTAAAGATTTTGCTAAGTAGATCTTCTCGCTCTTTTGCAAAGGCTTTCCGCTCTAATTCTAGGGTTCGTTCTAGTTCTGCTATGATCAGAAGTTTTTCTGGGACATAGATGCGAGAAAGTGCTTCTCGGAAAGCGATTTCCTGTTCTTCGGTTGGGAACTGAGACTTGATGTCTTCAGAGAGTGAAGGCTTTTTAGTCTTATCACTAGCATTCAATTCCGTGTAGTCGTACGCGATTTTTGCCCAAAGTATGTTCTGTTCCCTTTTTTCTTCTGACAGCACAGTGGAGGAGGATCTTACAAATGGCATGAGCTGTGAGGGAGTACCCTTCCTCGTTTGTAGGAATGATGTACTGTACATGTTATACCTTTTAACAATTAGCGGCGTTGGATCGCAGTTGCTGGCCAGGCCGATTCCCATCCGGGCGTCGTAGAATTCTGTTTCAACTGGTTGGTTCAATAGGCATAAGATGTGTGCGGCCTTTTTTTCTGAGGTGAAGTTGCTCTTCAAGTTCTTTCACCTTGCGGTATAGCCTAACTCTTTCCTTCGTAAGCAGTTCATATTGGGAGGCCGTCAGGAGGCGAGAAGTTTCACATGAACTGATGGCTAGTGTAGTTTCCTTAACCTTAGTCTCACTTAGTTTGTTCTTGCTCTGCAGACGTTTGACTAATGCTTCAGAGGCCATTAGACGTTTGCACAAGCGAGCTCTTCTACTTTTAAACTAAGTAAGGCATAGTTGTTTTCAAATTTTAGCATAAGTTCATCATAGTCCCTAGCGTCTACGGTGGGTTTCTTAATGGTGTGTCGGTGATTAAAAACATCATCGAGTTGTGAGATTCGTACCTCAGACTCGGCGTTGGTGGGAGTCTTAGCTGTGTTCTCACCGATGTCAACCATCTCCTCGTCCTCGTCCTGTTCGACCAGCCTTGCCATGCAGCAATCTTCATCCTTAGGCTCCTCGTCTTCTGAAGTGTCGTTCACCCACTCAGCCTCTTCGGTGAGAAGAACATTCCCACTTTCCATTTTGCGGGTCAATCTGGCCTTACGGTCGTAGTAGCCAGAGTCCTTGACGCGTGGTGCGTGGCATTCCTTGGCAAAGTGGCCTGACTTTCCACATCGAAAGCACTTCACAGACTTCTGAGGTGCTGATTCCTCCTCTTTCTTTGTCGCCTTGGCTTCCTCCGTGGGGATGGTCTTTTTGGTGCCGCTATAGGTTCTTTGACGATTGGAGGAGGATGAGGATTTTTTCCCGATCTTCTTTGAGACCAGCTTAGTGAGCATTGCCAGTTGCTTGCGTAGATCACGAACATCTTCATCAGACTCTGTATCAGCTTCGGATCCTGAAGAGATGTCAGATACAGTAGCTGGTAGCTTCCCTTTGTTCTGTTTGGTCTTAGTGGCGGAAGATCGTTCATTGGTCTTGTTCGAGAGGAGGGCCAGTGGGTCGACTCGAGTGTTAGTGGACTGGGGTTGCACGTAAGGAGCATAGGCTGACAGAATGTCATAAAGAGCATGGATGGAAGTGTTGGAGAGGTCCTTACTCTGAATCATCATCACGATTGCATTGCCCCAATGTGGTTTGAGGCTACCAAGGATGCGGTTGTTGATATCGAATTTGTCCCTCGAGATCCTGGCTTTCTTGAGTTCATTGATGACCTTCAAGTATCAGAGGTATGTGTCACGCAGTTCCTCTCCTTCATAGGCCTGGAAGTGTTCATACTGCGAGAGACATGCTGATTTCCTCCCTTGAGCACTCTCAGTTGTGCCTGCCATAATTTCCACGACTTCATCCCATATTTCCTTAGAGTTGTGCAGCACTCAATGTGAGCGTAGACCTCGTTTCCCATAGCTTGGAAGAGATATCCTTTGGCAGTCTCATCGGCCTGTACGCGAGCCTGTTCATCCTCATTAATGGACCTCTTGGAGTGCGGCGTTCATCCATGGGAGGGTTTGCGTTTGGCTGTGTAGGGATGATTGTCCAGAACTGTGCTGGGCCGTTGAAGATGGAGTCCAGAAGGTATTGAGAGAGTGGTGCGCCTTTGTTCCTGATGAACGTGAGGAACCGGTTTGTCCATATGCTGTAGTCGCCTTGTCGCAGCATCGGAGGCCTGGTGTCGGAGCCCACTGTTGAGATGTCATTCGTGGTAGACATGGTTGGTGCAGTCGAATCGTCCGTGGTTTTGATCTTGTATAGACAAGAGAGTTAGTAACGAACGAACGAGATGAGAAATATAAGTTTTGAGAAAAAAATCGTTTAAAGAATTTCTTAGAACTAAGTGAGCGTGTGTGATGGTCGATAATGTATGAAGGGGAAATATATTTTGAAATTAGGAGAAGTTCTAGAAATTTTAAAAAAACGAGATTAGAGGCGAGAAAGAAAAAAAATATTTATGTCAAAAGTGGTCTAGGGTGATAAGACTAAAGTGTAAAGATCAATCTTAAATAAGTTTGAGAAAAATTTACCCCGAGAAAATTTTAACACGAGGAAAAATATTTAACACGTCAGAAAACTTCGCAGGTAGAGACGTGATTGTATGAAGGATTATCCGAGAAATTATGTGTTGAGAAATTTCGGTGTTTGTGAGTTTTAAAGAGAAATTTTCGGAAGAAAAATTCTCAGTTGAAAAATTTCTCGGATTTTAAAATTTCGCATGTGAGTAAGATTCTCAGTTGAGAATTTTAAAGCTTCGCAAGAAATTTTCACAAGTTGTAAAAATTTCGTATCGAGAGTTGAAGTGTGGTTTTGAAAGACTTTCTCAATTTCAAAAATTTTGACTTAGAAATATTTCTTAGCTTTTGAAAGTGAGCTGTTGAGAAAATCCTGGAGATGAAATTTCTCAAGTTATGACAATTTCGCGGTTTAAATGAATTCTTGAAATGAAATTTCTCGCATATAAAGTTTCTCGGATTTTAAAAGGTGTCGCGTGTTGTAATGTGATTTGAGAAAGTTTCTCGGAAAAAATTTCGCCGCTTAGAAAAATTCGCGGAATAAGCTTTCTCGGATATGGAATTTCTCGGATTATGAAGAGTAAGCAAATTTCGCAGATGAAGGTTTCTGAGTAAGCAAATTTCGCGTGTTAGAAAAATTCTCGGAATCAAATTTCTCGTATATGAAGTTTCTCGGATTTTAAAGGGTACGTGGTTGAGAAAAAATGAAGCGACAGTGAGGTAAAAACAGAGAAATTTTCGCGGTTTAAAAATTCTCGGGATCAACTTTCGCGGATATGGAAATTTCGCGGACTCGAACGATTAAGCAAAAATTTCGGGCTGAAGAACGAGCTTTCACTGTTCCATTGCTTACACGCGTTTTGCCAGAAAATCGTCTCGTTCTTGCTCAAATCTCAGCCAAAATCGCTCAAACTTATCCTAAACTTCAGAAATTCTTCCCTAAACACATAATCGACCGTTTTGTGAGCTAAAAACAACAAAAAATAGGTCAAATCGACCAAAAACATAGAATGGTCGAGATGTCCTTTTCTGAAGAGTTTTTGCTTCGATCTTGCTCAAAACTCGTTAAAACTGATCCAAAAGTGTTTTAAAAACATTTTAGGCATAGAATCGATCTGGGGGAAGGTTTTAAACACAAAAACAAAGCATTAATACCCCAAAAACGAGCTCAAAATGCCCGAAAGTGATTTTTACCCAAAAACACCTTTGATCTTTCTCGGAATCGAACGAAACTGGATTCAAATCAATGCAGATCGATCCACGTTTGCTCTGATACCACTTGTTGGTCCCGAATGCACCAAACAAGGAATCAAAGAGGCTTTGATGGAATGAAAAAGCGAGAATTTCACACCTTGTAGTGTGTGTAGTGTGTGAAAACTAGGGTTAGCCTTTTGATCTTTGATTACCTTTCAAATGGTGTTGGTAAAACCTTATATACCACATTAACCCTAGGTATATTAAGGCCCATACACCACAAATTAACTCAGGCGTGTTAGGCCTTTCATTGAGTAACCCGCTTTGATACCAAATGAAGTATAAAATATGCCTAAGAGGGGGTGAATTAGGCTATAAAAAATTTGGCTTTTCTTTGAAAAATACTTTTCTTTATGAAGATATTTTCAGAGTATGATATTTCCCGACAACCAGTACGAGTATCTAGTTATCTCCCTAACCCTGTTTCACAGAATATCAAGTTAGTTTCAGAAATCGTTTAAACGATATCACCTAGTTATTTGCCAACGTTTTGGGTTTGTCTCACAGAAAAGTAAATAGCAGAAAGTAAAGTGAGACGGGAATTTTATACAGGTTATATCCCCAACTGGGGTTTAATCCTGTCCTTGGTGTGTGATCTCCCCAAGAGTTCCAATCAATCACTAGGTATTACCGGTTACACTATGATTGACCCGTACACAACCGAAACCTCGTTCTAGGCTGACGCACGCCAAGTTTCGATCCACATCGTTTACCCAGGAAACCTATTCCCCGACTGGATGCAGCTTGCTACCAAAGGGCCACCGAATCCACAAAATTCATCCCTCCACGCGCGTAAGATTCCACTCGTGCTCCTTTGTGCGCTCAACGTGCCCGCAGACACAACACGTCCGAAGACAAGGTTTTTAGGATTTGGAGTTTCTAAGGATCGCTCAAAGAGTACAGATTCGCAAATTAAAGCTCAACACAAACTACGAATGAATCGCAAATTTCACTCGAGAACTCCAAGGGATTCGCTAGCTTGTGTGTTCGTTGTCTACCCTTCAATCGTGAAGTGTTCTCTTTTATATAGAACCAATTCTCGCTCCTACACTTCACAAGGAAAGTTCAGCATGACAAATATGCCAGAGACAACTCAATAATCATGTGCATTAACTCAAACAATCATGCCAAGAATAAACAACTTAAGCTCAACGGTAATGCATGATCACTTACCATAAATACCACAGATTAACATTCATTCCACCGTAATCTCATCCATTTGTCAACATATTCCATATATATTCCACTCAGCATATTATCAACGGTAAGCTCAATCAACTGATTTCTTTCCCAAAATATGATAGCCAATTCGCACAGAGAAATATTTGATCTACTGAGTATAATGTAAAGTATATTTTCCATGTATGGTGATCTCATCCGATTTCAGCACATTCCATAAATAAACTCAATCAGCATATTACCACATATAAGTCCAATCAATTAATCACTTTCCATAATATGAATCCTAAGTCGCACAAGGAAAGCAGGATCATGATCCACTGATTTAAGTGTCGCATAATTCGCACTCAATGGATATAACATTGATATTCCTTCCTAAAACAGATCAATCATATGTAAGCACTTAATCAGAATATCATTTCCATATATACAGCATAGTCATTCATATCCGAGTGATCACATCGATATTCTTTCGTAAAATAACTCAATCTCGCAGACAGTTTGCATATCACTCAACGTGATATATTTTCCACATATAGCACGCAACGAGATTCCATTTATACAAAATGTTCATAACCAGGTGATCTCATAGATATTCCAGTTAAGCACAAGATCACACAAATTCGATTTTCTTAACAGTTAAACCACATTCAAGCGCTTAATCGAACATTTTCACATACTTAAACATCACATAACATGCATATCGAGTTTTCTATTTGTACCCCCCAATTTACATAATTACTTGGAATAATCAAAACTCTCATAGCCATTTGGACCAAAAAGGTCCACAATCTCCCCATTTTTTATGATGACAAGTAATTATTGCCTATCTTAAGTATATGAGTACACTCGATATGAAACCATTTAAGCACGTAGCATGTTTAAGTATCAAAGCATGTGACATATGATCAGAGCAAATAAATTTATCAAATTCATAGCATGCTCCCCCTGTCTAATTGCTAATATTCCTATGTAAAGTACAGAAGCAAAGGTTTAGCAATTACCAGGTCATATCACATGGAATTTCACAATTTACCACGGGATGTCGCAAGTTATCATGGAATGTCTCAAGTTATCATATCACATCAGTTTGCTCCCCCTGCCTATGTGCGGAATTCCTAATTCTTAACAGGTCATCAAAACTAAAGCACAGAGGATTAAGACATAAGCAAAAGTAAGCAAGCCGATTATATTATATTCCAAAATAACAAAATGAGGCATTAATAGCCTATACCTCTCCCCCTTCAGCATAAAAATGGAGGGACACAAGCACCACCAAGTTACCAAACCAACATCGACCCGCAAACCCAAAAGACCAATAAAAGAAAAGAACTTAGCAGACTAGAGCTAATCCTATTAGAGCTAGGGAATGGCTTATGGAACAAGGTTCTAAGGGCTGGAATCGCTATCAGATGAGGCAGATGAAGATTCAGCGATATCAAGAACCGCGGAGATCTTCTTCAGATACTTGTTAACTCTTTTGAAGTTCCGTGAGATCTTTTTGAAGTTTTTGCGGTTCTCATCCTTAAGGCCCTTGATACTCTTTTTCAGACCAGCTATCGTTCCTTACTCGTCATCGCTTTCATCATCTTTCTTCTTCCTGGTCGGACTTTTTGAAGGAGCATTCAAATCCCTTGTCTTGAACCATCTCATCAAAGCGTATACCAACACGCTTGAGTGTCACCATATCGACTGCATGCTTTGCGCTATCTTCCCAAGCCTTGGGCAGAGTGATCCCTCGAATTCAAGCATGTTCATAAGCAGCATTCCATATGGAAGTTCCTTATCAGAGCTCTTAATGGCATGGACCATGTACTTAAGGACAAAGTAACCTAGATTGAGAGGCCTATTTTGGGATACTAGATAGAGAGTCAGCATGCTCATGTTGTTCATAGTGGTGGATGGCCTCCACTGCCAACTCGGGCGCTACAGAGCGTAAAGTGCAGAACTTTGTAAAGGAAGAACAGGTCGACAGAAAGTTTGTTCAGGGCTTCTCCTTCAGAGAATTTGGGCTTATAGGGGGAATTCCATAGAGCTTTCACACACTCACGCAATGGTAACTAAGACGTACACCAGTGGACGAAGTCGAAGTAACATAACCCTTCGTTTTCAACTCCCAACATCTCGTTCACCTTTGCGCTATTCCATTCTAGGTTCGTCCCAAGCACATAAGACTTCACTGTAATCTCATTTTCGTCTTCAACGAAAGTGAGATTGGCGTAGAACAACTTCACCGCCTCCACATACACGGATTTATCTATCCTCAGAAAGTTCTCCCAGCCATGCTCCGTCAGCCATGTCGCCACTTGGCTCTAAGCCAGTTCGTCAAAGTTGACGCTCCTTCCTTGTGCAACTCGCCGCTTCTGGAGTTTCTCATGAAGTTCCTTGGCGCTCTCAGTCAGAAACTTGATCTCATCGGTGATTTCCTCCAGATTATCAGGGTTGAACGATTTTTGCCCTTCAGTATCACGGCCGGAACCTCGTTGGTGTGACTCAATTTGGGCAGAAACGGATTTTTCCGGAGAGGCCGATTTCTCAAGAGAGGCAGACTCAGTATGGGAAGAGGCAGGAGAGGAAATAGGAATTTTATCGATCTTAGCCTTCTTCATCTTCGGTTTTGTAGGAGATTTCGCGGATTTGGGACTGCTCTTAGACTTGGAACGGGTGGTTTTTGGAGAGAGTGGGGTTTCGATTAGGGCAGCCTTTCGCTTTTTGTCGGACTTAGAACCAGCTCCTTTGGTTTTCACCATGGTTGAGATCGAAGATTTGAAGGATGAAGGTATGAAGTGAAGAGCTTAGCGATTGAATAGAATGAAGAATCAAAGAAGGAACGGTTAGAAAGGCAGAGTTGGGATAAGGATGGAAAGAAGTTTAAAGAGGGCTGTGATCTCGACAAGACAGGTGTCAGATAAGGAAAGGATTTCAAAATTTGAATTTCAAAAAGAATACTTAGTGGTGAAGGAAACTGCCCGTTAACTGAAGATAAAAGGATATCTCGCGGGAATTAAGGAAGGAAATAAGTAAAGATCACAGCTCAAGGAAATATCGGCTGAAAATAGGTGTTGACATAAATGTTGAAGAAAGTCTAAAAAATAATCTCTTCATGGATGGAAAGGATTTGAAAAGATAATGAAGATATTATTAATTGAATCAAGGAATAAGATAGCAGAGATTCTGAAGGATAAGACCAAGGAAATACTAAAGGCTAACATATCTAGTCTCCTTTCCTATTTGAGCTCAATAATTCCTAATCGGTCACGGATATCACGGAATCTACTCTCAATAAGGGGTTTCGTGAAGATATCAGCCAACTGATCATTAGTTCCTACGAAGTTCACGCTGATATTCCCTTTCTGAACATGATCTCGAATAAAATGATGTTTCACCTCTATATGCTTAGTTCGAGAATGGTGTACGGGATTCTTAGTGATACTAATGGCACTAGTACTATCACAAAAAATAGGAATTTGGTCGTACCTTAAACCGTAATCACTCAAGGTCTGTTTCATCCAAAGGATTTGCTGAGAACAACTTCCTAAGGCCATATATTCTGCTTCGGTTGTGGATAGGGCCACGGCATTTTGTTTCCAACTGGACCAGGTAACAAGGGAATTTCCTAATATTTGGCAAGTACCACTAATGCTTTTCCTATCCTCCCTAGAACCGGTGTAATCCGCATTCGAGTATCCCATTAATGGGAATTCCTTGGAATTTGGATACCATATACCATGATTGGTTGTTCCCTTCAAATATCTAAGTATTCGCTTGACTGTTGTCAAGTGAGATTCCCTAGGACTCGATTGATACCTAGAACATAGACAAGTAGCAAACATAATATCGGGTCTGCTTGCCGTAAGGTATAGCAAACTTCCGATCATACCTCTATACTTAGTTTGGTCAAAAGGCGTACCTTGTTCATCACCATCAATTTTAGCGGTCTGGTGCATAGGAGTGGGAAGTACCTTGGAATCAGCCATTCCGAATTTTTCAAGTAGTTCCTTCGTGTACTTTGTTTGAGATATGAATGTTCCCGTATCCAATTGCTTGATTTGCAGTCCAAGGAAGTACGTGAGTTCTCCCATTAGGCTCATCTCAAATTCCTGTTGCATAGACTTAGAAAAATTCTCGCAAAGAGTGATGTTAGTGCTACCAAATATGATATCATCAACGTATATCTGCACAAGTAGTATGTGATTCCCTTCGCACTTTATAAACAGAGTGTTATCTATTGTTCATGTTGTAAAGCCCATGTCTAGTAAAAACCTACTCAATCTTTCATACCATGCCCTAGGGCTTGTTTTAAACCATATAAAGCTTTGTTAAGTTTAAAGACGTGATTTGAAAATTCTTCTTTTTCAAAACCGGGAGGTTGTTCGACAAAGACTTCCTCATTTATAAAACCATTTAAAAATGCGCTTTTCACGTCCATTTGAAAAAGCATAAATCTTTTAAAAGATGCATGTGCAAGTAAAATACGTATTGACTCATGCCTAGCTACGGGTGCAAAGGTTTCTTGAAAATCTATACCTTCTTCTTGGGAATAACCTTTGGCAACTAACATGGCCTTATTTCGTGTCACGTTACCGTTCTCGTCCAGTTTGTTGTGAAACACCCACTTCGTGCCTATTATGGACTTACCGTTAGGTCTTTGCACAAGAGTCCACACCTGGCTCTTTTTTAATTGTGCCAGCTCTTATTCCATGGCAATCACCCACGATTCATCTTCAAGGGCTTCATTCACTGTCTTAGGTTCCATGGTTGACAACAGCACGTCATGTGATTCCTCAGCAATATCGTTTCGTGCATTTGCTCTCGTTTTGATCCCTGAAGTGATATTCCCTATGACTTGCTTAGTGGGATGGCTGGATGCATGTTTGAATTTTCTGCACTGTTGTTCATCTGAAGCTTCAGGTTCCTCTGACTCAGTATCTAGTTCCAATGGAATCGCGTTCACTTCTTTGTCAGTAACCTGTATATCTGCAGGAGACACAACTATACCTTCCTCAGTAGCATCTGCATTAGGAAACTCATCAAATGTAACGTGCACAGATTCTTGAACAGTTTTCTTTCCATTATTAAACACTCTAAAGGCTTTGGAATGAAGGCTGTAACCTAGGAATATTCCTTCATCTACCTTGGAATCGAACTTTCCTCTCTTATCTCTATCAATTAAGATAAAACATTTGCAGCCAAATACATGGAAATATCCAATGTTAGGGGTTTTATCATTCCAAAGTTCAAAGGGAGTCCTCTTAATAATCGGTCTAAGGAAAATCCTATTCGAGACATAACATGCCGTACTAACAGCTTCGGCCCAAAAATGTTTTGGAGTATTATATTCGCTCAACATAGTCCTAGCCATTTCTTGTAATACTCTATTTTTCAACTCGACCACTCCGTTCTATTGAGGTGTAATAGGGGCTGAAAAATTATGACTATAACCATTTTCATCACAAAATGATGCAAAGGATTTACTATCAAATTCTAGACCATTATCACTCCTAATCTTACGGACATTCATCTCTTTCTCATTTTCTAGTTTCTTAATCAATGGCGCCAGATTATCTAAAGCCTCACTTTTGTGCGCTAGAAATAAGACCCATGTGTACATAGTATAGTCGTCTACGATAACAAAGGCATATCGTTTACCTCTCAATGACAGAACCTGTACCAGACCAAAAAGGGCAAAATACAGCAGCTCCAGTGGTCTGGACGTAGAGATCACATTCTTAGGTTTAAATGACGTCTTGGTCTGTTTCTCCATTTGGCACGCTTTACAGATTCTGTCCTGGTGGCTTTCCTATCTGGAATGCCTCTCACTAATTCATTGCATGATATATGAGACATCAGTTCCATGTTAGCATGTCCCAGACGTCTATGCCATAACCATGTGATATCCTGCGTAACTGCTAGACACTTGACATTTTGGTTAGCAATATCATCAAGAGTGATGCAGTAAATGTTACCATGCCTAGATCTAAACACAATCTCATCATCCTTTTTAACAAAGCACTTATCTTTGGCGAAGGCTACGGTATGTCCATCATCACATAATTGACTAATGCTAATTAAATTATGTTCTAAGTTCCTAACAAACCATACGTTATCTATAGTGATATTTAAATTGTTACTAACAGTACCAACTCCCACGATTTTGGCTTTTGCGTCGTTGGCGTATGAAACGTATCCTCCATCAACGCCTTTAACGACATATAATTACCTATATCACCTGTCATGTGGCGGGAGCACCCGCTGTCGAGGTACCACCTACTTTTCTTACTGGGATTCTTCCTACGTACCTGTAGAAAGAAGTACTCTTCTGAGGTACCCAATTTCTGTTGTGTCCTCACATGTTAGCGGAGAAATAATTTCTGTTAACATACGAGATATCATTCTGCATAGACGGTGATCCCCTGTTACAATCAGATATAACAGTGGCATTTTCAGGTGACTTCTTAGGTCTCCAGACATACTTAGCTTTATCAATCTTCTTTAAGGGACAGTTGTATGCATAATGACCATTTCTACCACAACAAAAACACTTAGACTTAGGCACAGAATGTTTAACATGCTTTTCATCAATGGAATAACATAACCCTAACCTACCAATGTTTTTAGGAGTATTTAGCAGCATATTTAGGTTCTGCCTCATTTTTTCCTTAGCTAGGTGATCTCGCTGTTTTATTAGTTCCTTATTCAAGGAATTTAGTGACTTAATCTTTCTCTCAGCTTTCTGAAGTAAATCACACAGTTCTTCCTTACTTTCTTCTATATCAGAAACAGATGAGTCACTTTCACAATCATTGTTATATAAGCTATTTAGGATATGAATTTTCTAAGTAGAGGAAGAGCGGGATACCTGATCTCGTCAGCCATGTAAGCGTGTTCCTCGTCCCCGCTTTGTTCTGGTTCCGATTCATTTGATTCCGTCACCATAGCCTTCTGCTTCCTTGGTTTCTCATTGTTGGTTGCTGGGCATTCATGTGCATAATGGCCCGGTTTGTTGCATCGGAAACATTTCTGAACTTTCTTCCCAGACGTGGATTTTCCCTTGCTCTTGTTCTGGAATTTGTTTAAGTTCCCTTTGAATTTCTTTTTCTGCTGGAAATTTTCAAATCTTTTTGTAAGCATGGCTAGGTCGTTCATCAAGTCCTCTTCTTCGTCGTCAGAATCAGATTCTTCCTGGTTGGATTTGAATGCAATGGACTTCTGATTTTTGTTCTGCGACTTCTCATTCATTTATGTTTGAATCATCTCGTAGGATATAAGAGATCCAATAAGTTCGGAGATGCTAAGTGCTTCCAGATCCTTTGCTTCATTGATGGCAGTAACCTTGACATTCCATTCTCGTGGCAGTGATCTCAGTATCTTTCTCACTTGTTCACTGCCGGGAACCTTTTTGCCGAGAGAGAACATTTGGTTGATGATTTCCATGAATCTGGCATACATCTGGCTTATATTCACGTCAGATTCCATTGAGAATAGTTCGTACTGGTGAGTGAGCAGAGCCAGTCTTTCTTGCACAACTCGTTGAGCTCCTTCACGAGTAACTTGGAGCATATCCCACATGGCCTTTGCCGATGAGCAGGAACTAACCCGAATATATTCTTCCCGTGTGAGTGCGCATGCGAGCATGTTTTTGGCCTTTGCATTTCGCGTGATTCCCTTTTTGTCATCAGCAATGTAATCTTTAGCATCCTTTGGGGTTCCATCGGTTTTGTTGGCCGTATATGGTCCATTGATGATTGTCTCCCATGCGCGTAGTCGACAGCGATCAGAAACACGATCATACGGTTCTTCCACACCGCGTAGTTTGTTCCATCAAAGAGAGGCGGCCTAGAGTGGATTGACCCTCTGCAAATACATCAACACTCGAAAAAGCCATTAGATCTTAACTCAGGCGTGTTAGGCCTTTCATTGAGTAACCCGCTCTGATACCAAATGAAGTATAAAATATGCCTAAGAGGGGGGTGAATTAGGCTATAAAAAATTTGGCTTTTCTTTGAAAAATACTTTTCTTTACGAAGATATTTTCAGAGTATGATATTTCCCGACAAACAGTACGAGTATCTAGTTATCTCCCTAACCGTGTTTCACAGAATATCACGTTAGTTTCAGAAATCGTTTAAACGATATCACCTAGTTATTTGCCAACGTTCCGCGTTTGTCTCACAGAAAAGTAAATAGCAGAAAGTAAAGTGAGAGGGGATTTTTATACAGGTTATATCCCCAACTAGGGTTTAATCCTGTGCTTGGGGTGTGATCGGCCCAAGAGTTCCAATCAATCACTAGGTATTACCGGTTACACTATGATTGACCCGTACACAACCGAAGCACTATGGACACTAGACCTCGTTCTAGGCTGACGCACGCCAAGTTTCGATCCACGTCATTTACCCAGGAAACCTATTCCCTGACTGGATGCAGCTTGCTACCGAAGGGGCACCGAATCCACAAAATTCGTCCCTCCACGTGCGTAAGACTCCACCCGCGCTCCTTTGTGCGCTCAACGTGCCCGCAGACACAACACGTCCGAAGACAAGGTTTTTAGGATTTGGAGTTTCTAAGGATCGCTCAAAGGGTACAGATTCACAAATGAAAGCCAAGCAAAAACTACGAATGAATCGCAAATTTCGCTTAAGAACGCTAAGGGATTCGCTAGCTTGTGTGTTCGTTGTCTACCCTTCAATCGTGAAGTGTTCTCTTTTATATAGAACCAATTCTCACTTCTACACTTCACAAGGAAAGTTAAGCACGACAAATATGCCAAAGACAACTCAATAATCATGTGCATTAACTCAAACAATCAAGCCAAGAATAAACAAATTAAGCTCAACGGTCATGCATGATCACTTACCATAAATACCACAGATTAACATTCATTCCACCGTAATCTCATCCATTTGTCAACATATTCCATATATATTCCACTCAGCATATTATCAACGGTAAGCTCAATCAACTGATTTCTTTCCCAAAATATGATAGCCAATTCGCACTGAGAAATCTTTGATCTACTGAGTATAATGCAAAGTATATTTTCCATGTATGGTGATCTCATCCGATTTCAGCGCATTCCATAAATAGACTCAATCAGCATCTTACCACATATAAGTCCAATCAGTTAATCACTTTCCATAATATGAATCCTAAGTCGCACAAGGAAAGCAGGATCATGATTCACTGATTTAAGAGTCACATAATTCGCACTCAACGGATATAACATTGATATTCTTTCCTAAAATAGATCAATCATATGTAAGCACTTAATCAGAATATCATTTCCATATATACAACATAGTCATTCATATCCGGGTGATCACATCGATATTCTTTCCTAAAATAACTCAATCTCGCAGACAGTTTGCATATCACTCAACATGATATATTTTCCATATATAGCACGCAACGAGATTCCATTCATACGAAAATGTTCATAACCAGGTGATCTCATAGATATTCCAGTTAAGCACAAGATCACACAAATTCGATTTTCTTAACAGTTAAACCACATTCAAGCGCTTAATCGAACATTTTCACATACTTAAACATCACATAACATGCATATCGAGTTTTCTAATTTGTACCCCCAAATTTACCTAATTACATGGAATAATCAAAACTCTCATAGCCATTTGGACCAAAAAGGTCTACAATCGTGAATTTATTTCGATCTCAAAGAAACAATACGTTTAGTAAGTTTCTCGTTAAATCAAAATAAATTCGTTTTTCAACGGAAAGTTTTGCGCGCAAAGGTCAAAATTGGTCTTCGTCGAAAAAGATTTTCGCTTAGTAATGCTCGAGAAATTTTTCTACTAAAGTCGTTCTTGATAAAGGCGACTTTAAGTCTGATTTTGTATTCTGATCGAGAAATATTTTCGCGCCGCGTTTTCAATCGAGATATTAATCTACCTAGCGAGAAAATTTGAAATTATCGCAAAAAATCACAGAATATAATTAACATTGATTCAAGCAAAGACGATGAATTAGACTCCAAAATTACAGGTGTTTGCTCGTAATCAGATAATGAATACGCACGAACACACAATTAAACACATTAGAAAGCGAAAGATGTTGAATTTGATCAAAAACAGAATGTGTTCTAAACAATTTTCGCGCGAACAGTTATCACTTAAATCTGATCGATTCTACTTAAATCGAAGTTCAAACTACTATGAAACTAATCGCAATCAAATATTATCAGTAAATCAAGCACAGAAACATCAAATTCACACCAATTAAGCACAGAATTTGAGCTATTAGATCGAAATGAAATTCGCGCCAAACTGCTTTTCGATGGAACGGTACCAAAATTCGAATTCGATCCAATTCTAACAACTTTCGTTTCAAAATAGAATGAATCTGCTCTGATACCAATAGTTAGGTCCTGATTTATCAACTCAACGATCCTATACTTGAATCCTAAGGTAATCGATTAGAATTATAGAAATTGAATATCGATCGAAAACCTTTCTTTGAAGAACACGAGAGAGAATCATTGTAGTGAGAGAATATTATCTGATTCTCTCTCTAGAATTGGATTTGCAAGCCTTTCAGATCATTCCTCAAATGTTCTCTATTAAGCTCATCGTTTGTACATCTATTTATACCAAACATACTTGGTATAAATAACAAACTAAGTCCTAAACTAAAGACAATTAAATAAAAGCCCCAATCTACAAAGACAGCTAATTAAATCAAAGCACAACTAAAATCATATTCTACAGTTATTTCGGATGTTGTGTGTTTGCTAACATGATTTCGAGGCATAATTAAAGCCCTAAGAGCTTGCAAAACTCTAACAGCTTTCGAAAACCCTAACAGCTATCGAAACCCTAACACATATAGCGTGGGACCCCTGCAATGCAGTTGAGGACCCACAAGCTGATGCTCGGGACCCATACATATAGCTCTCATGTGTGCGGGAGCAAGCCTAGTGCACGGGACCCAAGCTCTAGAGCGCGGGACACATGACCTAGTGCGCGGGACCCATGCCCTAGTCCGCGGCCCATGCATTGATGCATGGGACCCCAGCACCAGCGTCTGGGGCCCTTGAACTGATGCCTGGGTCCCGTGCTCCAGCGCGCACGGACCCGTGCACTAGGCTTGCTCCCGCACACATGAAAGCTATATGTGTGGGTCCCGAGCATCAGCTTGTGGGACCCGTGCACTGATGCGCGGCACCCCGGCACCAGCGTGCGGGGACCCTGAACGGATCCCCGGGTCCCGTGCACTAGCGCACGCGGACCCGTGCTCCAGTGCGCGTGCCCTGCACTGATGCGCGGCACCCGGCACCAGCGTGCGGGGACCATGAACGGATGCCCAGGTTCTATGCTCTAGCGCACGCGGACCCGTGCTCAGTGTGCGCGGCTCCCGCACCAGCGTTGGGGGACCGTTTAAAGATGCATGGGGCCCCTGAAGTTATGCGCGGGCCCCCCAGATCTAATGACTGGGGCCCTTGTGGATATATGTGCGGGTTCCATGAAGCATGACCACGAGTTTCGTCTTTCCGACTGGAAATTCGAAGCTCTCGTGGCCTAGCATCATCTCTTGAGACACAATCACGTAATTTCGAGGGTTAAAATTCGTAATTCGAAACGAAAAAACTTACTGTAAAGAGTTTGAGCCCGATATTTCCTTCCAGACTTGTTTCGCACTTCGACTCGACTTAGTGACGAAAATGAGGCTATTTTTTCTTTCGAAACGATGAAGAAAAAAGGATGGATCGATCTAGGTGGTTATAATAATTATTATGTGCTGCTATGCATTTAAATGGGGTTTGGTTTCTTTTATATAGATACAGACTGTGTATATTTATTTTTCTTTTTCTTTTATTTTTAGTTAATTAACGAGGGTTTAAAGAAGATGGTTAACGGTTAATTAAAATGAAGGCCATTGACAATAAAAAGTCAACGAGGCTATTTTTTAACATTGACTGAGTCAAGAGCTATTTTTTTAAAAGTCCCGGAACTCCTTGACTTCTTGCACATCCCCTTATTGTTCAAGTGGTGAGCTCACCTCTGATGGAAAATGTTCCTATTCAGCCAATGGACAATCCACCTCTTCTATTGTTGAATGGTCACTGCAGGGTCCGGGAATGACAAGAGATGAGAAAGGATCTTCAGATATAACAGGTGACTGTTGTCTCTTGAGAGGAAACTCATCCTCCTTGAACCTCACGTCTCTTGAAATGAGTATCTAACTGTTCTTCAAATCAATGACCTTGTATCTATTATTGACTCCATTTGGGTAGCCAAGAAGAATTCATTCACTTGCCCTTGCATCAAATTTCTTCCTACCTGCTGCAAGAGTGGAATAAAAATAGAGGAAGCAAACACTCGAAGTATATTATAGTCAATTGGTCTTTGTTATAATAACTCATATGGGCTCTTATTACCTAACATGACAGAAGGTGTTCTGTTAATAAGGTATGTAGCGTTAGTATGCATTCTGACCAGTACCTTATAGGCAAACCAGACTGAAAACAACGAGCTACATTTAAAAGGTGTTGATGCTTTCTTTCTACCACTGAATTTTGTTGTGGTGTTTGAACACATACCAAGTGATGTAAAATTCCTTTTTCTCTAAAGAGATTAGTCATGCTAAATTCCTTATCATTGTCTGATCTAACTACCTTAACTTTGTATCTAAAGTGAGTTTCAATAAAAGTCAAGAAGTAAGGAATGATAACTTGTACCACATATTTGTGTTTAATCATGAATAACCATGTAAAACGAGAGTAATCATCTACTATACTGATGAAGTATTGATGTCCCAAATGTGAGGGCACGTGAAAGGACCCCCAAACATCACAAGGGATAAGGTCAAAAGCAGACAAGCTATTTTCGATCATTTGGGAATGAAAGCCTCCTCTGTTTAGCAAGAGAACATATTTTACAATGAGTCAATGTTGTCACTACTATGTCTCAAAAAGTCCGTATGCATGTCTAAAACCTTAGCAGATGGATGTCCTAGTCTATTGTGCCAAAGATCTATTGAGACCTTATTAAGAAAGACATCTTTATTGTAAACAGGAGCCTGAAGAACTGAATAAACTTGGAGCACATACAGGCCTGCAATCTGTCTACCCCTGCCAATCGTTTGTTGAGATTGAGCCTTTATGACAAATCCATTAGCGTCAAAGTGGAAATTACAGCTTATCCTTTATGCCAAAGAACTCACAGAAATGAGATTAAACTGAAACAGTGAGACTAACAATACATCTTTCAAAGTTATGAATTGATTCACAGTAAATGAACCTGCTTTTCTAACCTTTATGACAGTGTCTCGCAAAAAGATACTTGACTCTCTTATCTCATGCAAAAATTATGTAAAATTGTTTCATTGCCACATACATGTCTAGTAGCTCCTGAGTCCATCAACCAAAGAGTTTGATCTATAATTTCTAGGTAAATTAAAGGACAGACACATACCTCCACCTTTCTGATTGTCTCCTTCATTCACTTCCATTGGTGTCATCTGCAACTGTTTCATTGCCACATACATGCTGATTTATTACTGACTAATTTATCCGATCTTTAAGGCTCTGCAACTAAAAAGGTGTCATCTGCAACTGGACTACCTCCTCACTGTTGGTGGCTGAAGTACCCAGCTTAGTGTTCTATTCCACGGAGATGTAATTTATTCTTACTCCTTTGCTCCTCTGATGCTGCTTAAAGCCTGGGGAAACGCATGGACTTGGTAACAGTTCTCAATGGTGTGGCCCCTTTTGTTGCAATGAGTGCAGACAGTCCTCCCTTCTTCCATTCTCTTGAAGTAAGGTCCCTTCTCAAGAGAGTCTGAACCACCCTTTGCTAGCATTGCCATGTTACTGCTTGGATCATTTGTACCAATAGCTGAAACAAGACCCATCGACCTTTGTTTCTCGAATTAGCAAGGAGAACACTCTATTGATTGAAGGCATGGGATCCATAAGTAAAATTTGGCCCCAAATATCTGAAAAATACTCATTTAGTCCCATCAAGAAAGCCACAACATATTCTTCATCTAAATAGGCCTTCATTCCGTTGATTACACCACAAGTACATTCACACGAAGGTCTGTAATTGATCAATTCATCCCAAAACATATTCAGCTTGGTGAAATATGTTGCAATACTATTTGAACCGTGCCAAATTGATTAACTCCCTTGAGTTGGAAAACTCTGGGCTTGTTTGTCTCGCCTAATCTTGCAAATCTATCCAGACCTCCTTTGTTGATCAGCCGATATCTCCTTGGTGACCGAGTTCAAAATCCATGAAATCAAAACATTGTTGTTCCTCTTTGTCAGGAACCGAGATCTCATACCATTTCATGTATTTTTTTTTATAAATTCACGCAATTGCATAATTAATTTCATGTTAGAAATATAGATGAAAATGACATTAGTTAAGATATTATAGTTCTAGATTTTCGGATAAGTGTAAGGTACGAAAGATGGAATATTACGAAATTAGAATCCTCTAAGTATGGTATTTCGAGTTCGCGAAGTTAGCTTATGAAAGGGAATTATGTTTCGCGAGTCACAAGGACTTCGCGAATTGTGTTTCGGGGGCCATAAGGGGTCTTGCAAATTGGGAAGGAAGGTGTTATGTAGAAAGTCTTTTAAGTAAAATGCGAAAACCTAGTCATGAAGGAAATGATTTTAGTAATAAAATAATACGTATTAGTTAAAGTTATGATATGTATCAGCAAAATATCGATGTCATTTGGTCACATTGACACGCTAACATAGGATAAGAACTGAAAAAGGAAGAAAGACATTCATTTTAATCACTTACGAAAAACTAAGAACAAAGAAAAACAGAGGATTCAAATAACGATCGTACTACAGCTAAGGAAGGGTAAATTTCTTATCATAACCTTTATATGTTAGTTCATGTTTTAAGCATGTTAGGAAGATTTGCTAGCATGAAAACTGGATAAATATCATATTTTTATGTGTTTTGATTTTCGAAGGGCTTGGAAATATTTAAAGTTTTGATGATGTTTTTGATGTTCTTGAAGATTTTAGGGTTTGATCGATGTTTTAAGATTTCGAAAGATAGAAGTGTTTTTGAGCGTACGACATTCTAGGTTTTGAATTATTTTCGAAGGAGATTTTAAAGATATGGTTTTCTAAAGATTAGAAGTTATGATTTTTGAAAGATAGGTTTAATAGTGTTTAAGATTATTGAAAGAAATTTCGAAAGAAATTGCGAAAGGGTTTTTCGAAAGTAGTTTCGCAAAATCCTTCGAGATTTACTTTTCAGAATAGATGTTTCACAATTCTGTAATCTCGAAAGAAAATAATTCTCGAAAGATTAAATTTTCGAAATAATGAAATTTAGGAAAGGGGTAGAATTTCGAACAAATTTTTTCCAAAGGGTTTGGTTTCGTAAATAGTTTCGCGAATTGCAGTTCGGCCCAAATTCAGTATTTTGTGGGCCAATCGAACAAGAAATAAAGTCGGGCTTCTCGCGGGCCAATGAGTTTTGCGAACTGAGAGAGAAAGGTCAGGCTGCGAATTCTGTTCGCGGGCTGAAACAGACTTTGCGAATCCTTAAGGATTTCGCGAAGTGAAAATTTTATGGATCAAGTAAGAATTGGCAAATTAGAAGGATTTTACGGACTGAAATTAGCTTCGCGAATCCTAAAGGATCTTGCGAAGCATAAGTTTTTGCGAGTTGAGTAAAGTCGCTAAATATAAAGTTTTTATAGGTCAGATAACAATTCGCGAACTGTGAGACATTCGCAAAATCGAAATCGAATTTAATTTTTGATACTTAACAGATTTACGATTTTTCCAACGTACATATTTTCAATGATATATTTTCAAAATATAACTTTAGATAGAGAGCCAAACACAGGTGAGGACTATAAATAAGAACTAGAGTCATTCATAAGAAAGCATGCATATCACATACACATATCATTTTAGGGATTTCATAATTTACTAGATAAAATAATTATATAGGTTAGGAGTCTGATAAAGGCAAAGACAAGGCCGAGTAAGCGAACGGGAAAATAGGTGAAACTTGTGAGTATGATTTGCAACATGTATCTTATGTGCATATGTGCTTGTGTGCTCTATATGGATTAATGGACTAGTACGTGATATATATGCTATTTGGAAATCAACGTGATTTATGTGACTGTAACGTGTTCTCACATGATATACGTGTTATGTAAGGTATATGTGTAGCATTGCACACATATAAAATAAAGGAAGAAACCGTTATGACTGCTACGACTACGGATGGTACGATACGAATGCTACGGCACACATCCCTACAAATAGGGTGATTTTACAGAGTCATGTACAGGCACATATGTATGCCTACAAATCCGAGGATTACGGAATGGTTACAGAGTCCCATGCATGGGCGCCGACTGGGCTTATAGTACAGTCTAGCTAGTCTATAACAGGAGTATCAAAAGAAAATGATCATATAGAATTACATTGATTTATAGGTCATATGAATGGATATGTGGACTATGGTTACGTGACAGAATTCATGTTTGAGTAAGTGACGGTTATGTGACGAATATATGATTGAAAGGATTTCATGCTTTTGATCTACGGATCTGATATGGACAATGATATGTGATGGATGTATAGAATAGCAAATGATCTACTGATCTTATGGATAATGGCTATATGAACGAGTATGACGGGTATATGAATAGGATGTTAGGTTAGTTACGGAAAACAAATTGATTTATGATTACAGTTTAATTTATTATATGTTTATGGAATAACATGTTGTGATCATACTCTGAATTGTGTAAAGTGTCGTGGATATCTAACAGGCTACTTAGATGCATCCACATACGAAAACATGGATTCAAGGTTGGCCGGCTATGCTCTCATCCTACTCCCCATAGTTTATAGTTGCATATAGTTTAAGGAACATTAACAAATTTTTGTATGACGCTAAAATAATGATGTTGCGTACGTATATGTACATTATGTGTGAAAGTGAATAGACAGATGTACGCCCCTCTTTATGTTAAAAAGGAATGGTTATGAAAAGAAAAGAAAACGAAAAATTTTATGGAAAAAATATAGTAACTGCGCAAATACGGAAGAAGGAAACGGGCGCTACACTCTTCCATGCAATGAGCTGATTCTTGTTGCTCACCTGATCTTGGGGATCAGCGATTGGCGGCTGTAAATCGGCATTAACGAACCCTTCTTTATTTCTTCCGATCAACTCTATCATCATCGCTCTACTCCATGTAGCATAATTGTCCCCATTCAACAACTCATGTACAAGAATCTGCCCGGATGTGTCATTATTATTGAGGAAATAAGGGTCGTTGATTAGCACTATCGATGGTGATGTTGGATTCGTCAATGTCATATCCATCTTTAATCAATGAATCTGATATTTGAAAATCACAGCTCGAAGCTTAATTCCTCTGATAGCATAACAAAAACGTAAAGAACACAGAGACCTAACGTGGTTCCAGTTCTGAATAATTCCTATGTCCACGATCAACCAAGAAATCTTTTATTGAGTAATACATTGAGAGCTATTTACAGTTAGCTGAAGAAGATGACTGACTTAAACTAATTAAGGAATACAGCGCTACTTATTTAGATGTCCCGCCCTTAAATGGCCCACATTCATTTCTTAATAAATCAGCACCAACAGCTACTTTATAAGTGTAATCCGTAAGTGGCTGTAAAACGCGCTTCTTCCCATACAAGCGCTTCTTCCTTCTTTTGATAAGTTTTGTTATCATTTCTCAATAATCTCCGTTTCCATGATCTTCCATTTTGTATCCGGATTTTTTTTTCTGTTTTACAGCACTAAGTAAACTAGATGCGGACGAAAATTTTCAAATATAGTTTTGATTTCAACTTGAGACTTGAGAGAGTAAAGAAAATATTGTGAAAAATTAAACTAGCTCCCCACATATTTATAACTTATTTTAGGAGGAAAAACGAACCAGCGGTTATAACTGGCGGTTTACGATTGTAAAAATCGAGAACCATAACCGAACCGTCACAAATGACGGTCCGATAACCTGTGACCGCGATCAACCGAACCGTTGATCGCCGGTTTAGTTACGGTTTTTCAAACCGGATGGACACCTCTAATCCTAACGGATGCTAAAATCACAAAATACAAAAGTGAAGATAGGAAAGATTACACCCACTCTAAATCTAATGTGCGAGCTATATCTCTTAACCTTTATTACCAAAATGAGAGCCACAAAAACATTTATTGCAGTTAGACGTTTCTAATAATATAACCATCTTTTAATAAGAAATGAGTAAACGGCACGTTTCATCCTAGTAAGTTGCTACTTATCTAGCTATCCCTAGTTGGTCTCATTGTGCAGTCGCCTCAAAGCCAACTCAAAACTCTATACTTTGCCAGAAAAGTTGTTTTTTTCCTTCGACTTATGGAGACTGCTGCTATTACGGGTCGCGCTTGTGGAGTGCCAAGGTTATATACATATATATTAATTATTATGATTCTCATCTTCGTCAGCAAAGATTCGATTCAACATAAAAATAAACAGCAACAGCATTTGAAGGCGAGCTTCCGTTTCGGGACACTCTGCACTTGGCACCAAAATCGTGGCCGAAGTTTTCGAGGGCGAACGACAACTCATCGTCCCTAACCACAAAGTGTGAGCTTGGCGACAGTTTGGTAAGTTTCACTCTCCGCAAAGAGAATACAATATGAAGTCGTCCCTATATGATGTGGATGTAAAACACTAAGTAGTAAACTGATGTTGGATAAAATGTTGGGTCAACACTCGATCTAACACTCAAGTGCACAACGGAATATTTTGGATACTTAGTGAAGAAAACTGATAAACACGAGATGTAATTGTGCAGCAAGTCAGAAAACTTGCTGCGTGCCTCAAGGCGAAATTCCACTATAGCAATGGATGGGAAAACAACTATCCGAAAATAGTACAAATCAAGCCTATACAAAACTACGAATCTAAAGATTCTGCAAACCTACAAAGTCCTAAGACTTTTGCAAAAGAAACGCTAGGCTAAAAAGACACTCGTGATATATAAAACTCGCTCAAACTCGCTCAATCGCTAACAAGAGCAAATGTCTCATCAATCTATGCCCTCAACTTGCGTATAACCCTGAGCTACTAAACGTGCTTTGTTCCTAACAACTCTACCAAGTTCATCAGATTTATTCTTAAAGATCCACTTCGTGCGTATGACATTAATGTCCTTTGGCCGTGGGACTAAGGTCCATGCTTGGTTTTTCTCAAACTGCAAGAGTTTCTCTTGCATCGCATTTATCCAGAAATTATCCTTGAGAGCTTCAAGGACATTCTTAGGTTCTATCTCAGAAACGAAGCAATTAAAACGTAGCTCAGCGTATACTGTGTTCATGCATACGTTTCTTACCATAGACTTATAATACTTGCGCGGCTTGTCTCTGGTTTTCCTACCTTCGTTCACATCTGCAATAATTAAGTCTGTGGGGTGATCTTTTTGAATCTTAGCTGGCGGGTCTCTACGAACTTCACTGGGTCCAGCCTCGGTGTTCTGTTCTGGCACAGGTATTGAGTCCGATATTGGCTCAACATCGTCCTCCACATTCTCCTCTGTTTCGTCCACAGCTTGTATAACATCTGAAATATCATCTTGAGGAGACACTTTGCTAAGATCAGTAGGATCATCAAACACAATATTTACAGACTCCTGAATAGACTTCAAGCGCAAGTTATGCACACGATAAGCACGACTATTAGGCGAGTATCCAAGAAAAATACACGTGTCACTTTTCGAGTCAAACTATGTCAAGTACTCACGATCATTTAACATGTAACAATAACACCCAAAAATATGAAAGTACTTAATATAGGCTTTTTTCCATTCAACAACTCATAAGACATTTTCTTAGTACCATGCCTAAAGAACACACGATTCGTTATATGACAAGCAGTATGTGGCGACCCTACTTCTCTGACTAGGATTAGTGGCGGATTTTCGCAACGTAAGCCGCGGAAGGCCCGTCTAATTAAAACTTTTTCCTAGAATAATATACATTATGACAAAATGTCGTCTACATAGTCAGTCTATACAAAGGCCGTAGCCCCAAAATAATAAAATAGCAAAAACCCTAACGCCGCTCCACAGGTCGCATCCATGTACCGCCCCGCCCTCAAAAGTCCGTGGAGCACCGCCACCAGCCGCCTCAGCCTTGACGCATAGCGGCGTCAGGCTCAGCAACACGTAAACACTGAGCAAATTTGCCCAGCAGGTGAATAAAATGCATGTATGCAAGTGTGCGCTCAATCCCAATCCCAATATCTCACATGCCATGCACACTCTTCCTTTTCCCACATTCCTATCTCACAACACAATATGGGGCCCATGGTTAGGCTCACGTGCGCAATAAATATCATGGGTGGCCACGTGATTCCACGCGTAATCAGCGGTAAGCTACGCTGGTAGTGCACTGATCGATCACGTCAATGGCCACCTACCATGTCGTCTCTTCCACAATAAGACATGGGCGATAAAGCCCGTATCCATATATATATATATATATATATATAATCATCTGGCGTTTTCCACCTCGAGCCGACCACATCCAGTAGACAGATCGATCACGTCTGTCTCGGCCAGGTAATCTGTGAGCCTAACAAGTCGTCACAATAATCTCAATCTACCCCACTTAACAATACCTCGAATCATCATCGTCTCAATACGGTGGAAACCATCTCTCGCCCTCACGTGATATGCACGTGCCACACATATATATGATGGTACATAAAAACGTGGTTTCACATAAAACATATATAAATCATGTAAATCACGTAAGTCACAGAAATCATCGAATCACATAAAAATCACATATGTGTTTACGCATTGTAGATGGATGATCCACCTACCTGTCCTTCCGCTATAATCAAATAGGGAATCCGGGGTAGTCCCTATATATCGATCCTCTGAATATAATAAATATTTCCAGATTAATATACATTTATTAAGTCATATAAATTTTGAGACTACTAAAATTGTCAAAACCCTAAAATTTATGAAAACCTAAAAATAATGAAATTTCTAAAAATAAATAAACCCTAAAAATAGCAAAACCCTAAAATACTGAAAATTTATTAACTGAAATACAATGTCGAAATCTTGGAAATGTCGAGACATAGATGTCGAGATTATTATACCCTATCGAGATCTTAGTTATTAATTCTATAAGGTATCAAACTTGTACAAATGTCGAGTTCTTTCTTATTACATAGCTCGACATCTTTCTATATATGTATCTCTCGACATCTTGGTAACATATAGCTCGACATTTTTGCTAGTTATTTATACTATTGCGTCTCGAATTCTTTGTATTTTAGACCTCGAGATTTTCTATCGAAATCCTAATGATGTCGATAGCTTTATTGATGTCGATATCTTACTAATATCGAAACTTGTACCCTTCCAAACTCTTCTATGAGAAGAATCATTATGTCCCGAGAACTATATTGTGTGTGTCGAAATCTATATAGTGGTTGAATTATGTCGAGGTTTAATATATACCGAGATTTGATATATCGAGATCTTTCAAAAGTCGAGATCTTATCAAAACATCTCGAAATCTTTTTATTATGTGTCTCGACATCTATCTATTATCCATTTAGAATTCTTTCTAATATGTCGAAACCCGTCTATTACACATTTCGAAATTCTCTCATTATACATCTCGAGAATATCTCCTGCATCGAAAGTCACTAGCTTATGAATCTAACTTAATTCCTAAAAATCGTATGCCCAGCAAATAAATTCTAAGAAGCACCACGATTTCCATAGAACATAAGAAATCCTAGAAAAACCATCTGCTTCAAATAAGTTTCTTTTTAACATACGTTCTTATGATTCTGAAAGGATTCTCAAAACTTAGGGTTTTCTAAACAAGTTAGAATTTGAGCTCCTACGATTGCATAAAATCGTGTATTAAACTATATATATATATAAGTAAAAATATGCTAACCATTACTGAATCAAGTAATCCTGAAACTTTTGCATACCTCTATCGGATTTTCGGTTTGCTAATTCTCCTAGTTGCTGACTTTTCTACTCGACGTTGCCCTTGGTTTTGAGAGTCTTTCTTGCTAATTCTTTTCATAGGGAATAGATATATCTTAGATAAGTATTAAGATTTTGAAGTTAGAGATGATGGGACATAAAGTAACGCAAGTTTCCCCTTGGTCTAAGTAATTTTTATTCTTGAATGTTTATCCCTAATGTTTGGGCCTTGTTTGGGTATTAAACATAGCCCAACTCAATTAGTTCTCCTATCCAATATTATAAATTCCTATAGCTTTTTAGAAAATTTTGAACTTAAGTTGAAATTATTGAAATTTACATTCTAGTTAAATAACTTAAATTTCTCCACAAATTTTCCTAATTCACAAAATAACATAATTAATTACAACAAATCCCGTATTAAAATTCACGGGTATTACACAGCATGCAATGCTTCAGCCAAAATCTTTTAGAAAGACTCTTAGAATGCAACACAACACGTGTCATTTCTTGCAATGTCCTATTCTTCCTTTCGGCCACCCCGTTTTGTTGGCGTCTTAGGAGATGAATACTCATGAAATACCTTTCCTATCACAGAATTCATCGTACGATTGGTTATCAAATTCCCTACCATGATCAGACTTAATGCGAAATATAGGAGCAATGAAATTATTCTTAACCACGGCACAGAAATTTTTGAAAACTCGAACGACTCAGATTTTCCTTAAGAAAGTAAATCCATGCATAACTAGAGTAATCATCAACGAGCACATAAGCATATTTCCTACCGCCTATGCTATATACTTCCATAGGACCCATCAAATCCATGTGAATTAACTGAAAACAGTGAGCAGTTTTAAAATGTTGGGCAGCATGTTGATCAACATTATGGCTAACATGCACTTGCTTACCCTTCAAACATGACTCACATACAACCTTACCAAACTTCTTAAGTTTCGGTATGCCTCTGATTGCATCGTGCTTGATAAGTTGCTCCAACATTCTGTAGTTGACACGGCCCAATTTGAAATGCCAAAGTATGATGTCGTCCTCAGCCTTAGAGAGTTGGCGCACGTCCTTCACACCGGATTTTTCACCGACTAGATAACAGTTGTCACTCAATCTTTTTCCTGCCATAACTCGCACGCAATTGCTGTTAAATACTTCACAACATTCTTTATTAAATCGTACCTCGAGATCGTCATTGCAAAGCTGGCTTATACTAATCAAGTTGGCTACGAGCCCGTCTACATGAACGACATTGCTCAGCTTGGGAAAGTCGTGCATGTTCAATCTGCCTTGGCCGAGAATCCGTCCTTTAGAACCTCCTCCAAACATCACAGATCCACTCTTTAAGGGCATGTACTCACTCAGGTATTCTTTGGTACCCGTCATATGTCGAGAACACCTGCTATTGAAGTACCAAGAACCTGTCACGTTAGCTCGCAAAGAGGTATACACAACATTGCACTAATGCACGAACTTCTCTACCCAAACTTTTTTAGATGATAAAACAGCATTTGGGTTACTAGAATTTGAAGGTGAGCCAGCTGAACTTTCTCCAGACATACTTTTCAACACTGATTTCTCAATGTTGAGCGGGATGTTGGAGGACATTTCAGCCGACATCGATTTCTTTGCAGAAAACTCCCCCTTCAATTTCCAGCAATATGGCTTAATATGACCAGGCTGCTTACAATGGTTACAGTTAAACTGTCTTTTCTTAGACTTACTGGCAGCATGCTTAGGACTCTTCTTAACAACTAAATTCTCAATACTTTGGTTCGTAACATGCTCGGTTTTCTCCTTAACAAAAACTATCATAGGTCTATCATGAATAATTGAATGAGAAGAATTCGAGGGCTGAGAGTTAAATCCTAAACCTTTCTTATCAAAAATACCTAAAGATAATACCTCATCAAGGATCCTTTTACCCTTGTTCATCTTCGTGAACATTTCGTCGGCCTCGTTGACTCGCTTTTGAAGTTTGTCAATCTCCTTGTCCTTTCTTGTCAGCACGGCCTCCAATTTGTTCATTCCTTCAAGTAGGCTTTCAGTCATCTTTTCGTCTTCTCATTCTCCTCGGACAACATTTTCACGATGGTTCTTAGTTCCGAATATTTCGCCTTTTCCTTCTCATATTGCGCGGACAACATCTTGACGGCATCATTAATCTGAACTTCCACACAAACGTCAGTTTCTAACTCTGCATCATCAGAACTTAAATATCTATCAAAATAGTTTGAGTCTTCATAATCAAAAATAATTTGTTTCCCAGATGTTGTGTCAAATGTTGGCTCAACATTAGTTACCGCCGTAAAGCCGTTTGATGATCTTCTTCGTCGTTGTCTGAGAAGGACTGTATGGTTATTGATGTTGCCTAGACTCCTTAGGGCACTGTTCTTCATCTTCATCGTTGGAAAGATCAACCCAAAGTGCTTTCCCTTGTTTGCGTAAAGTGTTCGCGCATTCGTTGGCAAAATGGCCCCAACCCTGACATGCACGGCATCTCACTGATTCCCAATTGAAGTTCTTCTTCTTTGCGTCAGTATTGCATTTGAAGTATGTAGGAGCTGACGAAGGTTCTGCTTTGGCATTCTGGCCCTTCCCGAATGTTGGGGCAATATTCTGCTCGACATTCCTCTTCTGAAGGAACTTAGTAAATTTCTTCACGAGCATAGCCATATCCTCATCATTGTCAGGGTCAACTACAGTTTGCACCATGGATGACTGACTGACTAGAGCAATGTTTTTGCCGCGTGAAGCTCGCTTTTGGACTTTGAGGTTGGTCTCATAGTTCTTCATAATGTTCATCAACGTGTTGAAGTCCAACGTGGCCAGATTGTGGGCTTCCTCGATTACAGTTACCTTCACATTAAACTTCTCAGTTAGTGTACGAATTGCCTTAGAAATTAATATTATCGAGATTGGATCTTCGAGACTAGCACACTCGCTCGAGATCGTCAGAATCTTGCCAAAGTACGTGGTAATGTCCTCGTCTTCCTTCATTCCGAGGTTTTCGAACTGGTTGAGGAGAAGCTCTAGTCGGGTTTCCCTCACACTCGCATCGCCTTCGCAATACCTCTGAAGTTGATCCGACGCATTCTTTGCCGTAGTACAATTCTGAATGATCTTGAACATGAAGATGTCCACCGAAGACAAGATGGCGTTTAAGGATTTGTCATTGAACTCGACAGCATTTCACTCAGGAACCATCCAGTCATCGATCGATTTCTCATAGACTTCACCATCAGCGTCGGGGGCAGACTTGGGTGTCGTATAACCGTTGAGAATAGCCTCCCACGCACGCGTGTCAATTGATTTGATGTATTGGCGCACATGAACCTTCCAATAGGCATAATTGGAACCGTCTAACACATGGACTTTGCCGAGATGGTTTGAGCTTGTAACATCCATAGAAAAGGATAAAAAATGCTTAGTCACGTCAAGCGTAGGCTCTGATACCACTTTGAAGTGGTCCCGGTACGATATGGATGTAAAACACTTTAAGTAGTAAACTGATGTTGGATGAAATGTTGGGTCAACACTCGTTCTAACACTCAAGTGCACAACGGAATATTTTGGATATTTAGTTACGAAAACTGATAAACACGAGATGTAAATTGTGTAGCAAGTCAGAAAACTTGTTGCGTGCCTCAAGTCGAAATTTCCCTATAGCAATGGATGGCAAAACAACTATCGAAAGATAGTACAAATCAAGCCTAGACAAAACTACAAATCTAACGATTCTGCAAACCTACAAAGTCCTAAGACTTTTGCAAAAGAAACACTAAGCTAAAAAGACACTCTCGTGATATATAAAACTCGCTCAATATGTCGTGCAAAAGTGACTCCATGAAAGCTCTCAAATTTCTCGTGCAAAGCTCAATTGTGGCAGCTCGAAATCTCCTTTATTTATAAGCCTTGGCTCCCTCTTGAATTGGTAAAATATCCCTTGAATATCTCCTCTAAGATCTCTCTAAATATAGTACATATTTAGTTAGAATCTTCTCACATAATTGGCCGATCTCTTATCTTCTATTTAAGGTAACCGATTGATTGATTCTCCTTTGACATTCAGATTTTCTAATTGTGGTAGTTGCTTGACTTGAACTTCAAGCATCCTATATTTAGTATGCTTCCTTTCAAAACCCGTTCAAGCTACTCCATACACTTTCCACGCGGTTTTGACTCATTCCAGCACTTTATCACGTCCTGCGTATCAGTAAATAAAGCTTCTAAAAAAGGTTAAATGGTTTTTGGGCATGAAAGATAAAATCAAACGTTGACCCATTCACATACAACAATGTTGGCTGGAATGTTAGACGACATTGTCAATGCTGAGCTAGTGAACATTAACACAATATGATTTTCATTGTTAACGGTCATCTGCTTCTCCTGTGGTTATTGAAGGAAGAGTTCCTTACAATATCGACAAAGGACAAGGGGCTCATCGCGCTTATGATTAGCATGGGAGAAGCGCTAAGAATTATAGCTTTCAAGGTTAGGACTGCTGCTTGCGGAGGAACAACTTGCGTTAACTCCTTTGGAGACGAGCAGCTCACCGTCGATTTGCTTGCAAATAAGCTATTATTTGAGGTATTATTAAATCATATGATTATGTGTATCCTTCTTTTAAATTCTTGTATATTACAACTCCAATCATACATAATCCTCAGGCTTTGCAATATTCTCCTGTGTGTAAATATGCTTGCTCTGAGGAAATCCCTGAGCTCCAAGACATGGGAGGCCCAGTTGAAGGCTTTCATTTTTTTTTATTACATGAGCTATTTAACTTAATTCACAAATAGTGATTATTAAAATTGAATAAAGAGGGTTTAGCATAGCATTTGATCCGCTCGACGGTTCGAGCATTGTGGACACAAACTTTACCGTGGGGACGATCTTTGGCGTATGGCCAAGCGATAAGCTCACTGGGGTGAAGGGATCTGATCAAGTCGCAGCTGCTATGGGAATTTTCGGGCCTCGAACGACTTACGTTCTTGCACTCAAAGATATTCCCGGGACGCACTAGTTTCTTTTACTTGAGGAAGGTTGTGGGAAATACATACATTATTCTGCGGGCGCAATATTTGGTTTTTGTCCTAATTGAACTATTTTTTTGCTTTTTGATGTAGGAAAATGGCAACATCTGAAAGATACCACGTGAATTGGAGAAGGAAAATGTTCTCCATGAAATCTTAGGGCTACTACGGACAATTCTCAATACGCCGAGGTTTTTTTCTGTTTCCCTCATATATACAATGGGTTAAGTTTTCTAGACCTGTATACTTGGGTAAATGGAATCTTAAGGATACCTAAATTAGGGTACGGCAAAATGTTGCAAATTGAAGACACCTAACTAAATGTTGCAATTTGAGGGCATTAAGTTTTAAAATCGAAGCAATTTGAGAACGAGTTTCTAATCTATGTATCCTAAAATTGTTTCAATTTATCACTTAGTCATAGGATTCCCTCAATTTACAGGTGTCCTCATAACGCCATTTCCTCTAATATACAAGAAAATAAATAGTTAAGACTATAAACAACTTGAGATCGAGTGTAACTGCGTTATTGCTATCATTAACTATAGGGTTCTTCTTATGCAAGTTGATTGATTTCTACGTTAATGAGAAATACACGTTAAGATACACCGAGGAATGGTGCCCGATGTGAATCAGGTAAAGCACTCTCTTTTTGGCGCTTAAAGAAAGATAAATATATACGATCGATGTTAAAGAAAACCTCTTTTTGTAATAAGATTATCATAAAGGAGAAAGGAATCTTCACGAACGTTGCATCCCCGTCTGCAAAACCAAGCTTAGGCTTCTCTTTGAAGTGGCTCCGTTAGGGTTTTTGATCGAAAAAGGCGGGCGGTTACAGCAGCAACGGGGTGCAATCCGTGCTGGAAAAAGTGATCAAGAATTTGGACAGAAGGACTCAAGTTGCTTATGGGTCCAAGAATGAGATCATTAGGTTCGAAGAGATGCTTTATGGATCTTCAAGGCTTACAAGGCTTCTGAACCTGTTGTAGCAACTGCTTGATTATTGATTAATTTCAAATCAATTTCATGTTAAATTACTATTCCTGAAGTTAAACCAACATTCATATGACATGCCATAAACATATTTATATATGCACCGTAGCAACGAAAGTTACAATTATTAATATGAAAAATAACGAAAGTTGGAAAGGCCTGAAATTCCCATCATTAATAGAAAAAAGGCCTAATTAAACATAAAAAGCCCTAATCGAAACCCGATATCATAAAATCGAGACCTAAAACTCTGATGGAGCAGTTAACTAAAAGACAAACAGAATTACGATGAAAAATTAAATTGGTGCAACTAAATAGAGCGTGAAATGGAAATGAAACCATTTTAAGAATGGCGACTCCCCGGAAGTTCCAAGGTGCAATTTCACGTGTGCATTCTATTTTGAGGGGTGATCGACACGTGGTGTACTAATATAACGTGCAAGTGCGACAAGTGATAAATAAAACGAATACCTAATTACTATCACCGACGTGTGATAGGCAGTGGTCCTATCGTTTGTAGTGTAGTAAAGTGAGTAAACGAGTATCGAACACGAGGAATAGATTGATTACTAGTAATAACCTGTCGACTCGATATCAGCATAATTAAAATGCACAGATTTCTCTATACTACGAATTATCCTAATAGATCACTCCTAAATCAATGAGACTAACAGAATACACCTAAACTGATGAGAGTACTTTCAGATGATAAAGATGTGCTCGGGATTCGAAACCCGCTAGGTATTTCGACTAAGACAATGAAATATCGTTCCTACATGGTAAAGACTAAGTCGCAGTAATTTCCTACCCGTTCACAAATTTGTTGTCGCCCCAAACGCTCACGGGGATCTAAAATTCAATAATTACTAAAGGCAAGGATCGGGCCTAATCATTATTTAGCTGTCGCCCTAAACGATTTTCCAAACATTCACTTTAACACCTAAACATATTAAAGCGAAGAAGCAATTTCATAGATAGATAAATAGTCAAAGCACACGAATCACGATAAACATGTCTTAAATAGGAATAAACCTAGCGTTCATCTACTCCCAAAGATAGAAGGGATTTAGCTACTCATAATTGACGAGAAACAACGAATAAAATAAATAACGGGGAAGGAAGACTGATGATCTTGATGTACTGATGGACCTGTGACGGTAGCATGGATGAATCTTCGTTCCTCGTTCAATTCAGCATGATTGCATCGTTGATCGGTCTCTTGCGTTTCTCGGGTGGAATTCTCTGTTCTTGGCATCTCTATTTCATCTCGGAGGTGTTAGGGTTATGATGTGAGTGGTCTCTGCTTTTTTTTAGTCGAATTTGGGCTTTTATACTGATTTTCGTAAGTGTCATGGCATGGGCATTGGGCCTTCACGGCCGTGACTATGATAGCGTTGCTCCGCGTCGCTCTCTACCCTGTGTCACGGCCAGGTGCACTGGTATTCACGGCCCCGATGACCTTCGTAATAGCTCTCTGTCCACCTTCACGGCCTGGTGCATTAGCCTCCACGGCCGTGACAATCTGCTTTACTTGGCTTGGCCTTTCTTCCTTGAGTCACGGCCACATGCATGGGTAGTCACGGCGGTGATTGCTGCCAGCTACGTGGTTTGCGTTTTACCTGTCGTCACGGCCTGTGACATGTAGAGTCACAGCCCTGACTTATGTCTTCGTCGTTTGATTGGCTTTCTGCCTTGTGTCACGGCCTGGTGCAATATGTGTCACGACCGTGAAGGAGACGAAGAACGAGAGAGAGAGAGAGAGGGAGAGGAAAAAGAGAGAGGGAAGAAGAAACGTTTTCTTTTTTTTTGCAATTTTTTTTAATTTTTTATTTTTTAATTTGTAAGTGTCACGGCCGTGAAGCTTAGGCTTTTGGCCATGACAAGAGGCAGTAGGTGCCTCTGTTCTTAGTCACGGCCGTGACATATAAGTCGCTGGTCGTGACTCTATCGAGTTTTTTTTATATATTTATATTTTTGAGTCACGGGCATGAAAGTGTACACCTAGGGCCGTGACTTGAGGCAGAGAACTCGAGAGGTCCTCGACTGCTGTCACGGCCGTGATAGCTTAGGCCGTTGGCCGTGACAAGGGACAGTATGCGAAGGTCGGGATGTCACGGCCGTGAGTCCTTAAAAGGACAAGGCCCTGACACTTTTTTTTAGCTAAAGTCGAAAACATAAATTAAAATACCTCGGTTGCCTCGCAAGAAGTGCTTACTTTACCGTCTTTAGCCGGACGTATCTTCGTTCGCTCAGGAAGGCAGGAAGTCTAGGTATAGCACTTCTTTCTCGCTCACGTCTTCCTCGCCTGCGTGATAGTGCTTCAACCTATGGCCGTTTACCTTAAATGTACCCTTCTCATAACACGAGTCACGATAAACATATGTCTTAAATACGAAATAACCTAGCGTTCATCTAATCCCAAACACAAAGGGAATTTAGCTCCTCATAATTAACGTGAAAACAACGAAAGTAATAAGGAATGAGGAAGAAAGACTCATGATCTTGATGTACTGATGGTATGTGATGGTAGCGCGGATGAATCCTCGTTCTTCATTCAATTCGGCACGATTGCGTCGTTGATCCGTCTCTCGTGCTCCGGGATGTAATTCCTTGTTATTCAAGGCTCTTTTTCGTCTCTTAATTGATTAGGGTTGCTATCTGCTAGGTGTCCCCGTCCCCTCTTTCTGAGTTGAAATTGGGCTTTTATAGTGAAATTCGACATGGTCACGGCCTGGGACATGATAAGTCACGGCCGTGACACTCTCGGGGCACAAAATGAGCTCACTGCCGTGCATCGCAGCCTCGTGCCGTAGTGTCACGGCCATGACACTTTCAACAGCTTTGCGACAGTTTTGTATTTCTCTCAGATGGAGGGGTAAGCGATGTCCGATTGACCTAATATTTTAACCATAGATAGAAGACTTGCCAATCTTGATTCTGACAGAACGGATTCTCAATCCGAGGCTAGATTGAGAGATATGATTTTTTTAGTCTGTTGCTACTTTTCAGGCGGGCTTCACGGCTGTGACTGTGCTCTGCATCGCTTGGCTTCCTTTTCTGCCTCTTGTCACGGCCTGGTGCAATATGTGTCACGGCCGTGACGGAGACCAGTATCCTTTGGCTTCGGTTCTGCCCATTGTCACGGCCTGGTGCAAGGAGGGTCACGGCCGTGACACATGACTGATTTCTTCATACTTGCTCCGTTTTGCCTCATCTTCGCTGCTTTTCGCCCGAGAGCCGTTCTAAGGTCCTTCAATGTCGAAAGAAGTGTAAATATCGCGAATAAATGTATAAAATGATGGCTAGAGCTCTATTGTAACCCCATTAAATACTACGATAAACGTAGTGAAATACGTTTATGAAACCTCCCCACACTTAAGCATTTGCTTGTCCTCAAGTAAATTAGAAGTCAGAGAAGGCATCAAATCAAGATAACGGCATGATTGTTTGCATCTTATCATCATAGCTAGAAAGCACAAAATGGAATCAAGCAAACAATCATGAACAATGCACTAACGATTGGCACTTATTAACGTGAACTTCCTTAGCACTGCTAATGAAGAATCATACCTCACAAGGATTTGCTCAGATCACTCAGTGTGTAGGCTAGCATACAGTACATCGCTCAAATCGTGCACTAGTCCGGCCCCTACCATAAGCTTGCAAGATAATCGCATATTTATTACTTAAAGTGGCAAGCATAAATCTGAGGGTCTTTTCGGGTCGAAATGGGTCAAATAATATTGAAGTGACGAGCATATATCATGAACACGTAATCTTAAAGATAGGACACATAAGCAAAAATCAGAGAATATAGCATGATCAGACAGATCACATGCCCCATCATACGACTCAACATTCTCGCTCAGAAATCCTAGACTTTTCTGCCCGACCCTCTCAACCAGTTCCCTTTCATTTTCTGCCCTTTCGCCTTAGTTACGCTCTATTTTTGTGCACTGCCCTTATTCCCTAAACATAAAGGTTTGGCTTTTGTCGCAAAGAATACATCGTCACAGTGAATGCCGAGTACTTAGGGATACTCATTACCAAAACCTATATCTTGCAAAAGGATTATGGGAAGGCTTATGCAAGGGATCGGGTCATTTCAGAAAACGATCAAGTAGGGTCGAGTCATTTCACGAATAGCAGAGTATAATATTAAATCAGACATTGAATCAGTAACCCTCAAGTTCGACATCTACTCTATTCTAATCAACTCAAGTTCAGCTAATCTCTGTAGGCTTATTCGGGTCAGTGACTTTCATGATCAACGAGGTAAGCAAACGAGTGGCTCAAGCTCAAAGTGGCTAACTAATGGGATAAGTTATGATAAGGAAATCTGGCCCTGGACGTAATTCCTAATGCCCTCATCATTTTCACACTGACGCACCAAAACAATTTCAACACGTATCAGGCAAGCCGTTCTAGAGGGATATCGACTAGGCACGTCACACAACCAAGAAAAATGAGCATAAGCTCGTCAGGCTCAAACTCTCACAACGAAACAGGGTTATGTGTACGAATCTCTCAAAACAGTGCTATATCTATTCAGGCAGACACGATTCAATCACTTATGCATATCCTAATTGCTCACAAGATTTGTAATAATGCAGACCAACTTGAGACAAGCGCAAACAATCATGCCTGAGTTCAATATCATGCCTTTCTGACAAAATTTATACCTCATGGCCACGTCATAAAATTTTTTCCGTAAATTCTCAACCTATTTTCCCCTCCCCACACTTAAGACCTACATTGTCCTCAACGTAAAAATGAATAAAGAAAGGGAAAGGAAGGATGAAAAGAACGGGACTCCCCTGACGAATAAGTGACGTGGTCGTGACTGGACGCGTGAAGGTCGTGGATCGTGTCTCGTGATATCCTGACATAACTAAAAAGAAAATTGTTGGTCCCGATTGCACCAAACAAGGAATCAAAGAGGCTTTGATGGAATGAAAAAGGGAGAGTTCTCACCTTCAAGTGTGTTTGTATTGTGTGAAAAATAGGGTTAGCCTTTTGATCTTTGATTACTTTGAAAAAGAGATGGTAAAACCTTATATACCACATTAACCCTAGGTATATTAAGGCCCCAACACTAAAGATTAACTAATTACATTCTAGTCCAAAGCCTAAGCTAAAAGGATAATTACAAAATATAACCCAAGACTTAAACTATTGACACAATCTATAAATATCCTAACAATCTCCCCCTTTGTGTCAATTGTTGGGAGTCTTGGATCTTGGGCATTGTGATGGTAGATTAGCGAGTGTGTGTTTCGCGAAGTCCTAGCTTGAACTCGAAGGCGCGGAGATTCCTTCGAAGCACGATTCGATCAGCTATGGCGTCAATGAACTTCGCGAACTTGGATCGGCAGTGTGGGTCTTCTTCCGAAAGGATGCGGCAAATCCTCATGAGCTTGTCTTGGATGATGGTGAGTGTCCCATCCGAGAACTTTGCCACTTCGGAGCAGCGTAGTAGCCTCATCTTTCCCTTATAGTTCGAGTAGGCGACCGCCGGATCAACTCCGTCGATCACATCGCCCTCTCGATAGTCGTCCGCATTCTTGAAAGATGGGCGAGTCAGGTTCACCTTCTTCAGGTTGTGCTCTACCGCCATCTGCAGATCGTGGGAGGCGAAGAATCTGACCTGTCGGAGCATGTGTCGCTTGAGTGCCACATAACCCATAGTGACTGGTTCAGCCCGTACAAGATGTCCTGAACTTCTGACGACGAGTCTGAACTGCTTCATGGATTCCAGCATGCTGTACAGATCACCCAGGCACAGAAACTTGAAGTCCGCCTCGCTCACTTCACTGAAGCTTTCATCCTGCCTCATTACCGTGAACACTGGATAGTGGACACGTCCTTTCGACTCCTGGCGAAGGTCAGTGACTTTGTAGATGGGGGCCCGATTCATTTCCAGAGCAATGTTTTCCTCATCGAACAGCGTCCTTTTTGTGCACTTGTGGCGAAGAAGGCTCCATCGGTAGAGCTTCTTCTTTTTCTCGCTCCAACTTTGGATGTTCATCAGCTCGTATTCATCGAAGGCCGTGATGATCTGCTCCTTGCGCCGCCAGATCCTCTTCCTGATCTCTTCTTGGAATGGTGCGGTGATCTTCTTGTTTTCCCACGGTGCTTCCGGTATATCCGCCGTGGGCACATCCGGTTGAGCAGCAGGAGCCTCAGCTTGCTGCGCTTGAAATTGTAGGATGTTCTCGAGCTCGGCGGGTTCAGCATCGTACTCCTCCCCGTTCTCGTCGTCTCCAGTGTTGATTAGCGTAAGAGATGCTTCCTTTAGAAGACGTCGAGCATTCTCCACCAACTTCCTGGCTGCTACTGCGTCGGCGGGTGTGTAACGCCATTCATCGTTGAAGATGTAGGCCTCGATCTCGTTCTGCGCACAGTAGAAGTCCTCGGGAGTAGACATGTTCAGACGGTTCCGGTTTCGGTTTGTCGGTTCGTAACCGCCGGTTTGGAACCGGCGTATGCTTAAACCTTAACCGAACCGTGGTTAACCACGGTTCGGTTACGGTTTTGGAACCGCCGGTTTCCGCCGGTTTCGGTTTGAAACCGCCGGTTCTGGTTCCAAACCGTTTTTTTTTTGCCTTTTGTTATTAATTAGAAAAAATAAAGAAAATTGATTTTGTTTTATAATACACCTTCAATATTTTAAAAGGAATTTATTATTGCTTAAAAAGCTCAAGAAAATGTGAAAAAAATAGAACTTAAATATTTTTAAAAAAATAAAGATCATTGCTTAATCTTCGCTTCCGGTAGTGTTCGACGAAACCTCGTATGCATCTCCACCTTCTTCGTCCGTATCGTTAAAGTTCGGTTCTTGAGTTCTTGTTTCGGCCCTTGTCCAATCGTCGAGCAAACATTGGTTCTCTAGATTCTCAACGGTTAATCTCGATCGCCTTGAGTCCAATGTATATCCTCCGACGCTAAACGCTTGCTCGACCGAAACAGTTGACGCGGGGCATGCTAATATTTCTCTCGCAATCTTCGTCAATACCGGAAAAGATGACACTTTCTTCGACCACCACCTTAAAAGATTGAAATCTTCTAAGTTATACTCAAAAAATGAGGTTAAATAACTGTCGACCTCGGCATATGCATTTCCACCACTAGAGCTCCTTGCGCGTTTGTGTGCTCTCGCATTGTATATGCTTTCAAGTTGTGCGAATAACGGATCATGAGCCGAGCTACTTCCACCTTCACCTTGTTGAGATTCGAAAGCATCCGTCGTATCGTCACCAAACTTGATCTTGTATTCTTTAAAAATATCCAATAAAGTATCCTTTGCACCGTTAGCGATGAAGCTCGGACTAGGTCTTTCGAAGTCTTCAAGACCTACATCAAATACCTCTCTCGGACCAAACAAGCCTTCATAATAAATTTGTAACATTTGTTCTAAACCTTCTAAACGAATTTGAGGATCTAATAATTTAGCAACTAAAAATACGTCGGGGATTGTAGAAAAATATTTCAACCATTTCGATCTCATTTGCGCAATACATTCATCCAAAATTGGACATGAAGAATATTTTCGGAAAATAATTGAAATTTTAACACAATGATCTAAAACTAAAACCGAGGTAGGATAATAAACACCGGATAATTATTCGGTTGCTTCTTTAAAAGTTCGCAAAATTTGTAGCAAATTGTAACATGAATCCCAAGAAGTCGGAAATAAAGTAATATTATGCTCGGGAAAAGTACTAAAAATGCACATAATGCTTCCTTATATTCATATGAATCATTCAACAATTTATAAGTAGAATTCCAACGAGTCGGCACATCAAGAGAGAATTTTCGTGGATTCAAGTTTACACTTATACAATATTTAGACCATTTTCTAACAAGAGTTGTATGCCTAGTTAAAGTCGCAATAGCATGTCTAATGACGGACACATTATCTTTCAACGTACTAAAACCATCTTGAACACATAAATTTAAAATATGACATATGCATCTAATATGAAAAAAACGAGCACCAAACGAAGGTTGACAAATTTGAATAAGTTGCGGTAGACTAGCGGTATTAGCACTAGCATTGTCAAAACCAATGGAAAAAAAATTTCGTTGTCAAACACTATTCATTTAAAATAGTAAGAATTTTTTGTGCAATATTTCGTGCATTATGCTCACTATCAAATTCTCTATATGCAATCAAACGTTTTTGCAATGTCCACGAATCATCAATCCAATGACATGTAATGCCCATGTAACTATGCGTGTTAAAATGATCACTCCAAATATCGGCACAAATAGAAACCTTGTAGGGAATTTTTGGAAAAAATTGAATTAAATTAAATTTAAATTCACCCACGATTTTATGAATATCACGAACGACCGAAGAGCGTGAAATCGGTTTGCTTGCCAGATTAAAACTAAGTTGAGTAAAATTTTTGTATAAATCGTCCTCTCCAAAATTAAAAGGAAGATGGTTAGCACACACAAATTTAGCCAAATTTTTTCTATGCGCTACTTCGGAATATTTAAATAAAGAAGAGCTTGTAGTCGATGTACCTTGTGAAGCCGAAGATGCCGTGAATTGGATTTGCGTTTGAGACCGTTCACTTCCAACCTTGTCGGGGTGCTTCCTCTCCAAGTGGGTTTTGAACGTCCCGTATCCTCCTCCTTTCGGAAATGAATAGCAAGCTCCGCAATAGTTGCAAACGGCCTCGTAAATTTGGCTACCCGCCGGCGGCTTCTCCACCTTCTTGAAATGGACTGTAAATATATCCGATCTTAGCGTTGGGGCCGATTGTGGCTTGCATCGTCTTCGAGTTTGACTTCGAATTTCCGGAACCGCATCGGACCTATCGGGTTCATTGTCGGTATTGGCTTCGGCATCGTCAACACTAATAAAGGTCCTATCGTCTTGACCCCAATCGGTCGGAATATCGAACACCTCATTATCGTCAACTCGGCATCGGGGCGCTTCAGATTCGGCTATCATCGGACTCTTTCCCTTGTTGCCTCGACGACTACGAGAATGAGATCCACTTCCACGTCCTTCCATATTTTTTAATCGATATTTTTTTGTATTTTTCGTTTCAAAAATATAAATATAATAATAACACAAACTAAATATTATCGAAAGAGGATGAATGAAAATTTGAGTAAAGTTTGAGTTGAGAAATGATAATGCAAATCAAAGTAAAAATCTAATATTAATCCCCCTATTTATAGAGAAAATTTAAAAAAAATAATAAAGAAAAATATCATACATATGACCGTTTGTGATATAATTATGACTTAATTTTTTATTTTTTTTCTTTGTATGTATTGAAGTGGACAAACGGTCATATGTGTGACTTAATTTTTTGGTTTTTTGTTGTATTCATTGAGGTGTCATAAACGGTCATATGACCGTTTGAATTAATTTTCTATATATAGTTTTTAATATATAAACTGGCGGTTAACCGCCGGTTACAAACCGGCGGTTACAAACCGGCGGTTAACCGGCGGTTCCGGTTCCACAATATTAAGAACCGAAATCGAACCGATCTAAATAACGGTTCGGTTCCGGTTATAACCGAAACCGTTGACCCCGGTTAACCGAACCGTTGACCGTCGGTTCGGTTACGATTTTTGAAACCGTTTGAACACGTCTACTCGGGAGCCACGTTGGGGTCGGTATTGAGAGGGGTATGGCTGTGCAATGGCGAGGGTGTTGCGTCGGAGGAGTTTGTGTATTGTGGGGATGGTTGTGGTGGAGATTCTGGTGGTTCGGTTGAGGTGATGGTTTTGGCGAGGATGATTTGGGTGTCGGGTGGTGTAGATGTGGTGGTGGCCTCTAACGTCGATGTGACAGTTAGAGGTTCCGAGATGGTGGGTGGAGAAGGTGTGGTGGTGGTCTCTAACGCCGATGTGACGATTAGAGTTTCGGAGACGGTAGTAGGTGGTGGTGAGGGTGATTTGGCTAGTGACTCGAGGTTAATAGGGTGGGATTTTTGGCTTGTGGGGTGTGAGGTTTCTGTTGCGGCCGTCGTTTCAGGTGCAGAGGAGGAAGGCGGCGTCGATTGCACGAGTCCTTGTGATTGTGAGCCTTGCTGCATATTCTCCCCCTCGCGGCGATCTTGATCATCGTCTTGATCGTCGTGCCTGATCCCGCTAGACTCGCCTTGAGCGCGACAAGTTATTGGTTGAGTCATGATTGCCTTCAGTTGCTGTTCCTCCTCGTCGAGTTCCGTCATTGATTCGAATCGGGCTCTGAGGATGTAGAAGAGCTCCTTTGCGGAAATGGAGGAGAGAACAGCTTCTGCGTCCACATGTTGCGGTGGTGGTGGCGTCTCCGGGGCCACACCTTTGCCTTTGTCGATGATGGACGCATCGAGACGCGCGTAGACTTTATTGAGGATAGACGCCTCAAGAGACTTTGCAAACTCTTGAAGACGAGCCTCTAGCGCGGTCTCGAGAAAAAATGGGGTAAGTTTAACAAGTTGGAATCACAAAGAAATCCAGCTGACACCGAATCGGAGAAGATAGCCGATTGGCCGCCCGTTTGCACAGGACGGGAAAAGACGGGGTCACTATGACTTCCCGTTGGCATCATCGATGAGACAGACACAACCGAATGATGGCCTAGGCTCACGGTTGTTGTGATGTTGGCCGTGCTAGGTCTTCCGCTCTCAGTCACAGAGACATCACCGAGCGTTCCGACAGAATCACAAAGACTCTGTAGTGCAGTAAAAGGTGTATGTGTCCTAGAAACGTATGAAATTATGGGGAGTGAGTACACTAGACTCGATGTGATTGAAGAGGATGCAGTCTGAGGCGAAGGACTGCTTGTTTCAACATCGACTATCTCCAAGTCAGATGTCGATGGCATACGTAGCTCCTCGTGGAATGAAATATCTTCCTGTAGAGAGAAAGATAAGTGGATTGGTGGGGTTGTTTGCGTGGTTGAGCCAAATGCCACGTCTTCTACTCGGGAGGTGAACACATCACCTCCTGTACCTATGGGTTGGGCTCGGCTTGTCTGTGACTGAGGAGGTCGATCGTGTTTTTGTTTCGATCGACGCTCCGTGGGGCGGCTTACGTCATCCTCACGCGACCGTTTTTTTGGTACGCGGGTGGAAGAGGATGCGGCGTGACCCGATGACTTTTTAGAAGTGGTGGTGTGGTTTTGGCTAGTCCCGAGGTTAGGAGCAGTGGGGTTGGTCTGCTCCGTAGGGACAATGGATAGTGGACGAGGACTCTCGCGGAATGAAGCGGTGGAGGCGCGATAGGCGCGAACATGCGGGTTTGTCGGGTCGGCATAGGCGAGGACTTCGTCTGGGATGATCATGGCGTGTCGATCTTTTGCCGTAGTATTTTTCTTGGCGAATTTCTCGACAACGGGAATTATGAAGTGCTCACTCGCCGGGCGGATGCGGATGTTGGTGGAGAACAGGCGGAAGTGTTTGATGATCGCTGGGAGCCACCGCTGACGTCCTTGGCGACTTCCCGATCGCGACGTTGAATCATGGAGACGAGATCCATCCAGATGATCTCAGTGTAGTTGTATTTGCGGTTGTGTGCGATGCCGGTTAGGATGGTGAGGATTTGGTGGTTCCCGCGGTACTGACCAGCATGCTTCCCCGACATGCATTTGTTCAGCAGTAGGTACAGTGTTCGCCAGGGTTGAGGTAGATTCCGTGTGGTGACTTCACTGAGAACAAGTGGGCCCTTCTTCTTCTTGTTTTCAGGTTGATAGCCCAATCTATCGATGTCTTCAATGAGTTGTTTGTGCGTCGGTAGTGGATCGTAGGGTGAGTATACAGGGAGTTGGAGTACTTCTTGGACAATCTTGCGGGTGAGGACTACTGTTTCTTGATCGATTTCGGCGGATATTGCGGAAGCGAGGTAGTGTGGTCCAGCAATCTGCAATGTGTGCCAGAACTGCTGGAGGTAGACTTGCGCTTCTGGCTCGCCATGAGTGAGGGCGTGTCGGAGGGGATGCCCTTTGAGGATCTCTATGATGATGGGAGCATCGCACCGGAAGTTGTCCAGGTCCACCATGTGGTTGTTTGGTATCAAGGCAGCCCATCGACTTGTTGGGAATACCTGCTCGATCGGTGGAACGAACGTCAGTGTATTGAGTTCGATGCGAGCGACGTCCCTTTGAATTGCGGCAGTCTCAAGTGCTTCAAGTGCTTCTTGGTTTGTGTTAGTCATATTTGTGCTCGACAGAAAATGTACCATGATTAGTACGGACTAAATTGCGAGAAGATGGATTATAAGTAAGTCATGGGTGAAACAATAAAACAAAGCATAAAAGTGCCCAAAATCATAAAGATAAAAGTAAAATTAAAATTAAAGCTAACTTAGTCCTTTTGAAGTAAAGTTGTTAAAATTGAATGATGGTCAGGTAATGGCGAGTTTTGACAATTTTCGGAAATCAAACGTTTATGTGATATGAGAAAACTTTGGTACATGAGCAAAATTTTGTAGTGTAGAGAAAATTTTCCCATGTGATGTGAAATTTAGCTGATTATAACACATAGGCAAGCCGAGAGAAATTTTCGCGGATTTTGTAAAAATTCGCATGTAGTGTTAAATTTTCGCAAGTAGTGGAAAATTTTCGCAGATTATGGAATTTCACAAGTTATCAAAAATTTTCGCATGTAATTGAAATTTCGCATTCTGAGTAAAGTTTCGCATGTAGTGGGAAATTTTCGCATTCATGTTATCCAAGAATTTTCGCATGTAATGGGAAATTTCGCAGATTATCACACATAAACAAGTCAAGAGAAAATATTCGCATTTAGAGCAAAATTTCGCATGTAGTGGAAGATTTTCGCATGTAGTGGAATATTTTCGCAAGTTATGGAATTTCATAAGATATCCAAAAATTTTCTCGGTTAAAATATTTTCTCAAAAGGTATTAAAATTTTTCCGCAAGTAGAGAAATTTTCGAGAAATTTTCGCAAGTAGAGGAATTTTCGCAAGTGATATGAAAGTTTCCCGGAGTGTTAAAGCTTTGAAGAAAATCTGCTCAAGTGATAAAATTTCTCGGGTTGAAATTTCTCTGTTTGACAAGTGAAGAGAAATTCTCGGATTGACAATTTTCTCAGATTGAGAAAGTTTCGTGATCCGCGAAAAGATGATGCATGTAAGGGTTGAGAAATTACTGAACCACTGTAGCTGCGAAAGAATTGATCAGCATGGATCCGAGAAAATTTTAAGTTTATGGATTGAGAAATTTTTTGGGTCACTGTGGTTGCGAAATAGTGAAGATGCAAAAAGATGTAATATGAAGTGTGGTGTATGAAATTTCGCGGGGCATGACTTCACTGTAGCAGAAAAAAAAATTTAACGTAAGGGAAAAAATTCTCGGATGAAAGCTTTCGTGGGACTTCAGCCACTGTAGCAGCGAAAATTATTAACACAAGAAATTTCTCGGATAAAACCTTTCGCGGGACCTCAGTCACTGTAGCAGCGAAAATCCATCGTTTAAGTATTTTCTCTGAAAAATTTTCTCGGCGAAGAACACTGTACGAAAACGTACGAAATGACGCGATAATTTTTGCCTTAGAACCACTTAAATCTTAACCAAAATGCAATAAACTGGACTCAATCGACTCGAAATTGGACGGGCAATACACATTTGGGGGTTTTAAACACCAAAATCCTAACATGCGTCCGAATTAAAGCCGAGAAAAATTAATTTTAAACCTAAAAAGAAATTTAAAACGGTGCAAAAACAGAGTAAATCGAACGGGAATTGGTTTATTTGCTATGTATTCGTACCGAAAGGCTGGTTTTGACGACGGAGTATGCAGAAAAACGGATTGTGAATGCAGATTTGAAGAAGACGATGACGCGAGAGGTTGAGAAATTTTCGAAGAGTAAGGTGCGAAATTTTTGAATTTTTTTTCGGGAATTTGAGAGATTGTGAAAAAAAAGTTAAGTGCTTTGGGGTTTTGTGACTGTTCATGCGAGATTTTGAGTTAATGGGCTGAAATTCGCGGGCTTGGTCAAAGTTGGGTCCAATTGGTGTTCAATTGGTCCAATTTCGACTCCGTTTTGACCAGAAATTAAAATTTCAACCCAAAATTCAATTGGTCCAATTTTGACTTCGTTTGACCAGAATTCAAAATTTCAACCCAAAAAATTTTATTTAATTTTTTTTTATAAGGCAAAATCAGAAACTCCCCCTTAATCTAAAACCCCCTTTTTAAATAAAGAAAAAAACAGAAACTCCCCCTTAATCGAAAACTCCCCCTTAAGAGACATAATTCAGAAGACACATAGAAAATGGAGTAAAGTGAAAATAAATATGTACACTTTATCAAAGTTCATGTAGGGTTGATTGATCACAACTGAAGATTTAACATGTCCAACATAGTCACAAGGTGTTGGAATCGTTTGACGTCCAACGGTTTTGTGAAAATGTCGGCCAGTTGATCTCCGATAGTGACGTAGTGCAATTCAATCGTCCCTTGTTCGACATGTTGTTTGATGAAGTGGTGACGAATATCTATGTGTTTCGTTCTCGAGTGATGTACCGGATTACTTGTCATCGCAATCGCACTCTTAGAGTCACAATAAATGGGAATTTTATCAACATAAAAATTAAAATCTCGTAGTTGGGTTCTCATCCACAAAAGTTGTGAACAAAAACTAGCAGCGGCGACATATTCTGCCTCCGTCGACGAAGTTGAGACACAGTTTTGTTTTCGAGAAGACCACCTCACGAGTTTACCGCCCAAGAAGTGTGCAGCTCCAGAGGTGCTTTTCCGATCCATCTTGCATCTTGCGTAATCCGAGTCAGAGAATCCAACCAGTTTGAAGTCCGATCGAGTGGGGTACCACAAACCCAGATTGGGTGTTCCTTTGAGATAACGGAGAATCCTTTTGACAGCAGTGAGATGGGATTCCTTAGGTGTGGCCTGAAAACGAGCGCAGAATCCTGTCGAGAGAACGATATCCGGTCGACTAGCAGTGAGGTACAGAAGAGAGCCTATTATCCCACGATAGACGGTTTGGTCAACGGGAGCACCAGATGGGTTCCGCGTCGGGTCGGCCAGAGGGAGACATAGGTGTAGCAACAGTCTTAGCATCCTTCATTCCATATTTCTCGACGATGTCATGAATGTATTTGGACTGGTTGATGAAGATTCCGTCGGGGAGTTGCTTTACTTGAAGACCAAGAAAGAAATTCAGCTCGCCCATCATACTCATTTCGAACTTCTCCTTCATCAATTCTGCGAACTCTTCACATAGTTGTGGTTTAGTCGATCCAAAAATGATGTCATCGACATAAATCTGCACAATCATGATGTCCGGTCCATTCCGCTTGGTGAAGAGAGTTGTATTCAGAGATCCTTTCTTGAATCCAGAATGAACAAGGAAGTCTGAAAGGACGTCATACCAAGCTCGAGGAGCCTGTTTTAGTCCATAGAGAGCCTTGTATAGTCGATATACGTGATGAGGAAACTCTTCGCTCAGGAACCCTTCAGGTTGATCAACGTACACTTCTTCTTTGAGAAATCCATTCAGAAATGCAGTCTTCACGTCCATTTGGTAGACTTTGAAGTTCTTGTGAGCAGCAAAGGCAAGAAAGATTCGTATAGCTTCGATCCTGGCAACGGTGGCGAAAGTTTCATCGTAGTCGATGCCTTCTTGTTGATTGTACCCCTTAGGCACAAGTCTTGCTTTATTGCGGATGACAACACCGTCTTCATCCTTTTTGTTCTTGATTCCGTCACCATAGCCTTCTGCTTCCTTGGTTTCTCATTGTTGATTGTTGGGCATTCATGTGCATAATGGTCCGGTTTGTTGCATCGGAAACATTTCTGAACTTTCTTCCCAGACGTGGATATTCCCTTGCTCTTGTTCTGGAATTTGTTTAAGTTCCCTTTGAATTTCTTTTTCTGCTGGGATCTTTCAAATCTTTTTGTAAGCATGGCTAGGTCGTTCATCAAGTCCTCTTCTTCGTCGTCAGAATCAGATTCTTCCTGGTTGAATTTGAATGCAATGGACTTCTGATTTTTGTTCTGCGACTTCTCATTCATTTACGTTTGAATCATCTCGTAGGATATAAGAGATCCAATAAGTTCGGAGATGCTAAGTGCTTCCAGATCCTTTGCTTCATAGATGGCAGTAACCTTGGCATTCCATTCTCGTGGCAGTGATCTCAGTATCTTTCTCACTTGTTCACTGCTGGGAACCTTTTTGCCGAGAGAGAACATTTGGTTGATGATTTCCATGAATCTGGCATACATCTGGCTTATATTCTCGTCAGATTCCATTGAGAATAGTTCGTACTGGTGAGTGAGCAGAGCCAGTCTTTCTTGCACAACTCGTTGAGCTCCTTCATGAGTAACTTGGAGCATATCCCACATGGCCTTTGCCGATGAGCAGGAACTAACCCGAATGTATTCTTCCCGTGTGAGTGCGCATGCGAGCATCTTTTTGGCCTGTGCATTTCGCGTGATTTCCTTTTTGTCATCAGCAATGTAATCTTTAGTATCCTTTGGGGTTCCATCGGTTTTGTTGGCCGTATATGGTCCATTGATGATTGTCTCCCAAAGCTCGTAGTCGACAGCGATCAGAAACACGATCATACGGTTCTTAGACACCGCGTAGTTTGTTCCATCAAAGAGAGGCGGCCTAGAGTGGGATTGACCCTCTGCAAATACATCAACACGCGAAAAAGCCATTAGATCTTAACTCATGCGTGTTAGGCCTTTCATTGAGTAACCCGCTCTGATACCAAATGAAGTATAAAATATGCCTAAGAGGGGGGATGAATTAGGCTATAAAAATTTTGGCTTGATCTTCTTTGAAAAATCTTTATGAAGATATTTCAGAGTATGATATTTCCCGACAACCAGTACGAGTATCTACGTTATCTCCCTAACCGTGTTTCACAGAATATCACGTTAGTTTCAGAAATCGTTTAAACGATATCACCTAGTTATTTGCCAATGTTCCGGGTTTGTCTCAAAGAAAAGTAAATAGCAGAAAGTAAAGTGAGAGGATTTTTATGCAGGTAATATCCCCAACTGGGGTTTAATCCTGTCCTTGGAGTGTGATCTCCCCAAGAGTTCCAATCAATCGCTAGGTATTACCGGTTACACTATGATTGACCCGTACACAACCGAAGCACTATGGACACTAGACCTCGTTCTAGGCTGACGCACGCCAAGTTTCGATCCACGTCATTTACCCAGGAAACCTATTCCCTGACTGGATGCAGCTTGCTACAGAAGGGCCACCGAATCCACAAAATTCGTCCCTCCACGTGCGTAAGACTCCACTCGCGCTCCTTTGTGCGCTCAACGTGCCCGCAGACACAACACGTCCGAAGACAAGGTTTTTAGGATTTGGAGTTTCTAAGGATCGCTCAAAGGGTACAGATTCGCAAATGAAAGCTCAACACACACTACGAATGAATCGCAAATTTCGCTCAAGAACTCTAAGGGATTCGCTACCTTGTGTGTTCGTTGTCTACCCTTCAATCGTGAAGTGTTCTCTTTTATATAGAACCAATTCTCGCTTCTACATTTCACAAGGAAAGTTAAGCACGACAAATATGCCAGAGACAGCTCAATAATCATGCGCATTAACTCAAACAATCATGCCAAGAATAAACAAATTAAGCTCAACGGTCATGCATGATCACTTACCATAAATACCACAGATTAACATTCATTCCACCGTAATCTCATCCATTTGTCAACATATTTCATATATATTCGACTCAGCATATTATCAACGGTAAGCTCAATCAACTGATTTCTTTTCCAAAATATGACAGCCAATTCGCACAGAGAAAGATTTGATCTACTGAGTATAATGCAAAGTATATTTTCCATGTATGGTGATCTCATCTGATTTCAGCACATTCCATAAATAGACTCAATCAGCATCTTACCACATATAAGTCCAATCAATTAATCACTTTCCATAATATGAATCCTAAGTCGCACAAGGAAAGCAGGATCATCTCACTGATTTAAGAGTCACATAATTCGTACTCAACGGATGTAACATTGATATTCTTTCCTAAAATAGATCAATCATATGTAAGCACTTAATCAGAATATCATTTCCATATATACAACATAGTCATTCATATCCTGGTGATCACATCGATATTCTTTCCTAAAATAACTCAATCTCACAGACAGTTTGCATATCACTCAACATGATATATTTTCCATATATAGCACGCAACGAGATTCCATTCATACGAAAATGTTCATAACCAGGTGATCTCATAGATATTCCAGTTAAGCACAAGATCACACAAATTCGATTTTCTTAACATTTAAACCACATTCAAGCGCTTAATCGAACATTTTCACATACTTAAACATCACATAACATGCATATCGAGTTTTCTAATTTGTACCCCCCAATTTACCTAATTACTTGGAATAATCAAAACTCTCATAGCCATTTGGACCAAAAAGGTCTACAATCGTGAATCTATTTCGATCTCAAAGAAACAATACGTTTAGTAAGTTTCTCGTTAAATCAAAATAAATTCGTTGATTGAACAAGTTTCTCGGGCGCAAATGATTTCGCTTAGTCAAACTTAAAGAGTCTGGCCGAAAAAGTTTTTCAACGGAAAGTTTTGCGCGCAAAGGTCAAAATTGGTCTTCGTCGAAAAAGATTTTCGCTTAGTAATGCTCAAGAAATTTTTCTACTAAAGTCGTTCTTGATAAAGGCGACTTTAAGTCTGATTTTGTATTCTGATCGAGAAATATTTTCGCGCCGCGTTTTCAATCGAGATATTAATCTACCTATCGAGAAAAATTGAAATTATCGCAAAAAGTCACAGAATATAATTAACATTGATTCAAGCAAAGACGATGAATTAGACTCCAAAATTACAGGTGTTTGCTCGTAATCAGATAATGAATCCGCACGAACACACAATTAAACACATTAGAAAGCGAAACATGTTGAATTTGATCAAAAACAGAATGTGTTCTAAACAATTTTCGCGCGAATAATTATCACTTAAATCTGATAGATTCTGCTTAAATCGAAGTTCAAACAGCTATGAAACTAATCGCAATCAAATATTATCAGTAAATCAAGCACGGAAACATCAAATTCACACCAATTAAGCACAGAATTTGAGCTATTAGATCGAAATGAAATTCGTGCCAAACTGCTCTTCGATGGAACGGTACCAGAATTCGAATTCGATCCAATTCTAACAATTTTCGTTTCAAAACAGAATGAATCTGCTCTGATACCAATAGTTAGGTCTTGATTTATCAACTCAACGATCCTAGACTTGAATCCTAAGGTAATCGATTAGAATTATAGAAATTGAATATCGATCGAAAACCTTTCTTTGAAGAACACGAGAGAGAATCCTTGTAGTGAGAGAATATTTTCTGATTTTCTCTCTCTAGAATTGGATTTGCACGCCTTTCAGATCATTCCTCAAATGTTCTCTATTAAGCTCATCGTTTGTACATCTATTCATACCAAACATACTTGGTATAAATAACTAACTAAGTCCTAAACCAAGGATAATTACAATAAAAGCCCCAATCTACGAAGACAGCTAATTAAATCAAAGCACAACTAAAATCGTATTCTACAGTTATTTCGGATGTTGTGTGTTTGCTAACGTCATTTCGAGGCATAATTAAAGCCCTAAGAGCTTGCAAAACTCTAACAGCTTTCGAAAACCCTAACAGCTATTGAAAACCCTAACACATATAGCGTGGGACCCCTGTAATGCAGCTGCGGACCCACAAACTGATGCTCGAGACCCACACATATAGCTCTCATGTGTGCGGGACCAAGCCTAGTGCACGGGACCCAAGCTCTAGAGCGCGGGACCCATGACCTAGTGCGCGGGACCCATGCCCTAGTCCGCGGCCCATGCATTGATGCATGGCACCCCAGCACCAGCGTCTGGGGCCCTTGAACTGATGCTGGGTCCCGTGCTCCAGCGTGCACGGACCCGTGCTCCAGTGTGCGCGCTCCCTGCACTGATGCGCGGCACCCCGGCACCAGCGTGCGGGGACCCTGAACTGATGCCCGGGTCCCGTGCACTAGCGCACGCGGACCCGTGCTCCAGTGCGCGTGCCCTTCACTGATGCGCGGCACCCGGCACCAGCATGCGGGGACCATGAACGGATGCCCAGGTTCTATGCTCTAGCGCACGCGGACCCGTGCTCAGTGTGCGCGGCTCTCGCACCAGCGTGGGGGACCGTTTATAGATGCATGGGGCCATTAAAGTTATGCGCGGGGCCCCCAGATCTAATGCCTGGGGCCCTTGTGGATATATATGTGGGGGTTCCATGAAGCATGACCACGAGTTTCGTCTTTTCGACTGGAAATTCGAAGCTCTCGTGGCGTATCATCATCTCTTGAGACACAATCACGTAATTTTGAGGATTAAAATTCGTAATTCGAAACGAAAAAACTTACATTAAAGAGTTTGAGCTCGGTATTTCCTTCCAGACTTGTTTCGCACTTCGACTCGACTTAGTGACGAAAATGAGGCTGTTTTTTCTTTCGAAACGATGAAGAAAAAAGGATGGGTCGATCTGGGTGGTTATAATAATTATTACGTGCTTCTATGCGTTTAAATGAGGTTTCGTTTCTTTTATATAGATACAGACTGTGTATGTATATTTATTTTTCTTTTTCTTTTATTTTTAGTTAATTAACGAGGGTTTAAAGAAGATGGTTAACGGTTAATTAAAATGAAGGCCATTGACAATAAAACGTCAACGAGGTTATTTTTTAACATTGAGTGAGTCAAGGTCTATTTTTTTAAAAGTCCCGGAACTCCTTGAGTTCTTGCACATCCCCTTCTTGTTCAAGTGGTGAGCTCACCTCTGATGGAAAATTTCCTATTCAGCCAATGGACAATCCACCTCTTCTATTGTTGAATGGTCACTGCAGGGTCCGGGAATGACAAGAGATGAGAAAGGATCTTCAGATATAACAGGTGACTGTTGTCTCTTGAGAGGAAACTCATCCTCCTTGAACCTCACGTCTCTTGAAATGAGTATCGAACCGGTCTTCAAATCAATGACCTTGTATCTATTATTGACTCCATTTGGGTAGCCAAGAAGAATGCATTCACTTGCCCTTGCATCAAATTTCTTCCTACCTGCTGCAAGAGTGGAACAAAAATAGAGGAAACAAACACTCGAAGTATATTATAGTCAATTGGTCTTTGATATAATAACTCATATGGGCTCTTATTACCTAACATGATAGAAGGTGTTCTGTTAATAAGGTATGTAGCGTTAGTATGCATTCTGACCAGTACCTTATAGGCAAACCAGACTGAAAACAACGAGCTACATTTAAAAGGTGTTGATGCTTTCTTTCTACCACTGAATTTTGTTGTGGTGTTTGAACACATACCAAGTGATGTAAAATTCCTTTTCTCTAAAGAGATTAGTCATGTTAAATTCCTTAGCATTGTCTGATCTAACTACCTTAACTTTGTATCTAAAGTGAGTTTCAATAAAAGTCAAGAAGTAAGGAATGATAACTTGTACCACAGATTTGTGTTTAATCATGAACAACCATGTAAAACGAGAGTAATCATCTACTATACTGATGAAGTATTGATGTCCCAAATGTGAGGGCACGTGAAAGGACCCCCAAACATCACAAGGGATAAGGTCAAAAGCAGAACAAGCTATTTTTCGATCATTTGGGAATGAAAGCCTCCTCTGTTTAGCAAGAGAACATATTTTACAATGAGTCAATGTTGGCACTACTATGTCTCAAAAAGTCCGTATGCATGTCTAAAACCTTAGCAGATGGATGTCCTAGTCTATTGTGCCAAAGATCTATTGAGACCTTATTAAGAAAGACATCTTTATTGTAAACAGGAGCCTGAAGAACTGAATAAACTTGGAGCACATACAGGCCTGCAATCTGTCTACCCCTGCCAATCGTTTGTTGAGATTGAGCCTTTATGACAAATCCATTAGCGTCAAAGTGGAAATTACAGCTTATCCTTTATGCCAAAGAACTCACAGAAATGAGATTAAACTGAAACAGTGAGACTAACAATACATCTGTCAAAGTTATGAATTGATTCACAGTAAATGAACCTGCTTTTCTAACCTTTATGACAGTGTCTGGCAAAAAGATATTTGACTCTCTTATCTCATGCCAAAATTATGTAAAATTGTTTCATTGCCACATACATGTCTAGTAGCTCCCGAGTCCATCAACCAAAGAGTTTGATCTATAATTTCTAGGTAAATTAAAGGACAGACACATACCTCCACCTTTTCTGATTGTCTCTTTGATTCCCTTCCATTGGTGTCATCTGCAACGGTTTCATTGCCACATACATGCTGATTTATTACTGACTAATTTATCCGATCTTTAAGGCTCTGCAACTAAAAAGGTGTCATCTGCAACAGGACTACCTCCTCACTGTTGTTGGCTGAAGCACCCATCTTAGTGTTCTATTCCACGGAGATGTAATTTATTCTTACTCCTTTGCTCCTCTGATGCTGCTTAAAGCCTGGGGAAACGCATGGACTTGGTAACAGTTCTCAATGGTGTGGCCCCTTTTGTTGCAATGAGTGCAGACAGTCCTCCCTTCTTCCATTCTCTTGAAGTAAGGTCCCTTCTCAAGAGAGTCTGAACCACCCTTTGCTAGCATTGCCATGTTACTGCTTGGATCATTTGTACCAACAGCTGAAACAAGACCCATCGACCTTTCTTTCTTGAATTAGCAAGGAGAACACTCTATTGATTGAAGGCATGGGATCCATAAGTAAAATTTGGCCCCAAATATCTGAAATTACTCATTTAGTCCCATCAAGAAAGCCACAACATATTCTTCATCTAAATAGGCCTTCATTCCGTTGATTCCACCACAAGTATATTCACACGAAGGTCTGTAATTGATCAATTCATCCCAAAGCGTCTTCAACTTGGTGAAATATGTTGCAATACTATTTGAACCGTGCCAAATTGATTAACTCCCTTGAGTTGGAAAACTCTGGGCTTGTTTGTCTGGCCTAATCTTGCAAATCTATCCAGACCTCCTTTGTTGATCAGCCGATATCTCCTTGGTGACCGAGTTCAAAATCCATGAAATCACAACATTGTTGTTCCTCTTTGTCAGGAACCGAGATCTTATACCATTTCATGTATTTTTTTTATAAATTCACGCAATTGCATAATTAATTTCTTGATAGAAATATAGATGAAAATGACATTAGTTAAGATATTATAGTTCTAGATTTTCGGATAAGTGTAAGGTACGAAAGATGGAATATTACGGAATTAGAATCCTCCAAGTATGGTATTTGGAGTTCGCGAAGTTAGCTTATGAAAGGGAATTATGTTTCGCGAGTCATAAGGACTTCGCGAATTGTGTTTCGGGGGCCATAAGGGGTCTTGCAAATTGGGAAGGAAGGTGTTATGTAGAAAGTCTTTTAAGTAAAATGCGAAAACCTAGTCATGAAGGAAATGATTTTAGTAATAAAATAATATGTATTAGTTAAAGTTATGATATGTATCAGCAAAATATCGATGTCATTTGGTCACATTGACACGCTAACATAGGATAAGAACTGAAAAAGGAAGAAAGACATTCATTTTAATCACTTACGAAAAACTAAGAAAAAAGAAAAACAGAGGATTCAAATAACGATCGTACTACAGCTAAGGAAGGGTAAATTTCTTATCATAACCTTTATATGTTAGTTCATGTTTTAAGCATGTTAGGAAGATTTGCTAGCATGAAAACTGGATGAAATCATATTTTTTATGTGTTTTGATTTTCGAAGGGCTTGGAAATATTTAAAGTTTTGATGATGTTTTTGATGTTCTTGAAGATTTTAGGGTTTGATCGATGTTTTAAGATTTCGAAAGATAGAAGTGTTTTTGAGCGTACGACATTCTAGGTTTTGAATTATTTTCGAAGGAGATTTTAATGATATGGTTTTCTAAATATTAGAAGTTATGATTTTTGAAAGATAGGTTTAATAGTGTTTAAGATTATCGAAAGAAATTTCGAAAGAAATTGCGAAAGGGTTTTTCGAAAGTAGTTTCGCAAAATCCTTCGAGATTTACTTTTGAGAATAGATGTTTCACAATTCTGTAATCTCAAAAGAATATAATTCTCGAAAGATTAAATTTTCGAAAGAATGAAATTTAAGAAAGGGGTAGAATTTCGAACAAATTTTTCGAAAGGGTTTGGTTTCGTAAATAGTTTCGCGAATTGCAGTTCAGTCCAAATTTAGTATTTTGTTGGCCAATCGAACAAGAAATAAAGTCGGGCTTCTCGCGGGCCAATGAGTTTTGCGAACTGAGAGAGAAGTCAGGCTGCGAATTCTGTTCGCGGGCTGAAACAGACTTTGCGAATCCTTAAGGATTTCGCGAAGTGAAAACTTTTATGGATCAAGTAAGATTTGGCAAATTAGAAGGATTTTACGGACTGAAATTAGCTTCGCGAATCCTAAAGGATCTTGCGAAGCATAAGTTTTTGCGAGTTGAGTAAAGTCGCTAAATATAAAGTTTTTATAGGTCAGGTAACAATTCGCGAACTGTGAGACATTCGCAAAATCGAAATAGGTCGAATTTAATTTTTGCTACTTAACAGATTTACGATTTTTCCAACGTACATAATTTCAATGATATATTTTCAAAATATAACTTCAGATAGAGCGCCAAACACAGGTGAGGACTATAAATAAGAACTAGAGTCATTCATAAGAAAGCATGCATATCACATACACACATATCATTTTAGGGATTTCATAATTTACTAGATAAAATAATTATATAAGTTAGGAGTCTGATAAAGGCAAAAACAAGGCCGAGTAAGCAAACGGGAAAATAGGTGAAACTTGTGAGTATGATTTGCAGCATGTATCTTATGTGCTTATGTGCTTGTGTGCTCTATATGGATTAATGGACTACTACGTGATATATATGCTATTTGGAAATCAACGTGATTTATGTGACTGTAACGTGTTCTCACATGATATACGTGTTATGTAAGGTATATGTGTAGCATTGCACACATATAAAATAAAGGAAGAAACCGTTATGACTGCTACGACTACGGATGGTACAATACGAATGCTACAGCACACATCCCTACAAATAGGGTGATTTTACAGAGTCATGTACAGGCACATATGCATCCCTACAAATCCGAGGATTACGGAATGGTTACAGAGTCCCATGCATGGGCGCCGACTGGGCTTACAGTGCAGTCTAGCTAGTCTATAACAGGAGTATCAAAAGAAAATGATCATACAGAATTACATTGATTTATAGGTAATATGAATGGATATGTGGACTATGGTTACGTGACAGAATTCATGTTTGAGTAAGTGACGGTTATGTGACGAATATATGATTGAAAGGATTTCATGCTTTTGATCTACGGATCTGATATGGACAATGATATGTGATGGATGTATAGAATAGCAAATGATCTACTGATCTTATGGATAATGGCTATATGAACGAGTATGATGGGTATGAATAGGATGTTAGGTTAGTTACGGAAAACAAATTGATTTATGATTACAGTTTCATTTATTATATGTTTATGGAATAACATGTTGTGATAATACTCTGAATTGTGTAAAGTGTCGTGGATATCTAACAGGCTACTTAGATGCATCCACATACGAAAACATGGATTCAAGGTTGGCCGGCTATGCTCTCATCCTACTCCCCATAGTTTATAGTTGCATATAGTTTAAGGAACATTAACAAATTTTTGTATGACGCTAAAATAATGATGTTGCGTACGTATATGTACATTATGTGTGAAAGTCAACAGACAGATGTACGCCCCTCTTTATGTAAAAAGGAATGGTTATGAAAAGAAAAGAAAATGAAAAATTTTATGGAAAAAATATAGTAACTGCGCAAATACGGAAGAAGGAAACGGGGCGCTATTGGTGGCTGTAAATCGGCATTAACGAACCCTTCTTTATTTCTTCCGATCAACTCTATCATCATCGCTCTACTCCATGTAGCATAATTGTCCCCATTCAACAACTCATGTACAAGAATCTGCCCGGATGTGTCATTATTATTGAGGAAATGACGGTCCGATAACCTGTGACCGCCATCAAACGAACCGTTGATCGCCGGTTTGGTTACGGTTTTTCAAACCGGATGGACACCTCTAATCCTAACGGATGCTAAAATGACAAAATACAAAAGTGAAGATAGGAAAGATTACACCCACTCTAAATCTAATGTGCGAGCTATATCTCTTAACCTTTATTACCAAAATGAGAGCCACAAAAACATTTATTGCAGATAAACGTTTCTAATAATATAACCATCTTTTAATAAGAAATGAGTAAACGGCACGTTTCATCCTAGTAAGTTGCTACTTATCTAGCTATCCCTAGTTGGTCTCATTGTGCAGTCGCCTCAAAGCCAACTCAAAACTCTATACTTTGCCAGAAAAGTTGTTTTTTTCCTTCGACTTATGGAGACTGCTGCTATTACGGGTCGCGCTTGTGGAGCGCCAAGGTTATATAGATATATATTAATTATTATGATTCTCATCTTCGTCAGCAAAGATTCGATTCAACATAAAAATCAACAGCGGCAGCATTTGAAGGCGAGCTTCCCTTTTGGGACACTCTGCACTTGGCACCAAAACCGTGGCCGAAGTTTTCGAGGGCGAACGACAAGTCATCGTCCCTAACCACAAAGTGTGAGCTTGGCGACAGTTTGGTAAGTTTCACTCTCCGCAAAGAGAATACAATATGAAATCGTCCCTATATGATATGGATGTAAAACACTAAGTAGTAAACTGATGTTGGATAAAATGTTGGGTCAACACTCGATCTAACACTCAAGTGCACAACGGAATATTTTGGATACTTAGTGAAGAAAACTGATAAACACGAGATGTAATTGTGCAGCAAGTCAGAAAACCTGCTGCGTGCCTCAAGGCGAAATTCCACTATAGCAATGGATGGAAAACGACTATCCGAAGATAGTACAAATCAAGCCTATACAAAACTACGAATCTAAAGATTCTGCAAACCTACAAATTCCTAAGACTTTTGCAAAAGAAACGCTAGGCTAAAAAGACACTCTCGTGATATATAAAACTCGCTCAAACTCGCTCAATTGCTAACAAGAGTAAATGTCTCATCAATCTATGCCCTCAACTTGCGTATAACCCTGAGCTACTAAACGTCCTTTGTTCCTAACAACTCTACCAAGTTCATCAGATTTATTCTTAAAGATCCACTTTGTGCCTATGACATTAATGTCCTTTGGCCGTGGGACTAAGGTCCATACTTGGTTTTTCTCAAACTGCAAGAGTTTCTCTTGCATCGCATTTATCCAGAAATTATTCTTGAAAGCTTCAACGCCATTCTTAGGTTCTATCTCAGAAACAAAGCAATTAAAACGTAGCTCAGCATATACTGTGTTCATGCATACGTTTCTTACCATAGACTTATAATACTTGTGCGGCTTGTCTCTGGTTTTCCTACCTTCGTTCACATCTGCAATAATTAAGTCTGTGGGATGATCTTTTTGAATCTTAGCTGGCGGGTCTCTACGAACTTCACTGGGTCCAGCCTCGGTGTTCTGTTCTGGCACAGATATTGAGTCCGATATTGCCTCAACATTGTCCTCCACATTCTCCTCAGTTTCGTCCACAGCTTGTATAACATCTGAAATATCATCTTGAGGAGACACTTTGCTAAGATCAGTAGGATCATCAAACACAATATTTACAGACTCCTGAATAGACTTCAAGCGCAAGTTATACACACGATAAGCACGACTATTAGGCGAGTATCCAAGAAAAATACACTTGTCACTGTTCGAGTCAAACTTGGTCAAGTACTCACGATCATTTAACATGTAACAATCACCCAAAAACATGAAAGTACTTAACATAGGCTTTTTTCCATTCAACAACTCATAAGACATTTTCTTAGTACCATGCCTAAAGAACACACGATTCGTTATATGACAAGCAGTATGCAATGCTTCAACCAAAATGTTTTACAAAGACTCTTAGAATGCAACATAACACGTGTCATTTCTTGCAATGTCCTATTCTTCCTTTCGGCCACCCCGTTTTGTTGGGGCGTCTTAGGAGATGAATGCTCATGAAATACCTTTCCTATCACAGAATTCATCGAACGATTGGTTATCAAATTCACTACCATGATCAGACGTAATGCGAAATATAGGAGCAATGAAATTATTCTTAACCACGGCACAGAAATTTTTGAAAACTCGAATGACTCAGATTTTTCCTTAAGAAAGTAAATCCATGCATAACTAGAGTAATCATCAACGAGCACATAAGCATATTTCCTACCGCCTATGCTATCTACTTCCATAGGACCCATCAAATCCATGTGAATTAACTGAAAACAGTGAGCAGTTTTAAAATGTTGGGCAGCATGTTGATCAACATTATGGCTAACATGCACGTGCTTACCCTTCAAACATGACTCACATACAACCTTACCAAACTTCTTAAGTTTCAGTATGCCTCTGATTGCATCGTGCTTGATAAGTTGCTCCAACATTCTGTAGTTGACACGGCCCAATTTGAAATGCCAAAGTATGACTTCGTCCTCAACCTTAGAGAGTTGGCGCACGTCCTTAACACTGGATTTTTCACCGACTAGATAACAGTTGTCACTCAATCTTTTTCCTGCCATAACTCGCACGCAATTGCTGTTAAATACTTCACAACATTCTTTATTAAATCGTACCTCGAGATCGTCTTGCAAAGCTGGCTTATACTAATCAAGTTGGCTACGAGCTCGTCTACATGAAGGACATTGCTCAGCTTGGGAAAGTCGTGCACGTTCAATCTGCCTTGGCCGAGAATCCGTCCTTTAGCACCTCCTCCAAACATCACAGATCCACTCTTTAAGGGCATGTACTCTCTCAGATATTCTTTGGTACCCGTCATATGTCGGGAACACCTGCTATTGAAGTACCAAGCCTGTCACGTTAGCTCGCAAAGAGGTATACACAACATTGCACTAATGCACGAACTTCTCTACCCAAACTTTTTTAGATGATAAAACAGCATTTGGGTTACTAGAATTTGAAGGTGAGCCAGCTGAACTTTCTCCAGACATACTTTTCAACACTGATTTCTCAATGTTGAGCGGGATGTTGGAGGACATTTCAGCCGACATCGATTTCTTTGCAGAAAACTCCCCCTTCAATTTCCAGCAATATGGCTTAATATGACCAGGCTGCTTACAATGGTTACAGTTAAACTGTATTTTCTTAGACTTACTGGCAGCATGCTTAGGACTCTTCTTAACAACTAAATTCTCAATACTTTGGTTCGTAACATGCTCGGTTTTTTCCTTAACAAAAACTATCTTAGGTCTATCATGAATAATTGAATGAGAAGAATTCGAGGGCTGAGAGTTAAATCCTAAACCATGCTTATCAAAAATACCTAAAGATAATACCTCATCAAGGATCGTTTTACCCTTGTTCATCTTCGTGAACGTTTCGTCGCCCTCGTTGACTCGCTTTTGAAGTTTGTCAATCTCCTTGTCCTTTCTTGTCAGCACGGCCTCCAATTTGTTCATCCCTTCAAGTAGGCTTTTAATCATCTTTTCGTCTTCTCATTCTCCTCGGACAACATTTTCACGATGGTTCTTAGTTTCGAATATTTCGCCTTTTCCTTCTCATATTGCGCGGACAACATCTCGATGGCATCATTAATCTGAACTTCCGCACAAACGTCAGTTTCTAACTCTGCATCATCAGAACTTAAATATCTATCAAAATAGTTTGAGTCATCATAATCAAAAATAATTTGTTTCCCAGATTGAGTCAAATGTTGGCTCAACATTAGTTACCGCCGTAAAGCCGATTTGATGATCTTCTTCGTCGTTGTCTGAGAAGGACTGTATGGTTATTGATGGTTGCCTGGACTCTGTTCTTCATCTTCATCGTTGGAAAGATCAACCCAAAGTGCTTTCCCTTGTTTGCGTAAAGTGTTCGCGCATTCGTTGGCAAAATGGCCCCAACCTGACATGCATGGCATCTCACTGATTCCCAATTGAAGTTCTTCTTCTTTCCGTCACTATTGCATTTGATGTATGTAGGAGCTGACGAAGGTTCTGCTTTGGCATTCTGGCCCTTCCTGAATGTTGGAGCAATATTCTGCTCAACATTCCTCTTCTGAAGGAACTTTGTAAATTTCTTCACGAGCATAGCCATATCCTCATCATTGTCAGGGTCAACTTCAGTTTGCACCATGGATGACTGACTGACTAGAGCAATGTTTTTGCCGCGTGAAGCTCGCTTTTGGACTTCGAGGTTGGTCTCATAGTTCTTCATAATGTTCATCAACGTGTTGAAGTCCAACGTGGCCAGATTGTGGGCTTCCTCGATTACAGTTACCTTCACATTAAACTTCTCAGTTAGTGTACGAATTGCCTTATATATTAATACCTTATCGAGATTGGATCTTCGAGACCAGCACACTCGCTCGAGATCGTCAGAATCTTGCCGAAGTACGATGTCCTCGTCTTCCTTCATTCTGAGGTTTTCGAACTGGTTGAGGAGAAGCTTTAGTCGGGTTTCCCTCACACTCGCATTGCCTTTGCAATACCTCTGAAGTTGATCCGACGCATTCTTTGCCGTAGTACAGTTCTGAATGATCCTGAACATGAAGATGTCCACCGAAGAGAAGATGGCGTTTAAGGATTTGTCATTGAACTCGACAGCATTTCACTCAGGAACCATCCAGTCATCGATCAATTTCTCATAAACTTCACCATCAGCGTCGGGGGCAGACTTGGGTGTCGTATAACCGTTGAGAATAGCCTCCCACGCACGCGTGTCAATTGATTTGATGTATTGGCGCACATGAACCTTCCAATAGGTATAATTGGAACCGTCTAACACATGGACTTTGCCGAGATGGTTTGAGCTTGTAACATCCATAGAACAGTATAAAAAATGCTTAGTCACGTCAAGCGGAGGCTCTGATACCACTTTTAAGTGGTCCCGATACGATATGGATGTAAACACTTTAAGTAGTAAACTGATGTTGGATGAAATGTTGGGTCAACACTCGCTCTAACACTCAAGTGCACAACGGAATATTTTTACTTAGTGATGAAAACTGATAAACACGAGATGTAAATTGTGTAGCAAGTCAGAAAACTTGTTGCGTGCCTCAAGGCGAAATTTCACTATAGCAATGGATGGCAAAACAACTATCGAAAGATAGTACAAATCAAGCCTAGTCAAAACTACAAATCTAACGATTCTGCAAACCTACAAAGTCCTAAGAATTTGGCAAAAGAAACACTAAGCTAAAAAGACACTCTCTTGATATATAAAACTCGCTCAATATGTCGCGCAAAAGTGACTCCATGAAAGCTCTCAAATTTCTCGTGCAAAGCTCAATTGTGGCCGCTCGAAATCTCCTTTATTTATAAGCCTTGGCTCCCTCTTGAATTGGTAAAAGATCCCTTGAATATCTCCTCTAATATCTCTCTAAATATAGTATATATTTAGTTCGAATCTTCTCACATAATTGGCCGATCTCTTATCTTCTATTTATGGTAACCGATTGATTGATTCCCCTTTGACATTCAGATCTTCTAATTATGGTAGTTGCTTGACTTGAACTTCAAGCATCCTATATTTAGTATGCTTCCTTCCAAAACTCGTTCAAGCTACTCCATACGCTTTCCACACGCTTTTGACTCATTCCAGCACTTTATCACGTCCTGCGTATCAGTAAATAAAGCTTCTAAAAAAAGGTTAAATGGTTTTTGGGCATGAAAGATAAAATCCAATGTTGACCAATTCACAGACAACAATGTTGGCTGGAATGTTAGACGACATTGTCAATGCTGAGCTAGTGAACATTAACACAATATGATTTTCATTGTTAATGATCATCTGCTTCTCCTGTTGTTATTGAAGGAAGAGTTCCTTGCAAAATCGACAAAGGACAAGGGGCTCATCGCGCTTATGATTAGCATGGGAGAAGCGCTAAGAATGATACCTTTCAAGGTTAGGACTGCTTCTTGCGGAGGAACAACTTGCGTTAACTCCTTTGGAGACGAGCAGCTCACCGTCGATTTGCTTGCTAATAAGCTATTATTTGAGGTATTATTAAATCATATGATTATATGTATCCTTCTTTTAAATTCTTGTATATTACAACTCCTATAATACATAATCCTCAGGCATTGCAATATTCTCATGTGTGTAAATATGCTTGCTCTGAGGAAGTCCCTGAGCTCCAAGACATGGGAGGCCCAGTAGAAGGCTTTCCTTTTTTTATTACATGAGCTATTTAACTTAATTCACAAATAGTGATTATTAAAATTGAATAAAGAGGGTTTAGCATAGCATTTGATCCGCTCGACGGTTCGAGCATTGTGGACACAAACTTTACCGTGGGGACGATCTTTGGCGTATGGCCAAGCGATAAGCTCACTGGGGTGAAGGGATCTGATCAAGTCGCAGCTGCTATGGGAATTTTCGGGCCTCGAACGACTTACGTTCTTGCACTCAAAGATATTCCCGGGATGCACGAGTTTCTTCTACTTGACGAAGGTTGTGGGAAATACATACATTATTCTGCGGGCGCAATATTTGGTTTTTGTCCTAATTGAACTATTTTTTTGTTTTATGATGCAGGAAAATGGCAACATGTGAAAGATACCACGTGAATTGGAGAAGGAAAATGTTCTCCATGAAATCTTAGGGCTACTAAGGACAATTCCCAATACGCCGAGGTTTTTTTTTTTGTTTCCCTTATATATACAATGGGTTAAGTTTTCTAGACCTGTATACTTGGGTAAATGGCATCTTAAGGATACCTAAATTAGGGTACGGAAAAATGTTGCAAATTGAAGACACCTAACTAAATGTTGCAATTTGAGGGCATTAAGTTTTAAAATCGAAGCAATTTGAGAACGAGTTTCTAATCTATGTATCCTGAAATTGTTTCAATTTATCACTTAGTAATAGGATTCCCTCAATTTACAGGTGTCCTCATAATGCCATTTCCTCTAATATACAAGAAAATAAATAATTAAGACTATAAACAACTTGAGATCGAGTGTAATTGCGTTATTGCTATCATTAACTATAGGGTTCTTCTTATGCAAGTTGATTGATTTCTACGTTAATGAGAAATACACGTTAAGATACACCGAGGAATGGTGCCCGATGTGAATCAGGTAAAGCACTCTCTTTTTTTTGCGCTTAAAGAAAGATAAATATATACGATGTTAAAGAAAACCTCTTTTTGTAATAAGATTATCATAAAGGAGAAAGGAATCTTCACGAACGTTGCATCCCCGTTTGCAAAACCAAGCTTAGGCTTCTCTTTGAAGTGGCTCCGTTAGGGTTTTTGATCGAAAAAGGCGGGCGGTTACAGCAGCGACGGGGTGCAATCCGTGCTGGAAAAAGTGATCAAGAATTTGGACAGAAGGACTCAAGTTGCTTACGGGTCCAAGAATGAGATCATTAGGTTCGAAGAGATGCTATATGGATCTTCAAGGCTCACAAGGCTTCTGAACCTGTTGTAGCAACTGCTTGATTATTGATTAATTTCAAATCAATTGTCATGTTAAATTACTGTTCCTGATCTTAAACCAACATTCATATGACATGCCATAAACATATTTATATATGCACCGTAGAAAAATACGAAAGTTACAATTATTAATACGAATTCTGCTTGGCAGGAACTTCTTGCAATCCTCTCCAGCTCCTCAGGGTTACCACATTGCAGTACTCCCTAGGGCTTGTCTTGGTGTAGCTCGGGAGTGATCCTTGATTTCGCCCGCCAGTTGCTTTGCTAATTGGCTCACTTTCTGCTCCAACTTCTTAATCGATGCATCTGTGTTTTGAGCACGTATGTCGTTCGATTCCATATACTCCTCCAATTTCGTCATTCGACTCTCATGAGCTGCGGTGGTCTGGCTGAAATTAGTGAGGAGCGTCTTCATCATGTCCTTCATCTCTTTCATATCATCAGATCCTCCTGCGGGTGCGTTCTGATACTGGCGTGGCACCCCATTTTGGAAATCGGATGGTCTGTGCTGAAATCCCGGCGATCCTTGCCCCTGGTGGTTCTGATTCCCATACGACAAGTTTGGATGTGCTCGAGGCTGGAAGCTTCGCTGGCCACCTTGGTAATTCCCCATGTAATCTACGTGCTCCATCGACTGCCCGAGTTGGCATTCAGATGTTTGGGCTGCACCACGGATCCCGCACAATGGCATGTAAGGCGTGTGCTGTGTCGGTGCGGTGGTCGTCACGGCATTCATGGGCTGTGTCTGCCCGGATTTCGGGAGTAATGCGCCAATGACTGTCTACAACTGGGAGTTTGTCGCAGCGATCTTTTGCTGGAGCACCTCGAATTTGGCATTCGTAGCCGTTTCCTCGATTACCCCAAACACGCCTGGCCTCTTCATCCCCGTATTGCCCCTCATGAAGCTGTTCCTCGAGTAGTCCTCAATCAGATTCCAAGCGTCGGCGGCACTGAGCTTCACGAGTCCTCCTCCTGCGGCTCCGTCTAACATATGGACAGTCTGGTCATTGAGCCCCTCATGCAATCGATTGATCTGGGTTGCCTTCGACATCCCGTGCTGTGGGCACCTCTTCAGTAGCGTCTTGTATCGTTCCCACACCTCGTAGAGGTTTTCTGAGTCCTTCTGGTGGAAAAGGGAGATCTCCGTCTTCAACCTTAGAACCTTTGACAGTGGGAAGTAGTGGTTAATGAAGGCGGCTCGCATCTCTTCCCAAGTAGTGATCGAGCGGCGGCAACATATCCAACCAGTCCTTCGCCCTGATCTTAAGCAAGAAAGGGAACATCATCAACTTGATCGCATCGCCCGGGACACCATTGATCTTGATGGTGTCAGTCACCGTCAGAAAGGCTTTCAGGTGTGAGTAGGAATCATCGTCTGGGTTTCCCACAAACTGGGTCGTCTGGAAAATCATCTGAAGCCAAGAATGCTTCAGCTCAAAGTTGTTGTTCTCCATCGACGGGATGACAATCGCCGACTCTATACCGCCTAGTGCGGCGTTCTTGAGCAGATCTTGTAGTGACTGTGATTCCATTGACAGTATATTTCAGGAACTTCGCACTGTGATTAATCATTTAGCAGGAAGAATAGCAATGCAAGGCGATTGTTATTCAAAAAATGAAAATCGTCAGTGTGGGAATTTGCTAATGAGTTACGATTCACTTACACAATATATGCAATACAGATCACAAATTTTCGACCATCAGTATCTATCAATATTGCATGAAAATTCGAAGTAGCTCTGCAGCTTGGTATTGCAATCTTTCTTTAATTACATATATATTGTTATGAAATCATCTGTTTCTTCAATTATTATTTTATGTTGTAGATCATAATACGGGGATACAGCACAGAAGAAAAAGACTATTCTTTGAAGAAAAAATGTCAATGATTATACAGATCATCACCAAAATGGTATTACAATTTTTCTCGACAACTATATTACACGTATGAGCTGGTATGCCAGATTATAATATACTTGAACATTATATCGACGTATGTAATTTGCAAATATTCTAACACCAGCATCAAAGAAAAGCCGCAGCAATCGATAAGAATTGTAGAGATTGAGATTTCGATCGAAAACCTCCTTGAAGAGCATGAGAGAGAATTTTTGCTTAGAATGAGAAGATTTCTTGTGCTTCTCTCTCTAGAAATTGAATTGCAAGCCTTTCGGATCAATTTTCTAAATCTTCTCATTAAGCACAGTGTTTGTACAACATTTTATACCAAACATACTTGGTATAAATAACAAACCAAGTCCTAAACTAAGGACTATTACAATAAACACCCCAAATTAAATCAGTGCACAATTAAACTGATATCCTACATTCTCCCCCTTTGTGCTTGATTTCTCTTCCGCGCTGTCTGTCCTCGTCGGGCATATCTGCGCAAGCTCAGCACATGCTCAAAATTCCTAAGCGTGTTCCTCAGCTCCAGTCGCTCCTCAATATCATCCAGTAGTTCCATTAGGAGCGGCTGTTCTCTCACGTACCTATGGATCCTCAGCATTGTCTCTCTGTTGATTTCTTCCAAACGTTTCTCTATATTTTGCCTGATGACCTTGAGCATCCCATCACAGAATTTCAATACTTCAGTCTTCAACATCAACCTAGTCTTCTTGGCGATCGGGTTGTGGTAGGTGATGCCAAAGACTGAGCTGATGTGCACGTGATTATTGGGAAGCGCTTCGATCTCAGGTCCCTTGTTGAGCGGTGCGGTCATGTTGACCTTCTTCATGTTGCTCTCCAGAGCCATCTGAAGGTCGTGCGTTGCGAAGTACTTGACATGGCGCATCATGTACCTGTAGAGTCCCTCGAGTCCTTCTTTCTTGATGAAGCCTTGAAGACCCTTGTATTTCTCCACATATAGCTAGTAGAGGTTGTACACCTCCTCGACAGGGAGATACGGTAGGTCACTCTCGCTCAATTCCTCTCGAGTCCTGTCTACCCGCTCAATGGCGTAGTACGGTACTGGAAGTCCTCCTTTGGCACGGAAGACGCTGAGGAGCTGACAGATAAGAGATAGGCTCTTATAATGACTCTTGGCTTGTGCTTTAGTCATCTCCAATCTCATGTCAGGTCCAAGGTGGGTCAGCATCCACAGATATGTCATTCTCTTCTGCTAATCCCAGTGGGAGATCCCTCTTAGCTCGAAATCATTCGGCTTCTTGACCTTGTCCGGTGACCTCCAAATATGCTCTCTAATTTCTTCAAGGAAGGAGATTTCTATTCTGATGTTCTCCCAGGGCATGTAGATCCGGACGGTTCATGGCATCTGTCTAGTGGGGGAAACCTCCCGTTGCGCAATCAGCTCTGGAGCCTTGGGAGCTCTTGGTCGTGATCTTCACCTTCCTGAAGCTCTTCGTCTTCTATAAGCACGAGGTCCACCGAAGCTTGTTGTAAGAATTGACGAACGTCCTTAAGTCATTATCTTTGATGCTCATCGGGCAGGGAATGGGCCATTCAGTGTCCTTCGAATATGTAATTGTCGAGGAGTTCATGTGGGTTGACGGCATGTCCTGATGGTCCTGATTGGTCTTGAGCAACTGAGGGAGTCACTTGAGTTTGAGCCAGGGCCACGAGCATGGCGGCACTTGCTTTTTCTTCCGGAAGCAAGGTGCTTGTGAGAATCGTAGGTATAGGCGGAGGCATCCATAGAGTGAAGGATGGTGGGTCGATTTGGATTGTGTGGGTTGTATGAGTGGTGCGGTGCGTGGTGCGGGTTGTTTGGGTAGGGTGTGTGGTGGTTTGGGTTTGTCCGGCTCCAACGCCTATTTGCGATGCGTCTGCGCCTTGTGTTTGACCTTCCTTGGCCACTTGATGAGATCCTAGGCCGTTTCTCCCCTTTATGACGGTCCTGATCATCTGGATCGTCATGTCTTCGTCGTGTGCGAGAGCCTTGGCCACGGCAGGATCGAGAAGGTGGCTCGGGGTGATCCACTAGACGCCGGTAGAGAGACTCTTCATGAGGCGTTCGGGTGGGAAGGCCTATAAGGTGGGCGAAAGGGATGTCGTGGAGCTGGGTTATTGGTATAGTATATGGGTTGATGAGGATAGAGGAGTCTGCGAGTGGGTCGGCGGGAGTGGGTTATGGTTTTGGGTTAGTTGGTGCTGAACGGCCCTCGAAGACGGGTTCCCAGTGTCAAGCCGGGACGTCTCGATGGCGGCCAGCACTCTCTCCATCATTTTGTCTTCTAAGGATCTGATGGCTGCAGAGAGAGCTATCTGGAATTGTTCCTCACTCACGAACTGGATGGACGCCTCCGTTGATGATGGACCAGGTCGACTGATGTCGCCTGTTGTCAACCCTTGAGCAGACACTGGCTCCACAGGTTGGCTCGTAGTCACTTGAGGTTGTGATTGTTCGAGACTTCCACCCAATCCTTGAGTTGAATCTTGGAGATTCCCCTCTATGGGTGTTTCGACATACTCGGATTGAATCTGCGAACCAGACACCGGTAAGTTGTGCTGCGGCTCAAGATTGAGCGATGGAAGGTCCTCAACACTTGAATGAATGGTCGGCACGGTGTCTGATGTGGTGGTGACGGTGGTGAAGAGAGACTCTAGTTGTATGCTTAGTCGTCTGGGAGTCCGTCTTATTAGTCCGATCTCCTCATCGGACCCTGTGTCGGATGAGGTGGTTGTGTGAGGAGAAGGTTCATGCTCAACGTTCTCACGAGCCAGTTCTGTCACCTGTGGAAGTGAGCTTTGCCCTGCTTCAGCCTCAGGATGTGCTTCTTATTGAAGAACCTCCTCAATGGGCTCTTCGAGCACGCCTACTTGGACGGGCACTTCCACTTGGAGTGATTCTACTGGAGCCTCTTGTTCCAACTCTTCTGCCACAACGTCAATCAATGTGGCATCTTCATCAGGTAGTTGCACATCCTGATTCGGAGGCTCCTGCTCTAGCTCCTAGGCCACTGCATCGATCATCGTGTCCTCAGGGCTTCAGTGTTGTTGTTGTTGAGGGCTGACTGCGAAGTCTGTCAGGGGCCCTCTGATCATCTATTCCGCAAGATGATTCCCCCGGCATTAGAGCTTGTAGATGTCTCTCGAGGGGTCGGCGAGACGTACTAACACAAACAGAATTGGCATCGAAGGCTGATCCAAGTCCGTGAGCTTTGGGTGATGGAAGAACTTGAGCAACGGTGGTTGGTAATTTCCTCCATGAGGTAGACGAGGGATATTCTGCTCGTGCATCTCCATGTGTTGTCTAATTATTACGGAGAACCACCGAGCATACGACACATTCTTCGAGCGTTTGTTCTCCTTAAGTATGATCTGCTCTGCTAGATCATTCCAGATCAGTTGAGCAAAATTGTAATTCCGCAAGAAGGCGATTCCGTGGAAGATATGAAGAATGTTGCCGTTGCCTTTGTCGAAGCCTGCGTGCTTTGGCGACAGACACTTGTTGATGATTCCAAACAGTGTTTTCCAAGTGTGTGGGATCCCGTTGCTCTGAACTTGAGCTAGTTTGGTCAGTGGAGGACGGTATCCCATCTGAAGAGAGTCACGCACGAGCTCCGCGGCAGTAGGAAGGGGGTCGTAATTTGGGCTGTACGGGAGGTCGATGACAAGTCCAAGGTCACTCTTGTTCATGCTGATGTGCCTCGTCCCTATCACCGCTGTGAAACTGTACGCCCCTTCAATGACGTGGCTCTTGATCATCCCCCAGAGCTGTTGGAGGTAGACCATCGGCACTGAGGCCGTCACTTGTAGAGCATGCCACGGAGGATGGCCATGTAGGATTGACACCATGATCTCGTCCGGACACCTGAAGGTAGTCAAGTCGAGTTGGTAATTCGTGTCATGAACGTTGAGGTACAGGGCCTTCTCGTATATGTGATTGTATTTTGGGTAATGATCCATCTGAAATACAAATAAGAAATGTAAATCATTAGTTCAAAAAATTTTGAAGTTGAGTCGAATTTTGAATATATCAAACCATAATAATGGATCATGTCATCGCATGTTTGAACAATTTTTGTAATTGATATCATAAAATATGCACATAGATCACACGAAGTGAATATTGAAAAGATAATTTCATTTTAACATAAGCATGTAAGTCCTATAAAAGGTGGAATTTGAAAACTGTACTAAGTGTTTAAGCACTGTTCACTCCGTGCTTTTTATCGCGCGAGAATTTGAAGTTCTCAATTAAATTGTCTAAGTGCAATTTTGAAATTCAATTTTCCATGTTAATTTGCGATCGAGAAAATTTTATTCGCTGAGGTGCTACAGTGGAAAAAGACTTAGAATATTTTGCTAAGTTCTGAGCGTTATGTGCGTGGTATTGTAGCTAAGAGATTTAACGATCGAGAAACATTTCCGTGTAAATTTATGATCGAGAAATTTGATTTCCGTGTAAATTTACGATCGAGAAAGTGAGGAAATTCCTTAATTCCCCTATTACTTTCCTAACGATTTAGCACAAGGTGAGTATGAGGCCAAGAATCACTAGTTAAAACAAGCAATTTTGATCCGAGACTCCGCTCAAGAATAAGTCCAAAGAGAGAAAAAAAATATAAAAAGGCTAGAGTCCCCACTGTATAACTGTGGCTTTGTGTCTAGTGGAACAAACTAATGACCTTTAGACATAAGAATGTGACTTAGATTGACCAAATTAAGCAATAAATCTGTCGCATGTCAGGGAAATCTAGTCGTGATCAGATCGAGCATCCTAAAGGTATCGTCATTCTCCTAATATTATAAGCATATGCATAATATTTTTGGAATTGATTTTTTTATTATTATTATATTTATTTTTAATAACACGCAAAATATGGTAGTTACGGACGAATAGAATAGAACATATGAAAGCACATAGGAGCACGCAAAGCACATGTTACAGAAGATTCAACATGCCTAATTTTCCGACAAGAAATTGGAACCATTTTTCATCCAATGCCTTGGTGAAAATGTGAGCTAGTGGTATTCTGTGTTCACAAAATAGATATCAATTGTGCCTTTTTCTACGTGATCTTTAATAAACTGATATCTTATGTCTATGTGTTTAGTGCGTGATTGATGACAAGATTACACGTGATGGCAATGGCACTTTGACTATCACTATATATGGGTATATTATTGAGATTGTACCCATAGTCCGAAGCTGAGTCCGCATCCAAAGCATTTGCAAGCAATAACTGGCGGTTGCACGTATTCTGCTTCTTGGATGACCAGCAGACCAGCTTTTCGCCTAAAAATTGAGCGCACCTGACGTGCTTTTCCTATCCATTCGGCAACATGCATAATCAGCATCAGTATAGCCAATTAATTTGAAATTAGTTCCTCTAGGATACAATAGTCCTAAAGTTGAGGTGCCCTTGAGGTAGCGCAAAATCCTTTTGACTGTGAGCATGTGGGATTCTTCAAGGTCGGCTTGGAAACTGGCGCAGAGACAAGTGGCAAACATGATGTCCGGCCGACTCGAGGTAAGATACAGAAGAGACCTGATGATTCTACGATAGAGTGTGATGTCGATCGCTTTTCCAGAGGGATTGGCATCCAACTTGCAGCTTGCATGGGAGTACTGATAGGTTTGCTATGATCTTGATGGAATTTCTGCAAGATGTCTCAGATATACTTGGTCTGACTTATCAAAATTCCATCTTCACGCTGCCTGACTTTAAGTCCTAGAAATAACTGCATTTCTCCCATGTGGCTCATTTCGAACTTTGTCTTCACGAGTCTCCGAATTTCAGGCATAGCCAGGGATTAGTAGAGCCGAAGATGATGTCGTCGATGTATAATTGGAGGATCATCAAATCTTTGTCTTGCCACTTAATGAAGAGAGTTGTATCGATTGTTCCTTGGATAAATCTAGACTTCACGAGGAATTTGCTCAGGATGTCATACCAAGCGCGAAGGGCTTGTTTTAGCCAATAGAGAGCTTTATGCAATCGATAGACGTAATCAGGGTGATCTTGATCGACGAAGCCTTCTGGCTGGGCAACGTAGACTTCTTCCTATAACACGCCATCGAGAAAGGTGGTCTTTACATCCATTTGGTAGGCTTTGAAGTCCTTACGGGCCACATAAGCCAAGAATAGTCGGATGGCTTCGATTCGAGCAACTGGAGCATACGTCTCGTCGTAGTCGATTCCATTCTGTCGGTTCTACCCTTTAGCGACGAGTCGTGCTTTGTTCATGATTACCTCTCCATCTTCATTTTTCTTGTTCTTGAAATCCCATTTCGTTCCAATGATGGTTTTCCCATATGGTCTCGGTACCAAAGTCCACACTTGGAGACGTTCGAATTGGTTGAGCTTATCTTGCATAGAGAAATCCCAATCCATGTCTTTAAGTGCTTCTGCTACCTTGGTAGGCTCGTTTTGGCTTAAGAAGCAGCTGAATAATCCTCTCTGATTTCGTGTCCGTACTCCACTCGAAGGATCGCCAACAATTTGATCAACTAGATTGGCCCGAGTCCATTTTTGCTCATGTGGCAAGGCCGAAGTTGATGCTTCAGCCATTTGTGGACTGAGATTTCCAACAATCTCAGGCTGTGCAGGTGATTGTGGAAGTTCCATTCTGCACTTGAGGTTAGCGACTCTGATGATACGTCCTTAACATCCATGATAGGTTCTTCAGTATTCTGAGGTAATTCTGAATTGGGTGAGGTGCGGACATTTGAAGAACTTGGCGCATCGGCTTTGTCGAGTGGGGAATCCACTATAGGTGTAGGATCGATGATGTCGGGTCGATATACGGGCTCAAAGAGAGAATCCAAGTGTTCTAGAGCAATTTGCATAGCTTCTTCTAACGACGATTCTTTAGTTGTTTCTCTGTTGGTTTTGTGCCAACACACCAGTGAATACAGGTTCTAAACTGTCGTACGCAGAAGCCATCTGGTTAGGTACGGGTCCTGCTGATGTGCCCAGAAGCCATCTCTGCCACGTCTTGGAAAGTAACATTGTAGCTTTCTTTGATTGTTCGGTTGACTTGATGTATACTCTGTATGCTTTAGAAGTTGAAGAATACCTGACGAAAGTGGCTTTGAATGCTTTAGGGTCGAACTTAGCGCGTTGTTCTCTATCTTTCGCCACAAAGCACTTGCACCCGTAGACCTTGAAGTAGGAAATGTTGGGTACCCGCTTGTTAATGATCTCGTACGGAATCTTGTCGAAGCGCTTGTGAACTACTGTCCTATTTTGAGTGAAGCAAGTGGTATTTACTACTTCAACCCAAATGAAGTGTGCAAGGCCGGAGTGGAGGAGCATCGTACATGCGGCTTCCATTAGAGTTCTGTTCTTCCTTTCGACTACCCCATTCTGTTGAGAAGTCTTTGCTGCTGAATATTGCTGCTGATTCCAATTTTCTGATAAAATTCACTGAGATGCTTCTACTTGAACTCAGTTCTACTGTTTGTCCGGATGATTTGGATAGTTTGCTACAGTAGGTTCTGAGTCGTGTTTACAAAATTTACAATCAAGTCCCTGGTCTCATCCTTAGTTCGGAGGAACTTCGTACATGTGTAGCGAGAACAGTCGTCGATAATAACCAGCACGTACTTACGTCTATTGATACTCTGTGTTTGCATAGTCCATAGAGGTCCATGTGAAGTAGTTCCAGAGGACGTGAAGTAGAGGCAACTAGTTTGACGTGATGCGAGGCTCGCATCATTTTTCCTAGTTGACATGCCGAACATTGATGCTCTTGCGCAATCAAATTGGTTGGTAGGCCGTGAACCAACTTCTTAGTGGAAAGGCGTTGTAGAGCTGTAAAATTAAGATGAGACACTATTTGATGCCATAAGCTGTTTCTCTGAATATTTCTCTGAGAGTGAGGCAAACAGCAGTCGAAGGCCATATATACGTCAGGTTTATTGTGTATAAATTTGATTCATTCCTTTAAGGAGTTCTTTGTCCTGACTGTCCAAAATTCTGCACCGCTCAGCAAAGAAGACCACCTGGAATCCTTTATCGTAGAACTGGCCTATGCTGAACAAGTTATGGCGGAGGCCTTTGATGAATGAGACATCCTTGATCGTCATATTCTCCAGAACGATATCTCCGAATCCCAAAATTGGAGCCGAATCGTTGTTGCCAAATCTGACTTTCCCATGGAAGCGGTCTTGCTGTAGTTGCTCAGCAGCTCTATGCCCAGTCATGTGTATGGAGCAACCGGAGTCAAGGTACCACACATGATGGATCTGCAAAAACAAATTGGAGAGCTTTAGGTACCCACTTATACATTGGTCCTCTCCGACTAGCAGATATACGAAGTGGTTCTGATTTAGTTCCTAAATTGTTAGTGAGAGGAGTTCTAGGTACCCAAGCAATCTTCGAAGAAGTTGCTTTGAGTTTTGCCTCTTTAGGAGACTTGGCCTTTTTTACTTTTGTCTTCTTAGGCGGAGATTTAGGAACCCATAAGTGCTGAACCCAGTAGGGAAGTTGAATTTCAGCGCGGGCAAATGCTTTGGTAGGCTTGATTGAGGAAAAGATCTTCTCAGTTGATAATCTCCTAAGGTGTTTGGGGAATTGGATCTTTACGGGATACCTTAGATGAGAACATGCATGAATAGATTATAAGCCTTCTTAATGGTTGTATCTTGTTTCCTACGAATCTTCCTATCGGCATTTGTCTCAGAATGATTCGTTGTTATATTTTAGGAAGAGGCAATTTCATAGTTAGTACTTCTAAAGGTGGTAGGCGTTAAGGAGCAGTAGAAGCAATTATTTTGAGATAAGAAACGACTCTTTTATTTCTACGATTGTCCTTTAATTATTTTTACAGAAGGAGGTGATAAATTTGAAACTTTGACATCTAGAGGCTCCTTCTTAATTTCTAAGCTAGACACTCTCGCCTTCGATTTCTCTGGTTCAGGTACTACGCTCCCTGTAGACGCAGTAGAAACAAGGTTAGAGTTAATATTTTTTGCAATTTTAATTTTAGATTTCTGATCTTTAGAAGGCGATTTTTCTTTCTTCACGCTTTTCATAATTATCTATCCGTTGAGGGAGATGCGTGAGAGATGGTTTGATCTTTGGAGGAAGCTTTTAGATTTTCCATCTCCTTTAAGAATCTTTTCTTTTCAGCTTCAAAATTCTTCTTTTCAATGTTAAAAAAATGACCTCATTTCCTCAATTTTCTTAATCATAGGAGGAATATAAAGAATAGAAGAAATCTCAGAATAGTAATTGGTTGCTTCCTTGGACTCACTCGTATGTTGTAAAGAAAAGATTGAATCAGTGTTACATTCCTGGGTATATCCCGAGTTTTGTAACTGTAATTCAATTCTGTATAGTCAAAGGGGATCTCGACCCTAGTTTTGGCTTTACTCTTTTGTTCTTCCAGCGCATTTGTCTCAGATGCGCCAGTAAAATTCATTAGGGTGGTTAGACCCAATCCCATGTATCTAATATCATAGAGCTGAATACAATCACCTTTCCTTAAGTTACATGGATTTGCAAGTCCTAAACCTTCCTTAGCATTGTAAATATCAGTTTCTAAGGGCGGGTTTAGATGAAACGTTTGATCGGTTTATCCCCTAGAAGTCAATCTATCGTCTAAGAGTTTAATCCTAGAATAAAGTCTTTTTCGTTCCTCAGATAGTGTTGTATAGTCATTCTAGATGTGGCCAACTCTCTGTTGCTTTCTCTCAGAGCTTTATCTAGGTCGCTATTTTTAATCTCTAAGGAGGATATTCTTGATGCTAGACTATATATTTTTTCATTTGCATTTGCCAAAAGAATTTCTACATGAAACTTTTCGTCAAATAACAATTGATAGTTACGCTCACTTATAGATAGTCATTCTTCTAATTCCTTTATGCTTTTCTGCTCATGTTTCATGTTAGCGTAGTCTATTTCGTACGATTCTAACATGGTCAATAATGTGGAATCAAGGGAATTTACCCTGAAATGATGTGGATGCTTGGTCATCATCCGTCCGGTTAGAGGGTTCAACGTCCGAGTCTTTGATGCGGGCCATGAGGGCTAGTTCTCCTCCTCTGAAGTTGATGTATCCTCGAGCCAATGGTCTTGTTCAGCCATGAGAGCTACCCCAGATTCCTCCTGCTTTGTGTGTTGAAGCTTCTTGGAGTAGTAATTGTCATCTCTCTTCTTAGGGAGAGTGCATTCACCGGCGAAGTGGCCGGATTTGCCGCACTTAAAGCACTTGTTAGACTCTTTACCGTTCTTGACTTCAGAGATCTGTGGTGCTCTTTCCTTATTTTGAGCTAGTGGTCCGAAGTCTGTTGGCTGATGATGACTTCTTCTTGAAGTACTGTTTGCTTATCATCTTTCCAATTAGAGCCAGTTGCTTTCCTAGGTCTCGGATATTTGGCTCGACGTCGGAGTCCAATTCAGCTTCCGACTCTGATGGGGTGGAAGGCCTAATGGTCTTGTCTTTGCAAGGTCTAGAGCTTCTCTTCTCTGAGACTAAGGCAACTGAGTCTTCATTCTGTCTGCCCTTTTGCTCCTTCTGAATCTCGCTGATATCTTCCTCGTGTTGTGCGAGACTGTCGAAGATAGCGTGAATATCCAGCTCCTCCAAGTCTTTGTTCTATCGAATTTGAGTGGATATCTTCTTCCATTCCGAGGCCAGAGAGGATAGAAATCGAATATATGACTCCATGTTCGTCTTGGAGATTTCTATCTTTCTCATCTCGTTGAGAAGTGTGAGGTATCTTTGATAAAGACCTTCTAGACTCTCTTTCGGTTTGGCCTTGAAAGAGTCGTAGGCCGTTAGTACGTTGGCCTTTTTGGCTTTGACACCGACTTCGGTACACTGCATCATGCGATAGAGTTCATCCCACATTTCTTTTGTTGTAGGAATGCAGTCGATCTGTCTATATATATCATTTGGGATGCCTTGCATGAGCCAAGATTTACAACCAAAGTCAGCCTTAGCTCTCAACCTGTCTGCCTCAGTATACTCACTAGGAGTCTTAAGACGTCGAGTCGCAGGCAGAGGTGGGTTATTTCTTGCGTTGGCTGCCTAATCAACCCAAAACTGAGCTCGACCTTCTTCGAGTGATGCGAGAAGGTACTCGGCATGCTCTTTGAGTTCGAGGAAATTTAGGAAGCGGCTGCGCCAGACTGTGTATTCCCCGCGTTTCAAAATGGGAGGACGATTGTCGTTTCCACGAGAAAAAGCATCCATCTTAATTGAAGAGTTGATCTAAGAATCTTCAATGATTGTTTTGATGGTTTGAACTGATGTAACGTGCTTCACAAGTAACAAATTAGTTAGTAGCATTTGATTCAAAAGCATTCGAGAAATAATTTTGATTCAATCTTTAAAGTTTGATAAAAAAATAATTTCATCGTAATAAAGTGTGATAGTACTGTTCACGTGCGTGAAACTATCAGCGAGAAAATTTCGAGCGAAGATAATTGCTCAAAATCATTCGGTCGAAAAAAATTTTCAGATCGTGGATTTATTTCGAACATAAGAAACAGTACGTTAAGTAAGTTTCTCGCTGAGTCAAAATAAATCCGTTGACCGAAAAAGTTTGTCGAGCACAAATGATTTTCGCTATGTCAAACTTAATAGTCTGACCGAAATTGTTTTTCGAGAGAAAGTTTTACGCTCGCAAAGTCAAAAAAAGTCTCCTCGAAAAGATTTTCACTTAATGATGCTCAAGAAATTTATCTAACTAAAATCGCTTCTAGTGACGACGACTCTAGCGCTGACTTAGTGTTCTAACCGAGAAAAACTCTCGCACGGAGTTTTTCGATCGAGAAATTAATTTGATCGAAGACTTAAGCGAGAAAAATTAAAATCGCGCAAACAGTCTTAGAACCCTAATTAGCACTGATTCAAGCAAAAACAGCAAATTAGAACGTGAAATTACAGATATCTGCTCGGAATCATGTACTGACTTCCTACGAACAAACAATTAACCATGCCATGAAGCAAAATATATCAAATTTAAGCGAAATCGTACGTGTTCAAACTGTTCTTCGTGCGAACAATTACGTTTCAAATTCAATCAAATCTGCTAAATAGATGTTCTAAATGCTACCGATCTAATCGCAAATGATTTCTAGCACCTAAACGAGCACAGAAACATCAAATTCAAATCAAGTACCTTTGTTAGATGGTGAAGAGTGGTCGGTGAGCGGCAATTCATAATTGCATCCAAACCCTTTCATGCAAAGGCGGGGGTTTCGGCACCGTAACTCGGTCAACCACAACTGTATCCCTAAGTCGTAACGTTTTCGGACTTGATAGAAGACAGAAGCGTAGCCCCTTTACTCACTTGATATTTAAAGGTCTAACATCGGGAGAATCCTCACAGTTTTAACACGAGCAACATTATGTACATTATCACGTTCCAAACCAACACGCACATAATGGAAATTAATAGTAAACCTAGTTTCAACCTATTAATGTAAATGTGAAAGATCTGGGATATTTCTAGTTCTATCCTAATTGTACAAAACAATAAGACTCTAAGTCTTCGGTCTTTGCTCGAACGGAGGCTACCATCTCGTTCGTTCGGCTTCCTCTCCATCGACTCTCGTACGGTTGTCATAACAAAACTACAATAGCCTATGAGTAGAGCTGTCAAACGGGTCCGCAGCCCGCGGGCCCGCCCGCCCCGCCCCGCACCGCCCTGCCAGGCTCTAATTTTTTAGGCGAGCGGGCATGCCCGCGGCCCGAAAATTAAATATTATATTTTTATTTTAAAATATAAGATTTATAAATAAATTATGATGCTTTTTATATATTTTAGCTATAATTGGTAATTAATAACATAAACAAATTAAAATTAAAAAAGATTATAAAAATTATATATTTTTTCCAACTTAAATTCTTTATTTTTGTTTATTTTTTACTATTTTTATATTATTTTTTCCTTTTTATATTTTCTCTTACTTTTTCTTATTTTCTATTTTTTTTCTTTTTTTTTTGAAATTGGCGGGCTTACCCGCGCCCGCCCCGCTACTGGCGGGCTACGGGCCGGCCCGCCCCGCCGTCCCGTTTTGACAGTACTACCTATGAGGGGGAATCTATCCCTGATTAAAATGTCCGTCTTATCTAATAAAAACTGTAAAGTACAACACGAGCGGGACCTTGTCTCCCTTAACATATCACAAGGCAAAACCAGAACCAAATCCCCAATCAATCACCACATTAGTCAAATAGCATGCATCACGACACATTTTACACATTAGCCGAAATCGTATTTGGCCTTTCTAATGGGGCTGGCCAAGCCCCATGTAATTTGGCCTCAGGATGGGCTGGAACAGGCCTTCCAGGCCTGGTGTCGGGGCTGCTTGCTTCAGGCGCCCTGCCAGTCCCCTGCCGTGCGCGGTCTTAGCTAGTGATGGCAACGGGGCAGGGGCGGGGATCTAATCCCCGACCTTGCGATGCATTCGCGGACGAAATTGTCCTCGTCCTCGTCCCCGCGGGCCCCGCGGGGATTTAGTTTATTAAAAAAATAAGAATATTTTAAATATAATATATAAATTTGAATACATTTTTATTATAACTATTATATAAAATTATAGTTTTATATATTATTTGCATTAATTTAATATTATTTAATCTATATTTCATATTATTTTAATATTATTTAAATTATAATTTATATTATATATATTATAATATATAAATAGGGTTCGGGGCGGGGCGGTAGGGGTGGGGTGGGGGGGGGGGGGGAATCATTCCCCGTCCCCGCCCTGCGGGATAAAATCTGGGGGATTCCCCGCCCCGTTCGGGGTGGATCTCACGGCAGCCCAGCGCCGCACGCACCCGCGCGGTCTCCTGAGTCGCGCGCACCCGCGCACGCGGTATTACCTACGTGCGACCAGTGCATAGCGCCGCACGCCCCGCTCGCGGCCCTTGCCGCTAGTGTCGCCCGCCCCGCGAGTGGTCAGCACTATGTGCCGCACGCCATGCGCAGCCAGGCGCAGGGCTCGTGCTGTGCGCAGCCTGCCTTGAGTGGCGCACCGCGCGCGACCACTCGCAGCTTGTAATACCCGTAAAATTTAATTACGGGATATACAATAAGAAGTAAATTTGAAATTCCATTGGATTTATTAAATAAAAGTGTTAGGACTACAGAAAAAGTAATACGTGTTATGACATTATATGTGTTTATATGTTACATGCTATTTGTACTGTGACTTATGGGATAACGTTAGGACTTAAGAAAATTTTAATGGCATCTATACAAGGTAGGACAGAAATCGACCGATTGTAGCACGATATAGATATTAAGAGATATAAGTTTCGATTGATTACAGGGCTTAAAAGTCAATCTTCGCCAAGTCATCGAGAACAATCGGCCGATTGGTAACCGAATTCATTACATGTAAATAATTAGACTAACTTTCAATTAACCAAAGGATAAGTATAGAGGTTCCTTAGCTAGGAGGGAAAATAAAAAAATATATACTATAAGAGTTGTTACTTATAAATTAGATAAGCATGACTAAAGAAGAATCAACGTTATTTTGGCCAATACCACAACGCAAGCTACGGTAGAAGTAAACATACATATTTTAATTCATTAGAAAGAACGAAGGAGATTGTAAGTGGAGGGAAAAGGTCGAACAAGAGCTCTAACAGAGCCCGTCACTAAGCTAGGAAGGTATAATATTCTTACCCTAAATTCATGTTTTCATCTAAAATCATAGCGTGTTTTAAGAAATATTTAATACAAAAATAGCATGTAATAGGGTTATGTGGATTTTAGGGTTTTGGAAATAAATTGATAGAAGGAAATTTGAGGTGTACTACTTTCCTAAGTTAGAATACTTTTTGTTGAAATGGGCTGGCACGATTATGGGCTGAAAATGTTTGCCATGGCCCACGGACTGTTTGCAGCCCAGTTCAAAAATAATTGGGAGTGCAAATGGTCAATAAAATAAAATTGTGGGCTAAAACAAAAGCATTAGTTGTTTCGATAGCCACTGTAATATGCCGGGGACTAAAAGACAATTTTAAAATACTTCTTCTTTTTTGAATAAAACCCCTGAACTTTCTAAACAGAGTTACGGATTATTTTTTTCCTCTTTAACAAAATCAAAACCCTAGATTCTCTCTTGGAAGTCTTCGACAAAAAAAACCTAACTCTGATCTTTGCGCCTTGTTCGCATCCTCTCTTTCTCTGTTCTGGGTAGATCTCTAAAACCTTTCTCTCTATAGCACGAAGCCGACCGTTTGTCGACTTCGCGCACCAATAGTTCCCGTTTGTGGCCGAAGCACTGGTGCGACAACCTCAAGAGCTGCGCACTCCTCAAGATAAGTATTTCTTGTTCTTTCGGTGAACGATTTCAATATTCTGCTGAATCTGTACTTCGACTAAGTATTGGAGACTGTGATTGAGTTGTATGATTTTTAACATGGTATCAGAGCCTTCTAGGCATATTCTTTGATCCTATACTCTTGTAACTGTGTGAGATTTCTTCGAGAAAACAATTTTATCGCTAGATCTAGTCAATGCATTTTTTGACTTCGACTTGACCTGTTTACTGTTTACAAGGTCACTAATCATTTCCATTCGTTTTAAGTGCAGTTGCAGCTTCTGCTTCCTATAACAAGCCGACTTTGAGCTGCAGCTGTAGGAGTCTGTGGTGTTGGAGCTATACTGCATACGGTGCACTCGCTCCTTAACTCTCTCTTAACTTTCTTGTGTGAAATCCTCTTAGTTGAAATTCTGTGAGTTAGTCAAAGCCTAAACACACTAGCTAAATCAAAACAGAAATCTATTAAGCCATGGATCTTTTCAAATCTGATAGTGAAACTGAAGAACCTCAACCTGAAAGCTCTAAGCAAAACAATCCAGAACTAAAGCTCAATCCTAGAAATCCACTCTTCATAAGCCAAGCTGATCTCTCTGTGACTAATATAACTAATGTGACCCTCTCAGGATCTGAGAATTACTCATACTGGAGTAACTCAGTTCTGCTTGCCCTTACTGCAAAAAATAAAATAGGTTTTATCCATGGTACTGTTCCAATTCCTGATGATCCTGATCTAGCCAATGACTGGGAAAGGTGCAATGCTATAGTTCTGTCCTGGCTGTTAAACTCCCTTAGTAATGAGCTTAGGATTAGGTATACCTATGCTAAGTTTGCCTCAAAAGTGTGGGAATCTTTAGAAAAAACCTTTAGGAATGTAGATGGGTCTAGGAAATTCAGCCTCCAACAATCAATATACAATCTGAAGCAAGGAAATGATGACATATCCATATATTTCTCAAAACTTCAGCACTTGTGGGATGAGCTGGAAGCTCTAACCACAGGTCCCATCTGCACTTGCAATGCAAGTGCACATCTGCACAGTATAGCTGAAGAACAAAAACTCATGCAGTTTTTGATGGGACTTAATGAAACATACAGTCACACAAGAAGCAACATATTATTACAACAACCTCTTCCAAATGTTTTGCATGCATACAATCTGGTTAGTAGAGAAGAGTCCCATAGAGGTATAGTACAAGTCTCTGAAAATAATACATCAATATTCCTAAATAAAAGCTTCAACAAACCAAATCAAAACAGCTTCAATCAAAATACTATAATCTGCAAGAACTGTGGCATCAAGGGACACCCCATAGAGAGGTGTTATAAGCTTATAGGTAATCCAAACAATGCCACCAACACCAGTAATAACTATCCCAATAATAATCCTGTTATATGTAAGCACTGTGGTATTAAGGGTCACCCTATTGAAAAGTGTTTCAAACTGTTTGGCAGGCCAAACAGAAACAGTTTTAATACTTCCAATACTAAAAGAAATCAAAACTGGAACACTAATAAGACTGCAAATGCAACAGAACTAAATCAAAGTACTGCAGAAACAATTACTCCTAATCTCTCCATAATGCAATACAGTAAGCTAATGAAACTGCTTGAAAAGGAGAGTCAAGCTGAGCCTAACCCAGACATTATGGCAGGTGCTTTTATTAATACTATGTCATCTGATTTTAATAGGGGGTGGATAATAGATTCTGGTGCCACTAATCATGTTGTTTGTTCTGGTGAAAATCTTTTTAATGTAAAGTGTGTGAAGTCTGACAGTATTTCTATTAAACTGCCCAATGGGACTTGCTTGTCTGTCAATATGATTGGTGACTACTTGCTGAATGATAATATAATTTTGAGGAATGTACTACTTGTCCCAGCTTTTAAGTGTAATCTACTATCTGTTTCTAAGCTAGCTGCTACTAATCAGTGCATAGTGAATTTTAAAAATAATACATGCACCTTTCAGGACCCACAGTCCCTGAATATAATGGGGACTGGTGAGTTAAAGGAAGGGCTGTACTACTTCAACAAAGGTTTGACTGGTAATTATAGGACTGCTAGTACACTGCATGTAGTTTCTTATGATCTGTGGCATAAAAGATTAGGACATCCCTCACATGCTGTTCTTGATGTGTTGAAACCTATTTTAAAGTTTAAGAATGATCATTCTGCTGAACCTTGTGACATCTGTCACAAAGCAAAGCAGACTAGAGAACCTTTTCCCTTGAGTGATCATAAGTCTGATTCCATTTTTGAACTTGTTCACCTTGATGTGTGGGGTCCCTTCAAGCAAGCTAGTCATAACAATTGCAGATTCTTTCTTACAATAGTTGATGATTTTTCTAGGGCAACCTGGGTGTTTTTACTGCAATCCAAATCTGATGTGTTTCAGCATGTTAAATTCTTTGTCAGCTTAGTTATGACTCAATTTGAGAAAAGAATTAAAACTTTTAGGTCCGACAATGGAACTGAATTTGTGAATAATCAGTTCAAAGAATTCACTAGGATAGAGGGAATACTGCACCAAACTACTGTGGTTGATACACCACAGCAGAATGGGATAGCAGAAAGAAAACATAGGCATTTATTGAATGTTGCTCGAGCTCTATTCTTTCAGTCTAGTGTACCTTTGATTTCTTGGTCTGAATGCATCTTGAGTGCTGTCTATCTGATTAATAGAACCCCCATTGCTGTAAATAAGGGTAGATCACCATATGAAGTTTTATTTGGAAAATCTGTGAAGTATGATAATCTGAAAGCTTTTGGCTGCCTCTGTTATGCTACTGTGCTAAATGCTGTTTCTAAGTTTGATGCTCGAGCTAGGCAATGTGTTATGATAGGGTATTATGAAAACAAAAAGGCATACAAGCTACTTGACTTAGACACCAAAACCATTTTTTGCAGTAAGAGATGTGAAATTTTATGAAACTGTCTTCCCTTTTAAAAGCCTTGTGACTGATACCAGTGATAAAACTCATGACTCTCATGTCTTATTTGATGAACTGTTTGAGTACAATCATGCCAACTCAGAAGAATCTTGCACTGATGCATCTATTGAAAATGACAATTTGCCTGCTGATATGCATATTCATGATAGCTATCCTAATAATGACCATGTTTCTAGTACTGATGATCAAACTGAGAATGGCTCTGATCTTAGCAATGCTGATGAAGTGTCTGATCCTGTGCTTGACTCTGCCACTGACTCACTTCCTGTTTTGAATGATAATGGCTTGAATAGACCTAAGAGAACTGTTAGGAGACCAAACTACTTGAATGATTATGACTGTAGTTTACATGCTGCTAAGTATAAAGTCCTGTATCCTCTAGCTAGTGTTATGAATCTTTCAAAACTTGAAATGGGGGACAGAGAGTTCTGTAGCAACATAGATAAAATAGCAATCCCTAAGTCAGTTACTGAAGCTTCAGATAACCCTGAGTGGAAAGCAGCCATGGACCTAGAAATGAGAGCCTTGACTGGAAATGGAACATGGGACTTGGTAGAACTGCCTAAGAATAGAAAACCAGTAGGAAGTAAGTGGATTTTCAAAGTTAAGTACAAGCCAAATGGTGAGGTAGAAAGGTTTAAGGCTAGATTAGTAGCAAAAGGTTATAGTCAAAGGGAAGGGGTAGACTTTAATGAGATCTTTGCACCTGTAGTTAAAATGGTCACCATTAGGATTCTGTTGGCTGTTGCTGTTATGAACAATTGGAATGTATATGAACTTGATATTGACAATGCCTTTTTGCATGGTGAACTTGAAGAAGAAGTGTATATGTGTCTACCTGAAGGCTTTTATGCCAATGATCATGGGGTGTGTAGATTAAGGAAACCCATTTATGGCTTAAAACAAGCCCCTAGAAAATGGAATGAAAAACTGACAGAGGTCCTCACTTCAAATGGGTATAGACAAAGCCTTAGTGATTACTCACTGTTTTGCAAATTTGAGAATGACTTGTGTGTGTACTTACTTGTCTATGTTGATGATATTTTGATTTCTGGGAACTGCATGGGTGAGATAGTTAGGATTAAGACTGTGTTCAATGATCTATTTGGAATAAAAGATCTAGGTAAATTGAAGTACTTCTTAGGAATAGAAGTAAATAAATGTGATGAGGGTTTGGTCCTGAATCAGAGGAAGTACACTGTAGACTTACTAAATGAATTCGGGGTCTTGGGCAGTAAGCCCAAAGATACCCCCATGCAGCAGAATCTGAAATTCTCAACCCATGCTGAAACAGATTTTGCTGACATCCCTTTCTTTCAGCGCCTCATGGGACGCTTAATCTATCTTTGCAACACTCGGCCAGACATCTCTTATGCTGTACAAACACTCAGCCAATACATGCACAAGCCTAATACCTCACATGTTAGAGCTGCATTTAGGGTGTTGAGATATTTGAAGGTTGCACCAGGTTATGGCATATTAATATCAAACAGGCCAAGCAGTGAATTGTATGTGTTTTGTGATTCAGACTGGGCCTCGTGCTCAATCTCGAGGAAATCAGTGTCAGGTTTCTGTGTTTTTTTGGGGAATACAGCTGTTTCATGGAAGAGTAAGAAACATAAAACAGTCTCTCGCTCTTCGACTGAAGCCGAGTATCGGGCTATGGCACAAGCGACATGTGAACTGATTTGGATAATGGCAATATTAAGGGACTTAAAAGTCTCTACACTTCTCCCCGCAAAAGTATACTGCGACAATAACGCAGCTATTCAAATAGCTAATAATCCGGTCTTTCATGAACGGACTAAGCATATCGAAATAGACTGTCATTTTATTCGTGAATATATTTCTAAGCATATTATTAACACTGAGTTTTTTAAATCGCAGGATCAAGTTGAAGATATTCTAACCAAGGCGCTCGGGAAGGAAAACCACTGTAAGCTTCGCGACCTACTCTCAATGGTAAACATTTTCGGCCCATCATCGTGAGGTGGGCTGTTGAAATTAGGCCCTAAATGGGCTGGCACGATTATGGGCTGAAAATGTTTGCCATGGCCCACGGACTGTTTGCAGCCCAGTTCAAAAATAATTGGGAGTGCAAATGGTCAATAAAATAAAATTGTGGGCTAAAACAAAAGCATTAGTTGTTTCGATAGCCACTGTAATATGCCGGGGACTAAAAGACAATTTTAAAATACTTCTTCTTTTTTGAATAAAACCCCTGAACTTTCTAAACAGAGTTACGGATTATTTTTTCCTCTTTAACAAAATCAAAACCCTAGATTCTCTCTTGGAAGTCTTCGACAAAAAAAACCTAACTCTGATCTTTGCGCCTTGTTCGCATCCTCTCTTTCTCTGTTCTTGGTAGATCTCTAAAACCTTTCTCTCTATAGCACGAAGCCGACCGTTTGTCGACTTCGCGCACCAATAGTTCCCGTTTGTGGCCGAAGCACTAGTGCGACAACCTCAAGAGCTGCGCACTCCTCAAGATAAGTATTTCTTGTTCTTTCGGTGAACGATTTCAATAATCTGCTGAATCTGTACTTCGACTAAGTATTGGAGACTGTGATTGTGTTGTATGATTTTTAACACTTTTCAAAGAGAATCAGGATTATTATGATAGTCGTTAATTCTAGGGTTTCGTATGTAACTTATTCAAACATGACTGCTTAGAATTATACCTGGAAAGGATGGTAAGTTAAGAATTTGATTTTGAAGGTGAAGTAGGCAGCTTGATAAGATTTCGAAACCCTGTTAGTTGTAGATATGATTTCGAGATTAACAATGAGAGAAAGAGTTCGAAATAAATCTCGAGATCTATCTTGAGGTGTGGTATCGACTTTGAAAGTTGTGTAAGAGCTCGACATTCATTCTAAATTCCATGTCGAGATTTAACAATTAAAGTGACTTCGAAATCTTGCAGAACATATCGAGATCTTGGGTTATAAAATTCGACATACCTCTCGACATTTTACTTATAATATCGACATCTTGTTATAAATACATATAGACATAATATCGAGATCTTTGTTTATGATTTCAACATACATTTCGAGATCCATGTCAGAAGTTCGTGTATTGTTTGTTTAGCTTAAATCTCTAAGCATTGAGTAAGTTCATGTCGAGATTTAGGTTGATAGGAATTAGCAATTGAACTCGAGAGTTATGTTCCAATTTAGCAATTAATATTTAATAAGCATCATATTAAAATATTTAATATAGAGTATAATATTATTTTATGAGACACAATGAAATTGTTTAACAAGTTCATGTCGAGATTTAGGTTGATAGGAATTAGCAATTGAACTCGAGATTTATGTTCCAATTTAGCAATAAAGCTCAATGTCCATCTCGAGATTTATATCTACACCCATGTCGAGATTATGTATAACATCTCGAGACCTTTACTTATTAATTTTAACATACATCTCGAAATCCTTGTGCATTATAAATATCGAACTCCTATATACACTGTGTCGAGATTTATTTTACAAGACAATTTGAAGTTCATCGAGATTTACCTCATGTGCCATATCGAAATCTTTGTATTGTCTAATATCGAGTTCTTATGTACACAATGTCGAGATCAAGCTCAAAACCCATTTCGTTAACCATGTTGAGGTCCTTAGGAATTTTAAAGTGATATTTTTCAATTTAAGTCAAAGTTCGAAACTTAAGGTTTTCGAAATTCATAAAAGTCAAAACTAGGGTTTTCAAATTAAGCCACTTTAGCAAAACTGTAAATCGACTAACAAACCCTAATTTTATATGTTTCTATACTTAGGGTTTGAAGATTAACGATTTACCGTACGATATAGTTAAGGACCCCGGGTAAGTGGAAATCGCAACTACAACACATAATTATATGTGTATGAATTATGTGTCTATGTGTCTTTCATGATTTTTGTGATTTCTATGATTTCTATATGGCGTAAATTTACGTGATTTTTATGTGACGTAAATTTTTCTATGAATATTGTACGCATGTTTACAAGATTCATGGCACGAGCATATCCACGCACGACTAGTATGAGACTCTGGGAAATAGCCTGCATGAGTATAAGATCACTTGAGAGCGATGTATATTTGCCGATATAGGCATTTGTGTCGACTCAATGATGAGTCACGGCTCTTCTATGCTACCACGGCGATTCACGAAGCCGAATTACCTGATTCACGAAAGGTAGGGGGAATACCCCGTAGCGGGAGATGCAACATGGAGGATGCGACTCGAGGGTATGAGCGGCACCGAGGGAACCTCGAGTGTTGGCGACCTCGTAGTAAGCTATCAGTGAGAAGCGCCCGCGTGTCAGACCGCATTGGGATGGAAAGGCGCCTTAGGGTTAAACGAAATTTGTGTGCCCGGGTTAGCCTCTCAATGGAACGGCATTGGGATTGAAAGGCACTATTAGCCTCTCAGTGTGGATCACACTGGGATTGAAAGGCACTAGTAGCCTCTCAGTGTGTACCGCATTGGGATTGAAAGACACCATAGGGTTTAGCACAGATTGAGTACTCGGGTTTAGCGTCCCAGTGTGTGTTCTGCCACTTGTACCCTTAGGGGTTTGAGCTCTATATGTGCATAGTAAGATTGAAAGCTGAGGGCCCAAATATGAAAGGAAAAGAATGAGAAGGTCATGAGGAGTTAATAGCATCGGCGTGAATGCCGTCGCTATTTAGGTCACGTGCATTGCATGCATGGTTTTCACTTACTGAGCTTTATAAGCTCATTCCATGTTTTTATGTGTTGTAGGACCCCGCGATCACGGTACGTGATCATTTTCACGGCGAGGCCAATTTTTGAAGCTTCCGGGGGCTTTTGAGATGGAAGTGTGTGCATGGATTGTAGGCCCAGTAGATAGATTTATTTTGACCCGCATGCGCGCTTTCTTATGTAATTAGGACCCAGGATGATCTTGTAGACAACGTTACTAATCCTTTTTATAAAAGGAAAAATTTTATACGAAATTTCGCACGATTTATTTCGTTATTACGACATTAGTCGCGTAGACTAGTTAAGAAATAGTGGTGGAAGGCTGGGCTGCCACAGGTGGTATCAGAGCTTAGGATTGAGGTTCTGCAGACTGTCCATGTACACACACTCAAAAGCACGGAAGCGGCCTTGCTCGTAAGTTTTATGTTTTATGAATTTCTGCAATTACATGATTTATTGACCTTAAAAACATTAGGATAAAAGAAAGATGGGTAGAACAAGGAATGAGAATAGTGGGGGTACAGATAAAGGTAAGGAACCTGCAACCCCTACTGATAGTCGGGACGCGACTATCCTTCAGCTTGCGGAATTAGTCCGCCAACAATCTGCCCAAATCCAGCAACTGATCCAGCAACAAAATGGTCAATCAAGTAACGGATCCCCCCAGGCCGACATAATTGAAATGGTGGGGGAAAGATTTAGTAAACTTAACCCCCCAACCTTTGAAGATGCTGTTGACCCAACCTCGGCTGAGGATTGGCTACGAACCTTAGAAACTATGTTTCAACATAGCCGTACTCCTGAAACAGAAAAGGTCTTGTGCGCTACCTACCTATTAAGGGGAAGCACCGGTCATTGGTGGGATACCATACTAACTCTCGAAGATCCCTTAGCCATGACCTGGGTTTCAAAGAACTTTTCCGAAATAAGTATTTCACTGCTCCCGTCCGTGCCCAAAGGATGAACGAGTTCATCAATCTCCGCCAAGGAACAATGACGGTGGCGGAGTTATTAGGAAATTCGAACAGCTTTCCTGATTTGCTACCCACATGGTAAGCACCGACTCGCTGAAAATCGAACGATTTATGGAGGGCTTGAAGCCAGAACTTCACCGCGACGTTGGCATGGCTGTACTCCAAGGGGCTACTTATGCCCAAATGGCGGAACGAGCTCTGATGGCTGAGCAAGCCGAAATCCGAATTGTACGAGCACATGAAGCTAAAAGGAAGTTCGAACAAGGACCTAAAGAGGACAGAAATAACCTGAAGAAACCGTTCGTTCCTAAGAATGTGGAACCCAACTTCCAAAATCGACCCGGACCACCTCAACAACCAAATCCGAATCAGGGGAGACCACAACCGAATGCACTCGTATGCCCAAAATGTGCACGACGTCATCTTGGCATCTGTTTCTCCCAAAACTCCACCTGCTTTAAATGTGGCAAGACAGGCCACTACTCTGTAGTGTGCCCAGAGAATGCATCTGGAAGTCGGGGAGCAAACCAGGCTAAGCCGCTGACGGCCCCCGCTCGAGTATACAAGCTTACAGCGGAATAAGTTGAAAACAAACCATCCGAGACGGAACGTAGCCTCCTAACCAATTAAACTTCAACATGCATTTTAGTGGACTTAGGAGCCACATTTTCTCTTGCGTCCACCACTTATGTGGTAAGACTCAGAATAATTTTCAGCCGACGTGGTTGATACCAATTTGAGTATCGACCTGAATCATAATCGTAGCAGATAGGCTTTTGAAATAGAAAGTTGTATCCAAATTCCCTAAAAAGGAATCTAAGATTCAATCGTATTTGGGGTATGACCCTATGCCCCAATCTTTCTGTTCATCCTTAGGGATATATTTTCTCTGTATCAGAATGGCGCAGCGGAAGTGTAATGGACGTTAATAATTTTGACCTCTACCTGAGTTAGAATTATAGGAATCCTTCTTAGCTCTTCGAGGTAATACAGGTTCCACTAACTGGACCAATCTTCATGGTTACTTCACCAGGATTCTATTCCTTTCGATCCTCGAAAATTATTTGAGGTTCCTTGATAACTCCTAGGGTGAATTTCTATCACCTAACCAAGCCAATTAAACGCCCTACTAATCGCTACCCTGAATTGCTCCAACCGACGGAATTTCAGGGGCGAAATTCTTTTAAGGGGGGAGGATGTAATATCCGTAAAATTTAATTACGGGATATACAATAAGAAGTAAATTTGAAATTCCATTGGATTTATTAAATAAAAGTGTTAGGACTACAGAAAAAGTAATACGTGTTATGACATTATATGTGTTTATATGTTACATGCTATGTGTTCTGTGACTTAGAAAATTTTAAAGGCATCTATACAAGGTAGGACAGAAATCGACCGATTGTAGCATGATATAGATATTAAGAGATATAAGTTTCGATTGATTACAGGGCTTAAAAGTCAATCTTCGCCAAGTCATCGAGAACAATCGGCCGATTGGTAACCGAAATCAATACATGTAAATAATTAGACTAACTTTCAATTAACCAAAGGATAAGTATAGAGGTTCCTTAGCTAGGAGGGAAAATAATAAAATAATACTATAAGATTTGTTACTTATAAATTAGATAAGCATGACTAAAGGAAGAATCAACGTTATTTTGGCCAATACCACACGCAAGCTACGGTAGAAATAAACATACATATTTTAATTCATTAGAAAGAACGAAGGAGATTGTAAGTGAAGGAGGGAAAAGGTCGAACAAGAGCTCTAACAGAGCCCGTCACTAAGCTAGGAAGGTATAATGTTCTTACGCTAAATTCATGTTTTCATCTAAAATCATAGCGTGTTTTAAGAAATATTTAATACAAAAATAGCATGTAATAGGGTTTATGTGGATTTTAGGGTTTTGGAAATAAAATGATAGAAGAAAATTTTGAGGTGTACTACTTTCCTAAGTTAGAATACTTTTCAAAGAGAATCAGGATTATTATGATAGTCGTTAATTCTAGGGTTTCGTATGTAACTTATTCAAACATGACTGCTTAGAATTATACCTGGAAATGATGGTAAGTTAAGAATTTGATTTTGAAGGAGAAGTAGGCAGCTTGATAAGATTTCGAAACCCTGTTAGTTGTAGATATGATTTCGAGATTAACAATGAGAGAAAGAGTTCGAAATAAATCTCGAGATCTATCTTGAGGTGTGGTATCGACTTTGAAAGTTGTGTAATAGCTCGACATTCATTCTAAATTCCATGTCGACATTTAACTATCAAAGTGACTTCGAAATCTTGCAGAACATATCGAGATCTTGGGTTATAAAATTCGACATACCTCTCGACATTTTACTTATAATATCGACATCTTGTTATAAATACATATAGACATATATATCGAGATCTTTGTTTATGATTTCGACTTACATTTCGAGATCCATGTCAGAAATTCGTGTATTGTTTGTTTAGCTTAAATCTCTAAGCATTGAGTAAGTTCTGTTAGACTTTCAATTTCCAAACGATTATTTAATGTTTAGAAACCCCAGAATACCATAATACATATTTGATTTAATCAAGCAAACCAAATAAGAACTAACCTGAATCCATATGCTTTAATCTTGATATCTTCGACGAGTGTTGGAACTATATTATTATCTCTGCTATCCTTCTCTTATGTTAGTATTAGATGGATTTATTACAAAGATACAGACCCCTTTATATAGTTAATGAATAGACACTTGGAATAAGAGTTATGTCCTTTCAATAAGGTGTCTTTTTCCAAAGGGCATACCTTTTAACAAATAGGTAGAGAGATAAAGGTATTAAAACCTTATACCCTATCAATTAATATTTAATAACCATCATATTAAAATATTTAATATAGAGTATAATATTATTTTATGAGACACAATGAAATTGTTTAACAATGTCCACTTGACTCATATAAATTAATTGACGATTCAATAACATATAAGTGTACACTATTATGAAACAATCAATCATTCATAAGTGAACCGAGAAAACAGAATCATGGCGGTCACACGTTATTAAGTCACATGATTCCTTCCATGTATTACTATTAGCTTAATTCACAAGATATAAATGAGGAAATTTTAATTTTAACTTTAATATTATTCACTAATATAAACCGTACTTGTATACCCATAATGTGAATAACCAATGACATTCAAAACAAAACTTTAAATTGAATTCACAAGAGTCATAACAATAATATGAGCAAAACAACTATATACATCATGATGTTATTCTATCAGGGACTTGTCCGTGATACCCATCCGTTCAACATGGCCAATAAACGTCTTGGGTGGTAATCCTTTAGTTAGTGGATCCGCTATCATCAAATTTGTACTAATATGCTCAATCGATACCTTTTGTTTTTGAACTTCTTCTTTGACAACTAAGTACTTTAACTCAATGTGCTTCGCTCCCTTCGAGTACTTGTCATTCTTGGAGAAGAATACAGCAGCAGAATTATCACAATAAATCCGTAAGGTCGATCTACATTATCAATTATAGCAAGTCCTTGTACGAAATTCCGCAACCATAGTGCATTAATAGTGGCCTCAAAGCATGCCACAAATTCAGCCTCCATAGTAGAAGTAGCAATTATAGATTGTTTTCCGCTTTTCCATGACACTGCTCCTCCCGCCATTAGAAACACATAACCAAATGTAGATTTCCTCGTATCTACGCACCCCGCATAGTCTGAATCTGAATAACCTTGTAACTCAAGGTTATTTGACCTTCTGTATGTGAGCATGTAGTTTTTGGTACCTTGTAGGTATCTAAGCACTTTCTTCGCAGCTTTCCAATGATCTATTCCGGGATTACTCTGATATCGACCCAGCATCCCAACGGCAAAACTTATGTCCGGTCGTGTACAAGTTTGGGCGTACATCACGCTTCCAACAACAGACGCGTAGGGAATAGATTCCATTGATTTTCGTTCCAATTCATTTTTCGGACATTGCATTGTACTGAACTTATCCCCCTTCTGAATTGGAACTATACTTGAGGAACATTTATCCATATGAAATCTCTCTAATATTTTATTAATATAGCCTTTTTGGGATAATCCTAACAATCCTTGTGATCTATCACGGAAAATTTCAATTCCTATCACATAGGATGCTTCGCCCATATCTTTCATTTCAAAGTTTTGAAAGAGAAATTTCTTCACATCATATAACATGGCAACATTATTTGTAGCAAGGAGAATATCATCAACATATAAAACTAATATAATAAACTTACTCCCACTGATCTTCATATAGATGCACCTATCTACGGTGTTTTCTATAAAACCATATGACGTAATGATATTATTGAACTTAATATACCATTGTCGGGAAGCTTGTTTTAGTCCATATATCGACTTCTTTAATTTACACACTAAATTTGAATTTTCTGTAGTCAAGAATCCTTCAGGTTGGTCCATATAAACGTCCTCTTCTAAGTCGCTATTCAAAAAGGCAGTTTTCACATCCATTTGGTGAAGCTCCAAATCATAATGAGCTACCAAAGCCAAAATTATTCTTAAAGAGTCCTTTTTCGAAACAGGAGAAAATGTTTCCTTGTAGTCAATGCCATCTTTTTGAGTGTAACCTTTGGCGACAAGCCGGGCTTTATATCTTTCAATATTGCCTTTTGAGTCTCGTTTGGTCTTATAGACCCATTTACAACCGACTCTTTTGGATCCTTTGGGCAACTCAACTAATTCCCAGACTTTGTTATCATCCATTGATTTCAACTCTTCTTTCATAGCATTGAGCCAATTTTCAGAATTACTGCATTCCATGGCTTGTTTAAACGAGACTGGACAAAATTTATCGATGCTTAAATCACATTCATGCTCAAGTGAATAAATTACATAATCGTCAGAAATAGCCGATCGTTTCTGCCTTTCGGACTTTCTTAAAGCTATATCTTGTGGAATCACTTGTTCGTTTACGATCTTCTCAGCAACCATCAGTTCATTATTGGCGCCATTATGTTCTGAATTCTTAATACCTATATGTTGGCTTAAATTGCTATTTAATCTTGATATAGCTAAAGGATCAACAACAGGTGCAGAAATGTCTGATGTAGGAGTTTCATCCTGAATTTCATGTATTTCTATTTTTCGTGGTTCTTCACTCCCACTAACTTGACCATTCTCAATAAACCGAGCATTACCAGACTCAACGATCCTCGTACTAGCTTAGAACAATAAAATATGTATCCTTTCGACTTTTCAGGATAGCCGATAAAATAACCACTAATGGTTCTTGCATCGAGCTTTCTTTCATGCGGATTATATATCCTCACTTCTGCTGGACAACCCCAAACATGAAGATGCCTTAAACTCGGCTTTCTTCCTGTCCACAATTCGTAAGGAGTTTTAGAGACAGACTTACTTGGAATTCTGTTTAGCAGATATGCAGCGGTTTTCAGCGCGTATGTCCATAATGACAAAGGTACAGAACTGTTACTTAGCATACTCCTAACCATATCCATAAGAGTACGATTTCGTCTTTCAGCCACACCATTTTGTTGTGGTGTACCAGGCATTATATATTGTGCACAAATACCTCGACTTTCAAGGAACTTTGCAAATGGACCTGGACATTGTCCATTTTCGTCAAATTTGCCATAAAATTCACCACCTCGATCAGATCTCACAACTTTAACCTTTTTATCTAGTTGCCTTTCCACCTCATTAATGAACACCTCTAGGATGTCAACTGATTGTGATTTTTCAAGCAACATATACACGGAACAATACCGTGAGAAATCATCAATAAATGTGATGAAATATTTTTCACCACCCCAAGATGGTGCGTCAAATGGACCACAAATATCAGTATGTATCAATTGAAGTTGCTCACTACTTCTTACGGTCGGATATTTCGATATATGTTTAGTTTGTTTCCCTTTAATACAATCTATACATATATCCCAGTCACTGAAATCCAATTGAGGTAATATTTCACTTTTCATTAACCTCGTCACTCTTTCTTTGGATATATGACCTAATCTTTGATGCCAAAGAAAAGCAGAAGATTCATTACGGGTACTACGTTTATTTCCAATACTGTGTTCAACGTGAAACAGGGATTCTGCAAATGTAGCATTGAGATTGAAACGGTACAAACCATCAATCAGATTACCACAACCGTAATATTTCATGCCTTTATATAATAAAAAAACAATTATTTTCAATCTTAATATTATACCCTAAACAATCTAACTTTCCAACAGAAATTAGGTTTCTGGAACACTCAGGAACATACAAACACTTTTCTAGATCTAGATTACAACCATTATCTAAGATCAATCTATAAGTTCCAATTCCTTCTATTCGCGCCTTCATTCTGTTTCCCATGTATAAGAATTTCTCATTTCCGTTTATGGGCTGGATCGAAAGAAATCCCTGTAAAACATGTGATACATGAGTAGTTGCACCAGAATCCAACCACCAAGTGTTATGAGGCACTTCTACAAGATTTGATTCAAAACATACTTGAAATAAAGTATGTACCTTTCTTTTCGAACCAAGCCTTTCTTTTCAGACAATCCTTTTTCAAATGTCCCAGTTTCTTGCAAAAGAAGCATTTGTGCTCCTTATGGATCTTACCCTCCTTGTTCTTTAATGAGTTTTTTCCCTTCCTTTTGCTTTTAGCTTTGCTAGTGCTTCCTCCATCGTGAACGGTAAGGTGGACAGAGTGTTCCTTCATTTTCTTTAACCTTCCCTCCTCTTGAATTAACATAGCTTTAATTTCTTGTAAGTTCCATTTTTCTTTCAAGGTGTTATAGTTCACCTGGAACTGACCAAACTCAAGAGGAAGTGAGTTTATGATAAACTGAACTAAAAAGGTTTCGCTCACATCCATCTTCATCGACTTTAGCTTTGACGCCAGATTTGCCATATTTGTCACATGCTCGTGAATTGGCTGTGACCAATCAAATTTCTTGGTTGTCAGCTCACTCATTAAAGTGCCCACAATAGACTTGTCTGTAATGTCTGATTGTGAATACTCTTTTACTTTCATCATAAATTCCCGTGCGTCTTCCGTTACAGGCATTGATGGCTTGACATTTTTAGCCATCGTCATTTTCATCAAGTTTAAGCTTAACCGATTGGATCTTTCCCATTCATCATAGAATGATTTTTCGGCTTCCGTACTATCCTCTGTGATAGCTGCAGGCTTTTGCTCAGTCTCTAATGCTAGGTCCAAATACATTGCACCAAGTTGAAACTTGATCTGTTCGGACCAATCAAGGTAAGCCCATTGAACTTGACAATGGAATTGCCCAATGCAAACACGTTATTAGTTGCTGCGGAAAACAATAAGCTCATATATATTAATTTAAATAGATTCAAACAAATAATCAAACTAAAAATATGCATTTAAGTTCATCTTTGGACGATACTTAAACAAATAAATATAACAATAATAATGCTTAAGTAAAATACTTAAATAGATAATCAATCATAACTATGCATGTTATCTTTGGATATACATACATAAATTTAATATCTCTTTACTTTCATTAACGTTACGCATCAATCCACCTTTGGGTGAACTTCTAGCAATTAATGATCTGGTTTACTCTAGCATCATATGAAGAAATGATAAACTTTAATAAACTTAAACAAGGCCACTTTGGCGACCAACAAGTTTAATTCACGAAAATAAATATTCAATTACACTCACTACACGTATATCGCATGATTCTAAATCACAAATAGAAATAAACGTTATCATGATCTAGATAATACTCATGCTGTAAAACACAACCAAATCTTGTAACGCGTCATCATCTGATTCATATATTCCATCCGTTATGTACACATGCATAGATAATAAATTGTGTCATGTCAACGTTCCTAATCTACACGTGTTGCCCACTAATGAATGTAATAGTCAATGCATTAATCAAATGATGGTTTACGCATATATCAAGTTATTAAACAAATTATCAAACATAAATGTTTGCAGATAACAGCCACATGCATTACTATTTAGCCAATGGCCTTTCGTACGATTCTTATGATTTTTATCGTTCATCGTAACTTTAGTGTGAAAGTTTCGTGAAGAGACACGTCCTAAAAGTTATTAGGTCTTGCAGAAATACCGAACAATTCTTGTTCACCACGGTAATGCACAAATCGTATTAATATGAGATTGAATCAAATAACACAACTGCAGGCTAAATTTCCAAATACATATTTCACACAATAATATTATGATCAGAAGACAAGTCATGCATAGAATCAAGTCAACATCGTAATACCCTTTCACATCACTGACGTATGGTGCGAATAATTTCATATGATTAGCAGAATACTAGGTCATACATCATGTACGTAAAAATACCAATCATGATAAATCAAAAGTATTATGTGGCTCTGATACCAACTGTTAGACTTTCAATTTCCAAACGATTATTTAATGTTTAGAAACCCCAGAATACCATAATACAGATTTGATTTAATCAAGCAAACCAAATAAGAACTAACCTGAATCCATATGCTTTAATCTTGATATCTTCGACGAGTGTTGGAACTATATTATTATCTCTGCTATCCTTCTCTTATGTTAGTATTAGATGGATTTATTACAAAGATACAGACCCCTTTATATAGTTAATGAATAGACACTTGGAATAAGAGTTATGTCCTTTCAATAAGGTGTCTTTTTCCAAAGGGCATACCTTTTAACAAATAGGTAGAGAGATAAAGGTATTAAAACCTTATACCCTATCAATTAATATTTAATAAGCATCATATTAAAATATTTAATATAGAGTATAATATTATTTTATGAGACACAATGAAATTGTTTAACAAGTTCATGTCGAGATTTAGGTTGATAGGAATTAGCAATTGAACTCGAGATTTATGTTCCAATTTAGCAATAAAGCTCAATGTCCATCTCGAGATTTATATCTACACCCATGTCGAAATTATGTATAACATCTCGAGACCTTTACTTATAAATTTTAACATCTCGAAATCCTTGTGCATTATAAATATCGAACTCCTATATACACTGTGTCGAGATTTATTTTACAAGACAATTTGAAGTTCATATCGAGATTTACCTCATGTGCCATATCGAAATCTTTGTATTGTCTAATATCGAGTTCTTATGTACACAATGTCGAGATCAAGCTCAAAACCCACTTCGTTAACCATGTTGAGGTCCTTAGGAATTTTAAAGTGATATTTTTCAATTTAAGTCAAAGTTCGAAACGTAAGGGTTTCGAAATTCATAAAAGTCGAAACTAGGGTTTCCAAATTAAGCCACTTTAGCAAAACTGTAAATCGACTAACAAACCCTAATTTTATATGTTTCTATACTTAGGGTTTGAAGATTAACGATTTACCGTACGATATAGTTAAGGACCCCAGGTAAGTGGAAATCGCAACTACAACACATAATTATATGTGTATGAATTATGTGTCTATGTGTCTTTCATGATTTTTGTGATTTCTATGATTTCTATATGGCGTAAATTTACGTGATTTTTATGTGACGTAAATTATTCTACGAATATGGTACGCATGTTTACATGATTCATGGCACGAGCATATCCACGCACGACTAGTATGAGAGTTAGGGAAATAGCGTGCATGAGTATAAGATCACTTGAGAGCGATGTATATTTGCCGATATAGGCATTTGTGTCGACTCAATGATGAGTCACGGCTCTTCTATGATACCACGGCGATTCACGATGCTGAATTACCTGATTCACGAAAGGTAGGGGGAATAACCCGTAGCGGGAGATGCAACCTGGAGGATGCGACTCGAGGGTATGAGCGGCACCGAGGGAACCTCGAGTGTTGGCGACCTCGTAGTAAGCTATCAGTGAGAAGCGCCCGCGTGTCAGACCGCATTGGGATGGAAAGGCGCCTTAGGGTTAAACGAAATTTGTGTGCCCGGGTTAGCCTCTCAATGGGACGGCATTGGGATTGAAAGGCACTAGTAGCCTCTCAGTGTGGATCACACTGGGATTGAAAGGCACTAGTAGCCTCTCAGTGTGCACCGCATTGGGATTGAAAGGCACCATAGGGTTTAGCACAGATTGAGTACTCGGGTTTAGCCTCCCAGTGTGTGTACTGCCACTTGTACCCTTAGGGGTTTGAGCTCTATATGGTGCATAGTAAGATTGAAAGTCGATGGCCCAAATATGAAACGAAAAGAATGAGAATGTCATGAGGAGTTAATAGCATTGGCGTGAATGCCGTCGCCATTTAGGTCACGTGCATTGCATGCATGGTTTTCACTTACTGAGCTTTATAAGCTCATTCCATGTTTTTATGTGTTGTAGGACCCCGCGATCACGGTACGTGATCATTTTCACGGCGAGGCCAATTTTTGAAGCTTCCGGGGGCTTTTGAGATGGAAGTGTGTGCATGGATGCGACCTCGTGTGGGCCCAGTAGATAGATTTATTTTGACCCGCATGCGCGCTTTCCTATGTAATTAGGACCCAGGATGATCTTGTAGACAACGTTACTGTTCCTTTTTATAAAAGGAAAAATTTTATACGAAATTTCGCACGATTTATTTCGTTATTACGACATTAGTCGCGTAGACTAGTTAAGAAATAGTGGTGGAAGGCGGGGCTGCACACAACTCGTGCGCGCCATGTGCACGGCTAGGGCTTTCGGGATTTTAGTGGCCTTTTGTCATAGTACCGTGACTTTAACCGAACCTATGGCTCGAATACCACTGTTGGGAATCCCCGAGGGTCCCTAAACCCACGTTCTTTGAATGGTGTAATTTTAAATTTTTACGGGGTTTTCCGCCTTTCCAAGATCGGTCGGTTACAAACACGAGAAAGTAATGACAGAAATAAGGGATCAGCCATGATACCTCGTTGAAATCTCTCGACGATGGCTAGCTTCGAACCCTTCGAAGCCCCGAGGCGTACTACCCATCTCCTCACCAAAAGCACACGAACGGACTCCTTCTTTGCACAAGATCACGCCAGCACCTCACGAACGTCGCAGCTGTTCTTGTAAGTTCAGTTAGGCCAAGAAGGAGCTTCTTGCTGCCACCGAGAGAGAGTGTGAGAGAGAAAGTGATGAGAGGAGAAACTTAGTTTTTCCTCTCTTGAACTCGAATTTCGAAAAAATTAGATTCTCATTTTGCTAGGATCTCGAAAATCCCTATTTATACCATTTAGGATTGACCAAAAATAGATTGAGGTGGTTGGATAAAAATCCTCACACCTCCCCTTTTACCAAGTCTTCGTTTTACAAAGTAGTGAATTTAAAATTCAAACTTTAAATTTAATTAATTAAATTCTAATATCTTAATTAATTAAAATACTACATTTAATATATTTTAAACACATAGTATCCAATAAAATATATCTAATAATTTTCGAAATTTTATCTAATAAATTCGAAAATTATATATCCGCTCTATATATATTATTTATTCCCAATTAAGTAATGTTATTTCTCTAAGACAATAATAAACATTTAATTCTATTTTAAATCATATATAAATATTAAATATCCTATATTTTATTTCAAACTTATTTCGGCCGACCAGGGTTTTGGTCAGCCCCAAACCCTAATGTCTCAATCTAGGACCTAGTCTTACTCTCTCTAATAATGACGTTGCGTCGGTTGCCTTTTTTAAGCCCTACTCTCTTGATTCGTCTCAACCGGCCTAGGAGGTATCTAGGAGTTCGATATTCACCTAGTCAATCCTGTGGCACCGAACCGATTCTAAGTTGAGTGCGAATTTGATCAAATCGTTATCCAGAATCCGACCGTAGATTTCGTCATACGTATAAACCCTATACGTTGTCCCGGTCGAGTTAAAGTCACACATTGTCAAACTTACAAAACTCGACTCTATGTCGTTTATGTCGGTGAAAATACCTAAACTGCCCTCCACGACTATCGTGAGTCAGTTATATGCTCCGATCAGAGACTTGAATAAATATGACGTTAACCTCGAATTAGCCGAGACCGTAAATCCCGCTCCGCCGTTCATCCGACAGTTGCATCGAAAAGTCAAGACCGCATTTTGCTGCTGACCCATGCCACCAGCAAGACGGGCCTAGCAAACTAGTGACAAGTCAATACCTCAAGACCAACCCCAAGTTACCCTTTCGGTCTAAGATTCACGCAGATTACTACAGTCAATCGATCGATCAAGGACAATCAAAGCGTGTGATCATTCGATTACGAGTCAGTGTCCAAATACAGATAACCCTTTGATTCATCTTGCATTATTGTCATGGGCTCCCACTTCCCGAGTGAACGGTTGGCACAACCGTATTGGACCCATCGACGAACAAGTCATACTTGTCGATCCAGTCACACTACTGGAGACTTAGACTTGTGGACTAATTTTAATATTGCAATATCTCAGCTTACCGGTGCCCCTCTCTGTCCCCCACATAATCATTAAATAAACTGTCAATATTTGGGTTTTATTAATTTGTCTTGTTCACCCAGACTGTAAGGTGAAATCTTTAGACTGATTAATAATTTGCCTTTTAATTTACTTAACGAATAATAAATTAAATCATTGCATTAATATAAGTAATCAAATTACATCACTAAACACTACACACTTATCAAATTGCCCTCGTACTCACCGTCCTCGTAGGGCATCGAGGACATATACCTCAACATAACAGAATACCAAATCGAAAAACCAAAACAAACCTAAAAAAAATCCGGACAAATGCTTCACACAAATTAAAGGATTAAACTAAGTTGCAAGCTGATCGTCTTCTTGCAATACTATCCTTCTAATAGCATGTCTCCACCTTCATTCACGGGTTAAAAGAAACCGTATTTTTTATTTGAAAAAGGTATCCAAAATATCGTTCTCCTTAAACTAATGATCAAAATAAACTTTGAAGCATGGCCGCCTTCTCTGAAATTATTTACAATTAAGATAATGGTAATGAAATTTTCTTTGAACTATTACCGTTGAATGCTTATCAGCCGTTAAATAAAGTTCGTGCTACGTACGTAGTAATTTTTGCATGGACTCGGCACTAAAGCTGACTCAAGAAAGGAAACTACTTTATGTTGCTTTTTCCACCTATGAATAAGATTTAATTTGCACCTTGACCTTGACATTTACTTTATTATATTAAGATATGGCTTTTGTGAGCTTTTCGGGATTGAGGCCATAGTGCGATATTTTGGTAAGAAAAATATCAATTATGGCGCACAACTTTTGTTCCCACCGAATTAATTGACAAGAAATAAATTACGGCGCATCCACAAAAATAAAAAATAAAAATGATGAGAAAATGTAATGAGATCATATTTCGAAATTCTTTTTAAATAATTTTGATCAATTAAAATTGAAATAGAAGTACTATAAACTATCACTTATCAAACAATATTCCCAACTTACATACATTCATTGCCCCGGGCCGGACCCGAACGAACCGGGTCTGACCCGCCAGACACGGAAAGCTATTTTATCTTTTTCTTTTTGTTTTTTTAATTCGAAATTTTTTAAAATAGAACAAAACTAGAATTTTATACCATGACCTTTAGCAACTTAACTAAAGACTTATCCAGTAGGTTACAAAGCTTTTTATTACTAATCCGAACGCTTGATTTATATATACATAAAATAAATTTAAATATAAATATATATCAGGCGGGTCTCGGGGTGGGTATAGCAAGACCCGAGACCGCCCCGGACCCGGCCGGGTTGAGATTGTTCGGACCCGTTTCCCGCCCCATTACCCGAATAGAAAGAAAAAAAACCCGATTCATTAGGGGCGGGTCTAGGTCCGGGTGTAGACCCGCCCCATTGTCATCCCTAACATTAACGACTTGGCTGCTGGGTTTTGCTTTGGTGGGTTTTAGGGTTGGAAAGTGGTTTTGCTTTATTTCAATCAAAAAACTGACATGTCATGAGAATACATATCATTGGAAGTGGAACAATTTTGGCTTTTATTTATTTATATTAAAAAATACTGGATTGATCGATCGTGTCCCAAAAAACATACCTAAAATTTGGACATGTGAACTATGTAACATGAGGTTCTGAGGTCGATTTAAACTTACTGGGCTTCGACTATCGTCTTAGGTTTAGAACATTTTGATCTAACTCGCGGAGATTGAAATTTGTGGCACAAGTGTAGTTTTTTTTTTCAAACGATAGATTCATTAACGAAAAACTATACACGGGCTAAAACGTTCAAATGCTTCCTCTGATTACATGTCCACCAAGAGGAAAGAAAGCTCTCATCGAGAGAGAAACGAACACAACCAATAAACCAAAACCTCAAAAAACCCGAAAGCAAAAGATCGAGTGGGGTAATTCTAGGTTCACAAAAAAAAAAGATCGACCACTCTTCATTTTCTTTGCCTGTCTAAGCCTAGCTAACTGCCGATATTCTATGTTCGAAAAAAAACGACTTGTCTAATATCTTCATTTTTTTCCTTCAAGCATAAACAGCTGCCTTCATCCTTATCCGTAAAATCTAACTAGGTAGTTTTCTAATTTTGTAACATATCTATTCAATTATATAAATTAGTTTCTTGCACACTCAAATAAATCTCTGCTAATATCGTATGTAGTACTGTCAATTTGGCAGTGCGGGGCGGGCCTAAAAAAATGGGGACCGCCCCGCCCCGCCCCGCGGCCGCGGGCCTGGTGGGCCAGGCCCCGCCGGCCCATAAAATATTTTTTCATATTTTTATTTCAATTTAAAATTTTAATTTACCATTAATTTTATATTAATTATGGTATTTATTAAACATTACGGATAAATATCCTATTAATTATGTGGTTTATAATAAATATGGTATTAATTAGAAATAATTATCGAATCATTAATTACATTACATAATTAATTATATATTTATTATCTATATAATATATATTTATAATATATATATATATATATAATTAAGATATTGGCCGGCCAGTCCACGGGCTAGCCCGCCTCGCCCCGCCAAAGCCCGTGCCCGCGCGGGCTGGCACGCCCAGGAGCCTGCCCCGCCCGCGGGCCGCGGGCCACATTGACAACACTAATCGTATGAATTTGAAAAGAAAAAGATTTATTATTATTAAAGGTAGAATTATAATTTACCAAAAATAATTGACAATGGGGTATTTATGTGTAAATACCCCTCTGTAAAAAAAACTTGTAATGTAGTACCCTGTCAGGATTTTTTTATATGTAGGTATCTAACAGAATAAATTTTTTGAAAATAGGTACCTGATCCGCCGCAGGTACGCCATACAACGCATTCGGGTATCCTATACCAACACATTTGGGTACCCTATATAATAGAAAATGGTACGTCGTATTAGCACATTTAGGTACACCCTATTTAAAACATAGGTACGCCGTATGAACATATTTATGTACCATATATCAACATGTGTACACCATATACACACAGAAAGGTACGGCATGACTGAAGAAATTGGTAAAAAATTAAATCGGGTACTTATCTATAAAATTTTCTGACATGGATACCTATGTGTAAAAATTTTATTCAATTAGGTATTTATGTGAAGTGCCCGATTGACAAATTAACTAAAAATAGTAAGTAAAGGTAGTAGATGATTTTCTTTTTATTTTATTCAATAATATTTTTTCTAATAAGACACAATTGACTAGGGGTGTTCAAATTAACCGAAAAACCGAAAAAACCGACCGAACTGTAAAGAACCGAACCGAAAAGACCGGAACCGGAAAAAACCGAACCGAATTGTAAAAAACCGAACCGAACCGAACCAAATTAAAATGGTTCGGATATCGGATTAAGCATACGTAAAACCGAAAAACTGAAAAACCGAACAAAAATTATCATACTACATTAAAAATAGAAAAAATAATAAAAATTATTTGTTTTGCTCTCATAACGTAACAACACATTAAATATAATTTCATTGGAATATCTTTTTCCATTTTTAAGTGAATGTTTTCTTCACCAATCAAAAACTATTTTTCTCCCAAGTAATTTATAGTATCTTCATATGAATGTTTTTATATTTTGGTTAGATTTTGTTCCATTTTCATGTTTTTTTTTCGGAGCTTTGAATTATTTTGCCATATGTCACGTTCCATAAATCTTCTTTGTTTTTAATAACCATAAATTGTTTTATGTATTTTCAGTTCATAATATTTTTTTGTTGATATTAAATTCCTAACCGAAAAACCGAACCGAAAAAAACCAAACTGAGTTATAAAAAACCGAACCGAACCAAATTAAAACGGTTCGTATATCGGATTAAGCATACATAAAACCAAAACCGAAAACCCGAACCGAACCGACCGATGAACACCCCTACAATTGACAGACTAATTGGACGGTTTATAGCAGAGTCTGACGCTTAATAAAATAGTATAGATTATAAAGGGTATTGGCTGACTATAAACTGCCGCATTACGTATGTCATTTATTTGCAATTTGTTCCATTTATTTGTTATTTTAATTAATTTAGATTTGCATGTATCACGTTAAATTTTTTAATTATTATACTTATATCCATATACATTATTTTTCTTTTACATAAAAAGTATATTTCATCTATTAAACATAAAAAAAAAAATTTCAAAATTAGAAATAACATAAAATATAATTTTATTATAACACACGCCTATATGGGCCTAATGATTGGGCCAATATCATGTTTTTATAAAGAGGCCTTTATCATGTTTTATTTGGGCTTATAGTTGATAAAGCAAAGGAAAGCCCATCTAATCAGAGGCGGACCCAGGATTTTACGGCCGGGGGGGCTAGTTAGGCTTTGTTTCTTTCCATCGACAAAATAAATATATAATAATATTTGAAATCATGAAATAATGTGACAAAGTCATCGAAACATCTAGAATAATAATACCGAATAAAAATAAAAATCAATTTCACCGGTTGACTGAAACACTAGCAATACAAGGTGGCTTCTTTGGTGGTAATTGCATTCGGCGAGATCGCATCATCTGAAATTCTTGCAAAATTGCTTCTGTTTCAACTTTGACAAATAGCTCTTTCTCTATGTAACAAATTAGGCAATCCGACAGATACTCATCTCCCATCTTGTTGCGCAAATCCGTCTTGATTATCTTCAGCGCTGAGAAAGACCTTTCAACAGTTGATGTTGCAACAGGTAAGACTAATGCCAACCTAATAAGTCGATAGACCAAAGGAAACCCAGAATGACAATCCATCTCTACCATTTTCTTCGAAAGATCTCCAATGTCTTTGAGGTCGGAGAAAGCCGGATCCGCTCTCATGTAAGAAATGTACGTCTTTAGTTGATATTTCAGTTCAGAAATATCAACAGCAGAAAAATTTTCTGAATATAACTCAGCTAGACGGACCAAGTGCTCATGATCAAAAGAACTAAATGCATTTCTAGGATCAAGACAATCTATACACATAAGCAACTCCGAGTTTGATTCCGTGAAACGGCTGTTCATTTCTTGAGAAATAAGATCAATTACCTACTACCTCCGTCCCATTAATTTTATCACATTTTGCCATTTCGGACGTCCCACTAATTTTATCACATTTCCTTATTTAGTAAAAAATTGTCACAAACAATCAATAAAATAATATTAAATATTCTTAAAAGACGTGTCAAAATACACACTTTATTACCTTTTCATTATACTATATTAATATAATAATACCACCTTAATATCCGTGCCCACCAATACATGTGATAAAAATAACGGGACGGAGGTAGTATCATTTAACAAAAAAATGTCAAGACACACAAAATTATATTTCATATTAAATAAATTGAAAATAAATACCTGCAAGAAAATGTCGATCTTATAGTAATGAAGATATGTCTTTTGTTGCCCATCAAGAGTCTTTCGAATACGCCTCATAATGCAATCATCCATGTTCGGTACACTAATCTCATTTTCTGAACAAAATTGGACAACCTCTGTCAACAAACCATCCCAACCTTCGTTTCTAAATCTATTCAAGTCGCCTTTTAATGCTTGAACCAATCCAATAGCGGTGCCTATGTTTTGAGTCTTTTGTTGGAGAACTTGCGATAACGTATTTGTCATCCTTAAAATGTGCTCCATCAAACGACCAACAAACACAAACTCAAACGATTCCATCTTATCAACTAAACTTGCAGCACTAAACCGACTTTTCTTATCACATCCATCTTCCGCTACAGATGCAAGCACACCTTTTATCGGATTCCACAAGTGAAATAGTCGAATGATTGTTTTAAAGTGAGAACCCCAACGAGTATCGCCAGCTCTAATCAAACTTGTTTCTTGATTTTGTCCCTTTCCTGTTAAAACTTCACCACGTTCAATGCGTTCGACCATACTATCATGCTGTTTCTGCCGTAAAGACTCTTTTCTTTTACATGAAGCACTAACAACGTTCACAATCATGGCAAGATATTCAAAAAAGCTGTTTGCATTAAAATAAATAAGGTATGGGATTATAGCATTAAAAAAAACCTTACACCATCGAAAATGGCCTTTGTCTTGTCTGCACTTGCAATTTGCCGCGATGTACTGTACTGTTTGTTGGAATGTCTGCTTTGCTTTTCTTCTTGTCGTTTGGTGTGTTTTTATTTTATTTTTCACTAGGGCTTTTTTAGTATTCTAACTTAATGGGCTATAAAAATTGTAGCTATAGATCTTTAATTGTGGAGGCCCAAAAGACATGCAAAAAAATAATGGCCCAATTATAAAAAAGCCCAATAAATATAATTTTAAAATCAGAAAAACCCTAAATTACTATTCAATCGTCTTCTTCCCCAATGTAAAAAACCTCCATTGATGACAACCGAAGCTATACTACTAGTTTTTTTCTCCGGCGGCCGGGGGGTCAATGGACCCCCGAGCCCCTATGTAGGACCGCCCATGCATCTAATATCAAATCCGAAGAACCAAAATAAAAAAAAATAAAAATTAAAAAGAAAATAAAAAAATCGATTGACTAATCTAGAGAGGAGGGAGGCGGCGACGCACCTTGATTCCTCGTTCGATCAACACCACCACAAACGATGTCGTCCGCCAAATCACGCAACTTTCGCCGCCGTCCCGGCGAAGAAGACGACGATGATACGACCACGCCGTCCAAGGCAAGCACCGCAAAGACTAAAAGACCGACGACCACCTCTCAGCCGCGCGCCAAGACCCTTCTTTCCTTCGCCGACGCCGAGCTCGATGAGGGAGAACAGGCGATCATTTCTCGACCCTGTGCAACGAAGCCTTCACCTTCACTCTCTTCCTCGCGGCCATCTTCCTAAAATCAGCTCACATGCTTACCTCGACCAAAGACCGAAATGCCCCGAAGCCCTAGCCGTCCTCTTTACCTTCCAATGTCTAAGAGCCCGTTTGGTTGGGGGTATTAGAGGGATTACATGGGTTAGTATTTGTCTAAGTTATGTTTGGTTGGATGATTTATTTAATGGTGGGATTTAGCTAATACCCTCTTAATACCATCAATAAAGTATTAACTAAAGAGACATTCCCCCCTCGCATTATATAATCCCACCCTTTTAGACAAATATATCCTTTTATATTTTATTTTACTCTTTTCTTCCTTAATAATTAATTACTCTCTCCCTCTCCTTTCCTCCCTCTCTCTCCTTCTCTCCTCTCTCACCCTCCCTCTCTCCCTCCCTCCCTCCCTCCCTCCCTCCCTCTCTCTCTCTCTCTCCTCTCTCTCTCTCTCTCTCTCTCCCAACCTACCCATTGAAGCTGATTAGGAGCAACGCTCCAATCTGCCCGCGATTTCACATCAATATGTTGTTATGGCAAAATGGTAAATTTGTAATGGAACTTATTAACCCTAGTAGTATCTAAAGTCATCTACCAAACATATTAGATATCATTTATAAACCCGCCAACCAAATACCCCAAAAAACTCATTTAAGTTTTTTGCAAAACGACGATGACATTTAAGTTTAGGTCAAATGACCTCCATTTAAATAACTTAATTAGCTGAACACTAATCATGAATTAATATATATAAGCAAAAAATTAAAAAAAAAAGTAAAAGAAAACTCAACGACATTCAGGGGTAAAAAAATAAAAAATTAAAAAAAAGTAAACCCAACGACATTCGGTGTCATTTACGACGCTACAACCACTACCAACACTAATAAGCACTAATGAAATGCAAGAACGACCATTTATAGCCCCAGCAACCATCGATCGGAGAAACGAAATTCAGAAAAGCTTCTCGTTTGATGAAGTCGAGTGGTTCAACCAAGAAATTTGTCACATTGTTCTCGATAAATCATTTTTTTCCGGATTTTCGTCCATCAACTATAATTTGAATGGGTTTGCTATTTGTTGACTTAAATTTAAACGAAGTCATTGCCACTTGATGATTTCATAATCAATTCCGGTTAGTTTTGGGTTCTTTGCTGTTACTTTCACTGAGAACCAGAGTGTTGGGTTCTCTTTCGCGGGTGTTAAGAACATTTTTTCACCATCTGATATGAAGCGGTGAACCAAAATCGTAGTGATATCTTGTGGTAGGGATACCATATCGCCTTCTTCAATACGGGTTCTCAGTTTTATAGCAAATACCCAGCTATGAAATGATTCCCGAGTACCCGTTATATATCTGAGAACCTCTAGGTTCTCAACTGTATAATTTCTAGGGTTTTATGATTTAATGTTCTTTGGTTTCCAGGGTTTTTAGGTTTTTAAGGTTTTTGTATAATATACGTTTAGTGATGTTCTAGGATTTTTTAATATATGGTTTTGTAGTTTAATGGTTTTTTGGTTTTTAATTTATAGGGTTTTAGAGTTTGCACGGTTTCTAGGGTTTAGGGGATCTAGTAATTTATATGATTGTCTTTTCACATAATTTTCAGGTGATCTCCATGACATTAACAAACATTGTGTTTCAATTCGGTGGGCAATTGACAATTAGCGATGATAATACTTCCAAATGGTGTCCCGCGCCGGATTGTCGATGGCAAAACATCCGAGTGGATAAGGATACGTGCGGACTAGAACAAGTGAAAGTCAAATACTAGAAGTGTTCTCGTCTAGAGACGTTAATACGAAAGTAAATTTAACCTACATGTCTGATGTCATGTACCCATTTCCACGCCTATTTATATCGAAAATGATATTGGTTACATTCATATCTCATACTTGGTTGTAGAAGATCAAGACCAGTGCTTCATGTAGAAGTTGGGTATCGTGAAGCACAACATGAAGTCATCGGACAACCTGAAGCCAATGAATTTTGAAGCGATAATGGTCTTATCGCAGATTATGATCGGAATAAGGAAAAGTCAGCCTATAGCGGGTCTTATAATATGCGGATCACTATTGTGTGGAAAATTACAATGGTCGTGAGGACCAACACTACGTAGGGGGTCTTGGTAATGTAGAAGAGAATTTTGAGGAAGATGAGAATACGGTCAAGTCCAAGGGGAAATCCCTGATGACGATCAGCCCATGGAAGGTGACGACGGAATCAATGACTTTGCTGAGGATGGTACATTTGGTTTCTCGAACGGTTCAAACCATTAAGTAGGCAGGAATTCCCCAACAAGGAAGCCGTGAAGAACGAATTGATGAATGTCGCTATTAATGGATCATTTGAATACTCAGTTGTAAAGTCAAACAGAACCCTGTAAGTAGTTCGTTGCATGAACAAGCTGGGTAGTTGGCGTGTACGATTTGCGAAGGACTAAGGCTCGTCAACTTTTTTCCGTCAGAGAGTATTGTAACACACATGTGATGCGTCTAATCGTCGTCGGAAACATCGTCAAGGAAGTGCTTCATTGGTCTTTAATATGCTGATGGAGAATGTCCATGAATTTAGAGAAATTCCAAGACCAAAAGGAATCGTTTCGATGATGCAGAAGAGGGGCTGCGACGTTACATATTGGAAGGCTTGGAAAGGTAAACAGATTGCAAGGGACACTGTTGGTCCCGAATGCACCAAACAAGGAATCAAAGAGGCTTTGATGGAATGAAAAAGGAGACTTTCTCACCTTGTAGTGTGTGTAGTGTGTGAAAACTTGGGTTGGCCTTTTGATCTTTGATTAGCTTTCAAATGGTGTTGGTAACACCTTATATACCACATTAACCCTAGGTATATTAAGGCCCAAACACCAAAACTTAAGTAATAACATTCTAGTCCAAAGCCCAAGCTAAAGGATATTACAATATAAATCCCAAGACTTAAACTATTGACACAATCACTAAATATCCTAACAAATCTCCCCCTTTGTGTCAATTGTTGGGAGTCTTGGATCTTGGGCATTGGGATGGTGGATTAGCGTGTGAGTGTATCGCGAAGCCCTAGCTTGAACTCGAAGGCGCGGAGATTCCTTCGAAGTACCATTCGATCAGCTATAGCGTCAATGAGCTTCGCGAACTTGGATCGGCAGAGAGGATCTTCTTCCGAAAGGATGCGGCAAATCCTCATGAGTTTGTCTTGGATGATGGTGAGCGTCCCATCCGAGAACTTTGCCACTTCGGAACAGCGCAGCAGCCTCATCTTTCCCTTGTAGTTCGAGTAGGCGACCGCCGGGTCGTCTCCGTCGATAACATCGCCTTCTCGGTAGTCGTCCGCGTTCTTGAAAGATGGGCGAGTCAGATTCACCTTCTTCAGGTTGTGCTCTACCGCCATCTGCAGATCGTGGGTGGCGAAGAATCTGACCTGTCGGAGCATGTGGCGCTTGAGAGCCACATATCCCATGGGACCTGTTCAGCACGCACGAGATGTCCAGAACTTCTGAGGACGAGTCTGAACTGTTTCATGGATTCCAGCATGCTGTATAGGTCACCCAAGCGCAGAAACTTGAAGTCCGCCTCACTGACTTCACTGTAGCTCTCATCCTGCCTCATTACTGTGAACACTGGGTAATGGACAGGTCCTTTCGATTCTTGGCGGAGGTCAGTGACTTTGCAGATGGGGGCCCGATTCATTTCCTGAGCGATGTTTTCCTCATCGGATAGCGTCCTCTTTGTGCACTTGTTGCAAAGAAGGCTCCATCGATAGAGCTTCTTCTTTTCCACGCTCCAATTTTGGATGTTCATCAGCTCATACTCATCGAAGGTTGTGATGATCTTCTCCTTGCGCCGCCAGATCCTCTTCCTGATCTCTTCTTGAAACGGCACGGTTATCTTTTTGTTTTTCCACGGTGCTTTCGGTATGTCCACCGTGGGCACATCCGTTTGAGCAGCAGGAGCCTCGGTTTGCTGCGCTTGGAATTGTAGGATGTTCTCGAGCTCGGCAGGTTCAGCATCGTACTCCTCTCCGTTCTCGTCGTCTGCGGTGTTGATTAGCGTGAGCGAGGCTTCCTTTAGCAGACGTCGAGCATTTTCCACCAGCTTCATGGCTGCTACTGCATCGGCGGGCGTGTATAGCCATTCATCGTTGAAGATGTAGGCTTCGATCTCGTTCTGTGCGCAGTAGACGTCCTCGGAAGCCAGGTCGGAATCGATGTTGAGAGGGGTATGGCTATGTGGTGGCGAGGGTGTTGCGTCGGAGGAATTAGTGGATTGTGGGGAAGGTTGTGGTGGGGATTCTGGTGGTTCGGTTGAGGTGATGGTTTTGGCGAGGATGATTTGGGTAACGGGGGGTGTAGATATGGTGGTGGCCTCTAACGTCGATGTGACAGTTAGAGGTTGCGTGGTGGCGAGCGGAGAAGGTGTGGGGTTGGTCTCTAACGCCGATGTGACGATTAGAGTTTCGGAGACGATAGTGGGTTGTGGTGAGGGTGGTTTGGCTAGTGGCTCAGGGTAGATAAGGTGGGATTTTTGGCTAGTGAGGTGTGAGGTTTCTGTTGCGGGTGTCGTTTCAGGTCCAGAGGAGGAGGCGGCGTTGATTGCATGAGTCCTCGGGACTGTGAGCCGTGCTGCCTATTCTCCCCCTCGCGGCGATCTTGTTCATCGTCTTGATCGTCGCGCCTGATCCCGCTAGACTCGCCTTGAACACGGCAAGTCAGTGGTTGAGTCATTATTTGCTTCATCTGCTGTTCTTCCTCATCAAGCTCCGTCATGGATTCAAATCTGGCTCGGAGGATGTAGAAGAGCTCCTTGGCGGAGATGGAGGAGAGAACAGCGTCTGCGTCCGTGTGTTGCATTGGTGGTGGCGTCTCCGGGGCCACACCTTTGCCTTTGTCGACGGTCGACGCCTCGAGACGCGCGTAGACTCGATCGAGAATCGACGCCTCAAGAGTCTTTGCAAACTCTTGAAGACGTGTCTCTAGCGCAGTCTCGATGACGAAGTGAGGTAAATCTAACAAGTTGGAATCACGAAGAAATCCAACTGACACCGAATCGGAGAATATAGCCGATCGGCCGCCCGTTTGCACAGGACGGGAAAAGACGGGGTGACTCAGACTTCCTGTTGGCATCATCGATGAGACAGACTCAATCGAAAGATGGCCTAGGCTCACGGTTGTTGTGATGTTGGCCGTGCTAGGTCTTCCGCTCTCAGTCACAGAGACATCACCGAGCGTTCTGACAGAGTCACGAAGACTCTGTGGTGCGGTAGAAGGTGTATGTGTCCTAGAAACGTGTGAAATTTTGGGGAGTGAGGGCATTATACTCGATGTGTATGAAGAGGATGCAGTCTGAGGCGAGGGACTGCTTGTTTCAACATCGACCATCTCTAAGTGGGATGTCGATGGTATACGTGGCTCCTCGTGGAATGAAATATCTTCCTGTAGAGAGGAAGATAAGTGGGTTGGTGGGGTCGTTTGCGTGGTTGAGCCAGATGCCACGTCTTCTACTCGAGAGGGGAACACATCACCTCCTGTACCTATTGGTTCGGCTCGGCTTATTTGTGGCTGAGGAGGTCGATCGTGTTTTTGTTTCGATCGACGCTCCGTGGGGCGGCTTACGTCATCCTCACGCAACCGTTTTTTCGGAACGCGGGTGGATGAGGATGCGGCGCGACTCGATGACTTTTTCGAGGTGGTGGTGGGGTTTGGTCTGCGTAGGCCTTCGTCCGGAATTATCATGGCGTGTCGATCCTTCGCCGGAGTGTTTTTCTTGGCGAACTTCTCGACAGTTGGGATGATGAAGTGTTCCGCTGCCGGCCGGATGCGTATGTTGGTGGAGTGCAAGCGCAAGTGTTTGATGAGAGCTGGGAGCCACCGCATGTAAGGAACGAAGCGATTTGTGACTCCCTTGGCGACTTCTCGGTCGCGACGTTGGATCATGGAGACGAGATCCATCCAGATTATGTCGGCGTAGTTGTACTTGCGGTTGTAGGCAATGCCGGTGAGGATGGTGAGAATTTGAAAGTTGCCGCGGTCCTGACCAGCATGCTTCCCTGACATGCATTTGTTCACCAGCAGGTACAGTGTTCGCCATGGTTGAGGTAGATTGCGGGTGGTGACTTCACTGAGGACAAGTGGGCCCTTCTTCTTCTTGTTATCTGGTTGATAGCCCAGTCTGTCAATGTCTTCAATGAGTTGTTCGTGCGTCGGTAGTGGATCGTAGGGAGAGTAGACAGGAAGTTGAAGTACTTCTTGTACTATTTTGCGAGTGAGGACCACCGTTTCTTGATCAATGTGGGCGGATAAGGTTTTGGCAAGATGGAGTGGTCCAGCTATCTGCAGCGTATGCCAGAATTGTTGAAGATACACCTGTGCTTCTGGCTCGCCATGTGTGAGGGCGTGGCGAAGTGGGTGCCCTTTGAGGATTTCTACAATGACGGGGGCATCACATCGAAAGCTGGCCAAGTCCACCATGTAGTTGTTGGGAATCAGGGCCGCCCATTGACTGAGGGAGAAGATTTGGTCGGGTGGTGGGACATAGGTACGCGTGTTGAGCTCGATGCGAGCGACGTCCCTTTGGATTGCAGCCGCCTCAAGTGCTTCAAGCGTGGCTTGATCTTTGTTAGTCATATCTGTACTCGACAGTAATTGTAATATGATTAGCTCGTATGGACATAAATAAGTTGTGGATGAAACAATGACAGTAGCCTCAAATTGTAAACGAAAACATCGACAATTTTTAAACGAAATTTCTCCAATACTTAGAAAATTTCTGATTTGAGGGCGTGCATGTGAGATGAGAAAATGCGCTAGGTATAACACATAGACATGTCAAGAAATTTTTCGCATATTGTGTGATGGAAAATTCGCATATCAAGGAAGAGTTTTGCAGATAGAGAAAAATTTTCGCATGTTGTGTAAAGGTTCGCATGTAATGAAAATTCGCTAAGTGTAACTTTTCGCATGTAGAATGCTAAGTGTAACTTTTCGCATGTAGAAATCTAAGTGTAACTTTTCGCATGAAAATTCGCTAAGTGTAAAGGTTCGCATGTAGAAATTTTCGCATAGAGAAACTTTTCGCATGTATTAGGAAATTTTCGCAAGTGATAGCACATAAGCATGTTCGTGAGAAATTTTCGCGGACTGAGTAAAATTTCGCAAGTATGGAAAATTTTCGCAAGTGATAGCACATAAACATGTTTGTTAGAAATTTTCGCAGACTGAGTGAAATTTCGCAAGTATGCAAAATTTTCGCAAGTTATAGCACATAAACATGTTTGTTAGAAATTTTCGCAGACTGAGTGAAATTTCGCAAGTATGGAAAATTTTCGCAAGTTATAGCACATAAACATGTTTGTTAGAAATTTTCGCAGACTGAGTGAAATTTCGCAAGTATGGAAGATTTTCGCAAGTTAAGAAATCTCGTAAGTTGTCCAAATTATTCGCATATAATGAAAATTTTCGCATGTGTTATGAAAGTTTCGCGGAAGGAAAAGGCTTTGTGTATTGAGAAATTTTTGTGTTTCACTGAGGTTGCAAAAAAGTGAAGATGCGAAAAGATGTAATGTGAAGTGAAGTGTATTAGAATTTCGCGGGGCTAAACTCACTGTAGCAGAGAAAGTTTTGTCGTGAGGGAAAAAGATTTTCTCAGATAAACTTTCGCGGGACTTAACATGCTGTAGCAGCGAAAAAAAATTTTAACACATGTAAATTCTCGGGCGAAAGTTTCGCAGTTTCTTAGTCACTGTTGCAGCGAAAATTTCAACGTAAGAAATTTCTCGGAAAAATTTTCGCGGAACCTTGCTCACTGTAGCAGCGAAATTTAGCGTTTAAAGCAATTCTTTTTGAGAATTTTCGCGGTGAAGAACACAGTGCGACAACGTGCGCAACGACGCAATGATTTTAGCCTTAGACCTACTCAAATCTCAACCAAAATGCAATAATTTGGACTCAATCGACTCGTAATTAGATGGGCAGTGCACATTTGGGGTTATTAAACATCAAAAATCTAACATGCGTTCGATTCAGAGGCCGCGAAAAATTAATTCTAACCTAACGGATTTAATTAATACGGGGCAAAACAGGATAAAATGAACGGGAATTGATTTATTTGAGGTGTATTCATACCGAAAAGCTGATTTGCGACAATGGAGTTAACAGGAAACAGATTTTGGAAGCAGATTTGACGACGACGACGATGCGAGGAGTTGCGAAATTTTCTAAAGAAAGGGTTGCGAAATTTTGAATTTTCTCGGGAATTTTAGGATTGTGAACAACGTTAAGGGTTTTGGGGTTTTAGGGGTTTTAGTCACTGTTCATGCGAAATTTTGTGTAAATGGGCCGAAATTCGTGGGCTTGGTCAAAGCTGGGTTCAGATCTGATTTTCGCGGGTTGGTCAAAATTGGGTCCAATTTGAAGTTCAATTGGTCCAATTTTGACCCTGTTTGACCATAAAATTTAAAATTCAACCCAAAATATTTTAATCAGTCCAATTTTGACTCAATTTGACCAAACCTTTAAAATTTCAACCCAAAAATTTATTTTTATAAAGGCGAAATCAGAAACTCCCCTTAATCTAAAACTCCCCCCTTTTCTTTTAAGTAATGAAAAAATCAGACGCTCCCCCTTAATCGAAAGCTCCCCCTCAAAAGACATAATTCAGAAGACACATAGAAAATGGAGTGAAGTGGAAAAGGAAATATGTACACTTTATCAAAGTTCATGTAGGGTCGATTGATCACAACTGAATATTCAACATGCCCAACATAGTCACTAGGTGTTGGAATCGTTTGACATCCAACGGTTTTGTGAAAATGTCGGCAAGTTGATCTTCTAGTTGTGACGTAGTGCAATTCAATTGTCCCTTGTTCGACATGTTCTTTGATGAAGTGGTGACGAATATCTATGTGTTTCGTTCTCGAGTGATGTACGGATTACTCGTCATCGCAATAGCACTTTTTGAGTCACAATAGATGGGAATTTTATCAACATGAAAATTAAAATCTCGTAGTTGGGTTCTCATCCACAAAAGCTGTGAACAGCAACTAGCGGCGGCGACATATTCTGCCTCCGTCGACGAAGTTGAGACACAGTTTTGTTTTCGAGACGACCAACTTACGAGTTTGCCGCCCAAGAAGTGTGCAGCTCCAGAGGTGCTTTTTCGGTCCATCTTGCATCCTGCATAATCCGAGTCAGAGAATCCAACCAGTTTGAAGTCCGATCGAGTGGGGTACCACAACCCAGATTGGGTGTTCCTTTGAGATAGCGGAGAATCCTTTTGACAGCAGTGAGATGGGATTCCTTCGGTGTTGCCTGGAAACGAGCGCAGATTCCTGTCGAGAGAACAATATCCGGTCGACTAGCAGTGAGGTACAAAAGAGAGCCTATTATCCCTCGATACACGGTTTGATCAACGGGAGCACCAGATGGGTCTGCGTCGGGTCGGCCAGAGGGTGACATAGGTGTAGCAGCAGTCTTTGCATCCTTCATTCCATATTTTTCGAGGATGTCATGGATGAATTTGGACTGATTGATGAAGATTCCATCGGGGAGTTGCTTAACTTGAAGACCAAGAAAGAAATTCAGCTCGCCCATCATACTCATTTCGAACTTCTCCTTCATCAATTCTGCGAACTCTTCACACAGTTGTGGTTCAGTCGATCCAAAAATGATGTCATCGACATAAATCTGTACAATCATGATGTTCGGGCCACTCCGCTTGGTAAAGAGAGTTGTATCCAGAGATCCTTTCTTGAATCCAGACTGAACAAGGAAGTCTGAAAGGACGTCATACCAAGCTCGAGGAGCCTGTTTTAGTCCGTAGAGTGCCTTGTAAAGTCGATATACGTGATGAGGAAACTCTTCGCTCAAGAACCCTTCAGGTTGATCAACGTACACTTCTTCCTTGAGAAACCCATTCAGAAATGCAGTCTTTACGTCCATTTGGTAGACTTTAAAGTTCTTGTGAGCAGCAAAGGCAAGAAAAATTCGTATGGCTTCGATCCTGGCAACTGGGGCAAAAGTTTCATCGTAGTCGATGCCTTCTTGTTGGTTGTACCCCTTAGCCACAAGTCTTGCTTTATTGCGGATGCCAACACCGTCTTCATCTTTTTTGTTCTTGAAGATCCACTTTGTGCCGATAATGTATCTATTGTGAGGTCGTGGTACGAGTTCCCAAACTTGTAACGTTCAAACTGATTTATTTCCTCCTGCATTGCAATCAGCCAATCAGGATCGGTGAGAGCTTCAGCTACTCGTGATGGTTCGACTTGACTGAGATAGCATGCGAACAGACTTTCATTCATCGTAGCCGAACGTGTTGAAACACCAGATGTGGGATCCCCAATAATCTGATCTGAAGGATGAGAGCGAGCCCAAAGTGGTACATTGGTCTGAGAGGAGCTGGCCGCATTTGTATCGGTCGGAGGTTCATTGGATTTGGGTCCGGTGTCCGAAGAAGATATTTCGATCGTAGTAGACTGAGAAGGTTCAGCATCAGGATCTGCAATGTTCCCAGGGTTGGGTAAAATGTCGTCTTCGTTGAGATTGAGCGCATCCAAGTTTGGAGGGACGACGTCATTGCCGATAGCCGGTGGTATTGATGGAGTGGGTGTAGCGGTAGGTTGAGTGGTGGCGGCGGGAGTCTTGGGGATTGGGTAGAAGTACTCGAAAAGCAGATCGAGATCCAGTTCACCAGAATTGCCCTCAGATGAGGAAGTTCCCGCCATTGAAGGTTGACCTTTTGTCAACGACTGTAGAAGGCCTGGTTCTGGTCTGATATGAGCAGAAGCCATGAGGTCGCCTTCGCTTTCGTCAAATGTAACATTTGTACTTTCTATTACTGATCGTTTCTCTCTAAGATAGACTCTGTATGACTTTGAGTTCAGCGAATATCCAACAAAGATGCCTTCAATTGCTTTTGGATCAAGCTTCCCAAGATGTTGGCGATCATTGGCCACAAAACATCGACAACCGAAGACCCTTAGATAAGATATATCTGGGATACGACGGTTATTCAGCATCTCGTATGGGGTGCGGTTGAATCTCTTGTGGATTGAAGCCCGGTTTTGTGTGTAACAAGCCGTTTGAATAGCTTCGCCCCAAAGAGAATGAGGAAGACCGGATTGGATGAGGAGAGTCCTAGCTGCTTCAACTAATGTCCTATTTTTACGCTCAACGACACCATTCTGTTCCGGTGTCTTCACAGCTGAGAACTGCTGGGTGATGCCCTGAGTGGCATAGAAGTCACTGAGCTTCTTGTTCTTAACTCAGTTCCGTTGTCAGTTCTGATAATCCGAACCTTCTGTTGATGAAGAGTTTGGGACGTAACAACAAACTCGACGATTATATCAGGAACTTCATCCTTTGTACGAATGAGTTTCGTCCACGTGTAGCGTGAAAAATCGTCGACAATCACAAGAATGTACCGTCTTCCTCCGAGTGTAGCCGTAGGCATTGGGCCACATAGATCCATGTGTAGGAGTTCTAGGATTAGCTTAGAGGACGGTGTTTCCTTGGAGATGTGAGATGATCGCTTCATCTTCCCCAATTCACATGCAGAGCAGAGGTGTTCCTTATGATATGTCAGTTGGGGTAGACCGTTGACGAGTTTATTCTGACGCAGTTTGTTGATGGTCTTGAAATTGAGATGTGAAAGACGTCGGTGCTATAGATCATTCAACTTTGGTGCGGCTCGAGAGAGAAGCATATTGGTCGAGAGGTCGTAAGATTGAGTACGTAGAGGTGAGACGTGCGTGTTCCAGAAAGAAGAGGTTGTCCCGAGGCATCTATAATGCTGCAGATGTCAGATTCGAAGAGAACCTTATATCCTTTGTCGCAGAAACGACCAATGCTGAAGAGATTGTAGCTCAAACCCTCGACGTAAGAGATGCCCTTAATCGTCAGTTTGTCATGGACGAGATCACCAGTTCCGAGAATTGGCGCCATTTGACTGTTTCCGAAGGAGACCCTTCCGAGATAGCGCTCGGAGAAGTTGCTCAATAGCTCCTTGTTCCCCGTCATGTGTGTGGAGCAACCCGAGTCTAGATACCACACATGACAGACCTGCAATCATCAGCAAATGTTGGGTCCCCGTTTACGGACGGGACCTTCCTGTGATACAAGTAAAATTTTCATGCGCTTAAAGGGAAATGTGGTTTCTAAATCAGATTGTGTCGGTTCTAATTTAGCTTTCCCTTTGTCAGTTGTTTGATGATGCGGGACTATGGTCTTTCTTACCCATATTTTCCTAACTTGTGCTTGCATGTATGGTGCCTTATACATGTAGCGGCGTGGGGAATGTGGTTGTTGTTTTCGTGCTTCGGTTTTGGTCGCCTTTGGCTTGCGAGTAGTCGGTGAGTTTGCGTTTGACGACGAGAGACGTTTACGCTTAACCTTAGGTTTAGGCGAGATGGGAGATTTCAAAGACGTCGTAGAGGAGGTTCGCTTGCGTGGTCGAAGTGTTGCGTGTTCATGTGTGTCATAATCATGAAAGCGTGGGAGAACGAAATCATTGCAGCAGCACATAGACATAAGCTTGTTAAAAGAAGGATAAGTTTTGGCAACATAATTGTCTACGACCTTAGGACATTGGGATTCAGTACATAGAGAGGAAAGATGAATATAGGATGGTCTTTTCTTCTTGTCATCGAAGAGCGGATTCTCCTTTATTTGATACGAACTCCCTTCCAGAGATGACGAACTCACATTCCCTGTATTCATAAGAGTACGCGAGTTAGTGTTAGAATATGTGTCAGCTTCAGGAGTCATCTTCGCCGTCCTCTTACATTTACATGTTTGAGAATCGGGTACTTGACTCGACGTAGAAGGTTTGTTTATTGTGAGATTGTTCTAGGGTAAAGATTTTGTAAAGTAGATCTTCTCGTTCTTTTGCAAAGGCTTTCCGCTCTACATCTATGGTTCGTTCTAGTTCTCCTATGATCAGAAGTTTCTCTGGGACATAGATGCGAGAAAGTGTTTCTCGGAGAGCGATTTCCTGTTCTTCGGTTGGGAACTGAGACTTGATGTCTTCGTAGAGTGAAGGCTTTTTAGTCTTATCACTAGCATTCAATTCTGTGTAGTCGTACGCGATTTCTGCCCAGAGAATGTTTTGTTCCCTCTTTTCTTCCGAAAGAACAACGGAGGAGGATCTTACAAACGGCATGAGCTGCGAGGGAGTACCCTTCCTCGTTTGTAGGAATGATGTACTGTACATGTTATACCTTTTAACAATTAGCGGCGTTGGATCGCAGTTGCTGGCCAGGCCGATTCCCATCCGGGCGTCGTAGAATTCTGTTTCAACTGGTTGGTTCAATAGGCATAAGATGTTTGCGGCCTTTTTTCTAAGGTGAAGTTGCTCTTCAAGTTCTTTCACCTTGCGGTATAGTCTAACTCTTTCATTCGTAAGCAGTTCATATTGGGAGGCCGTCAGGAGGCGAGAAGTTTCACATGAACTGATGGCTAGTGTAGTTTCCTTAACCTTAGTCTCACTTTGTTCGTTCTTGCTTTGCAGACGTTTGACTAACGCTTCAGAGGCCATAAACGTTCGTTTGTACATGCAAGCTCTTCTACTTTTAGACTAAGTAAGGCATAGTTTTTCAAATTTTAGCTTAAGTTCATTATATTCCTTAGCGTCTATGGTGGTTTGTTAATGGTGTGTCGGTGATTAACACATCATCGAGTTGAGAGATTCGTACCTCAGACTCAGTGTTGATGGGAGTCTTAGCTGTGTTCTCACTGATGTCAACCATCTCCTCGTCCTCATCCTGTTCGACCAGCCTTGCCATGCAGCAATCTTCATCCTTAGGCTCCTCTTCTTCTGAAGTGTCGTTCACCCACTCAGCCTCTTCGGTGAGAAGAACTTTCCCACTTTCCATTTTGCGAGTCAATCTGGCCTTACGGTCGTAGTAGCCAGAGTCCTTGACGCGTGGTGCGTGGCATTCCTTGGCAAAGTGGCCTGACTTTCCACATCGAAAGCACTTCACAGATTTTTGGGGTGCTGATTCCTCCTCTTTCTTTGTCGGCTTAGTTTCCTCCGTGGGAGTGGTCCTTTTAGTGCCGCTAAAGGTTCTTTGGCGATTGGAGGAGGATGAGGATTTTTTCTCGAGCTTCTTTGAGACCATCTTAGTAAGCATTGCCAGTTGTTTGCGTAGATCACGAACATCTTCATCAGATTCTGTGTCAGCTTCGGATCCTGAAGGAGTGCCTGGTACAGTGGCTGGTAGCTTCCCTTTGTTCTGTTTGGTCTTAGTGATGGAAGATCGTTCATTGGTCATGTTCGAGAGGAGGGCCAGTGGGTCGACTCCAGTGTTGGCGGAATGGGGTTGCACGTAGGGAGCATAGGCAGACAGACTGTCATAAAGAGCGTGGACGGAAGTGTTGGAGAGGTCCTTACTCTGAATCATCATTACGATTGCATTGCCCCAATGTGGTTTGAGGCTACCAAGGAAGCGGTTGTTGATATCGAATTTGTCTCTCGAGATCCTGGCTTTCTTGAGTTCATTGATGACCTTCAAGTATCGGAGGTATGTGTCACGCAGTTCCTCTCCTCCATAGGCCTGGAAGTGTTCATACTGCGAGAGACATGCTGATTTCCTCCCTTGAGCACTCTCAATTGTGCCTGCCATGATTGCCACGAGCTCATCCCATATTTCCTTAGCAGTTGTGCAGCACTCAATGTGAGCGTAGACCTCGTTTCCCATAGCCTGGAAGAGATATCCTTTGGCAGTCTCATCGGCCTGTACGCGAGCCTCTTCATCCTCATTGATGGGACCTCTTGGAGTGCGGCGTTCATCCATGGGAGGGTTTGCGTTTGGCTGTGCAGGGATGATTGTCCAGAACTGTGCTGGGCCGTTGAAGATGGAGTCCAGAAGGTATTGAGAGAGTGGTGCGCCTTTGTTCCTGATGAACGTGAGGAACCGGTTTGTCCATATGCTGTAGTCGCCTTGTTGCAGCATCGGAGGCCTGGTGTCGGAGCCCACTGTTGAGATGTCATTCGTGGTAGACATGGTTGGTGCAGTCGAATCGTCCGTGGTTTTGATCTTGTATTGATAAGAAAGTTAGTAACGAACGAGATGAGAAATACGAGTTTAACGTGTAGAGTTTTGAGAATAAAATTGTTTAAAGAATTTCTTAGAACTAAGTGAGCGTGTGTGATGGTCGATAATGTATGAAGAGAAAATATATCTTGAAATTAGGAGAAGTTCTAGAAATTTAAAACGAGATTTGAGGCGAGAAAAAAATTATTTTATGTCAAAAGTGGTCTAGGGTGATAGGACTAAAGTGTAAGGATCAAATCTTAAATAAGTTTGGAAAGATTTAACCCGAGAAATTTCAACACTAGAAAAATTTAACAAGTTAGAAAAATTCGCAAGTTGAAGAATTTCGCAAGTTATAAAAATTTCGTAAGTTGAGAATTTTTAAACTTCGCAAGAAAACTTCGTAAGTTATAACAATTTCGCTAGTTGAGGATTTAAAGTTTCGCAAGAGAATTTCGCGAGTTATAAACTTTCGCAAGTTGAGAATTTTTTTTTTTTTTGAAGTTTCGCAAGAAAATTTCGCACGTTATAAAACTTTCGCAAGTTAAGAATTTTTAGAGCTTCGCAAGAACCTTTCGCAAGTTATAGAAATTTCGCATGTTGAGAATTTTTTAAATCTTCGCAAGTAAATTTCGCAAGTTATGAAAATTTCGCGGTTTGAATAAATTCTTGAAATGAAATTTCTCGCATATAGGTTTCTCGGATATAGAATTTAGAAAGTTCTCGGAAAAAAATTTCGCGGTTCAGAAAAATTCGCGAAACAAGCTTTCTCAGATATGGAATTTCTCGGATTATGAAGTGTAAGCAAATTTCGCAGATGAAGTTTCTCGGTTTTTGAAGTAGACAGTTGCGAAAAAATGCAGTGTAAGTGAAAGTTTCGCGCGTTTTAAAGATTCTCGGTTTTGAAAGTAGGCAGTTGCGAAAAAATGTAGTATAGTAAAAGTTTCGCGGTTTTGAAGATAAATTCTCGGATCAACTTTCGCGGATATGAAATTTCGCGGACTTGAACGATTAAGCACAAAATTTCGCGCTCAAGAACGAGCTAAGTACTATTCCATTGCTTTCACGCGTTTTGCCAGAAAATCGTCCCGTTCTTGCTCAAATCTCAACCAAAATCGCTCAAACTTGATCCTAAACTTCATAAATTCTTCCCTAACACATAATCGTACCGTTTTGTGTGCTAAAACAACAAGAAATAGGTCAAATCGACCAAAAACAGAAAATGCCGAGATGTCCTTTTCTGAAAAGTTTTTGCTTTAATCTTGCTCAAAACTCGTTAAAACTGATCCAAAAGTGTTTTAAAAACATCTTAGGCATAGAATCGATCTGGGGGTAGGTTTTAAACACAAAAACAAAGCAGAAATACCCCAAAATGAGTTCAAAATGCCCGAAAGTGGTTTTTATCCAAAAACACCTTTGATCTTTCTTGAATCGAACGAAACTGGAATCAAATCAATGCAGATCGATCCACGTTTGCTCTGATACCACTTGTTGGTCCCGAATGCACCAAACAAGGAATCAAAGAGGCTTTGATGGAATGAAAAGGGAGACTTTCTCACCTTGTAGTGTGTGTAGCGTGTGAAAACTTGGGTTAGCCTTTTGATCTTTGCTTAGCTTTCAAATGGTGTTGGTAACACCTTATATACCACATTAACCCTAGGTATATTAAGGCCCAAACACCAAAACGTAAGTAATAACATTCTAGTCCAAAGCCCATGCTAAAGGATAATTACAATATAAATCCCAAGACTTAAACTATTGACACAATCACTAAATATCCTAACAGAACCGTTGATGTGACATGGATGAAAGTTTCTCTATTGCCTCGATACTTAGAGGTACAAAACACGACCCAGGAGTATTACTTATTTAGAGGTTGATGAAGAAAATAAATTCAAATACTATTTATAAGTTATGGCTTGTGTGTTAGGGGATTCTGCTTCACGAGGAAGGTTGTTTTGTATTGATGGTACTGTAAAGGGAAAGTACAAGGGGGGTTACTCATAGCTGAGGCACAGGATGGTAAACACCATCAATTTCCTATTGCATGGGTTATCGCTGACACCAAGTCAACACCTTCTTGGTCATGGTTTCTCGCGAGGTTGCGGATTGTGGTGGGCGACACTCGTGATCTTATTATATAATTTTCAGACGAAAATGCCAGTATAAAGAACGCCATGGAGGCAATATTCGAGAATGCATTCCATGGATATTGTGTAAAGCACATGAAAGAAAATATTAAATCGAAAAGCAGCAAGAGAATAAAGGATTGCAGATATGTTATGGAAAGTGGCAAATGCATATACGACGTTTGAGTTATATGCCAATACTATTATTAAATTCCTTTAATTATCAGTTTTCTCCTTAATTGTTTCATCCTGTTGTAATCATGTTTCTCGATTCATTTTTTTATTGTACTGATCATTTTACTTCTTCTTTTAAAAAAATATACTATGCCAATCATATTATTAAATTCCTTTGATTATTAATTTGCTCTGATATTTTTGCGCTTCTCCAAACTATAAATATATGCACCCAACTACAAATACAAGAATGTTTTCGTAACATCTAATATCATTAAATAATGCACCCAACTACTATTTACATTGAGTGAATGTTATATGAAAGTTTCGCGGAGGAAAAGCTTTGTGGATTGAGAAACTTTTGTTTCACATGTGGTTGCGAAATAGTGAAGATGCGAAAATATGTAATATGAAGTTATGTGTTCTGAGAATTTTCGCGGGGAAAACTCACTGTAGCAGAAAAGTTTTGGCGTGAGGGAAAAAGATTTTCTAGGATAAACTTTCGCGGGACTCCACATGCTGTAGCAGTGAAAAAAAAGTTTTAACACATGTAAATTCTCGGGTGAAAGTTTTCGCAGGACCTTAGTCACTGTAGCAGTGAAAATTTTTAACGTTAGAAATTTCTCGGATAAAATAAAAGTTTCGCGGGGCTTAGCTCACTGTAGCAGCAAAATTTAACGATTAAGCATTTTCTGAGAATTTTCTCGGTGAAGAACACAGTGCGAAAACGTGCGAAACGACGCAATGATTGTTTGCCTTAGACCTACTAAAATCTTAACTAAAATGCAATAATCTGGACTCAATCGACTCGAAATTGGATGGGCAATGCATATTTGGGGGTATTAAACACAAAAACCTAACATGCGTTCGATTCAGAGCCGAGAAAATTAATCCTAACCTAACAGATTTAATCAAAACGGGGCAAAACAGGATAAAATGAACGGAACTTGTTTATGGGTGTATTCATACCGAAAAGCTGATTTTGAGGACGGAGAATGCAGATAAACGGATTTTGAATGCAGATTGGACGACGACGACGTTGCGAGGAGTTGCGAAATTTTGAAAAGAGGGGTTGCGAATTTTTTAATTTTCTCGGGAATTTTAGGATTGTGAAAAAAACGTTAAGGGTTTGGGGTTTTAGGGTTTTCGTGACTGTTCATGCGAATTTTGAGTTAATGGGCTGAAATCTCGTGGGCTTGGTCAAACCTCAGCTGAGCTGAATTTCGCGGGCTTGGTCAAAGTTTGGTCCAATTGAAGTTGAATTCGTCCAATTTTGGCCCTTTTTTGACCAAAAATTAAAAATTCAACCAAAACATTTTAATTGGTCCAATTTTGACTCAGTTTGACCGAACTTTAAAATTTCAACCCAAATTAAAAATTCAACCCAAAACATTTTAATTGGTCCAATTTTGACTTAGTTTGACCAAACTTTAAAATTTCAACCCAATTTTTTTTTTTATTTTTAAATCAGAAACTCCCCCTTAATCTAAAACTCCCCTTTTGAAAAAAATGGAAAAATCAGACGCTCCCCCTTAATCGAAAACTCCCCTTCAAAAGACATAATTCAGAAGGCACATAGAAAATGGAATGAAGTGGAAAAGGAAATATGTACACTTTATCAAAGTTCATGTAGGGTCGATTGATCACAACTGAATATTCAACATGCCCAAATAGTCACTAGATGTTGGAATTGTTTGACATCCAACGGTTTTGTGAAAATGTCGGCCAGTTGATCTTCGGTTGTGACGTAGTGTAATTCAATCGTCCCTTGTTCGACATGTTCTTTGATGAAGTGGTGACGAATATCTATGTGTTTCGTTCTCGAGTGATGAACCGGATTACTCGTCATCGCAATAGCACTTTTTGAGTCACAATAAATGGGAATTTATCAACATGAAAATTAAAATCTCGTAGTTGGGTTTCTCATCCACAAATGCTGTGAACAGCTGCCTCCGTCGATGAAGTTGAGACACAATTTTGTTTTCGAGACGACCACTGACGAGTTTACCGCCCAAGAAGTGTGCAGCTCCAGAGGTGCTTTTTCGGTCCATCTTGCATCCTGCGTAATCCGAGTCAGAGAATCCAACTAGTTTGAAGTCCGATCGAGTGGGGTACCACAAACCCAGATTGGGTGTTCCTTTGAGATGGCGGAGAATCCTTTTGACGGCTGTGAAATGGGATTCCTTCTGTGTTGCCTGAAAGCGAGCGCAGATTCCTGTCGAGAGAACAATATCCGGTCGACTAGCAGTGAGGTATAAAAGAGCCTATTATCCCTCGATGGACGGTTTGGTCAACGGAGCACCACATGGGTCCGCGTCGGGTCGGCCAGAGGGTGACATAGGTGTAGCAGCAGTCTTCGCATCCTTCGTTCCATATTTTTTGAGGATGTCATGGATGTATTTGGACTGATTGATGAAGATTCCGCCGGGGAGTTGCTTTACTTGAAGACCAAGAAAGAAATTCAGCTCACCCATCATACTCATTTCGAATTCCTCTTTCATCAATCTGCGAACTCTTCACACAGTTGTGTTCAGTCGATCCAAAAATGATGTCATCGACATTGATCTGTACAATCATGATGTCCGGCCACTCCGCTTGGTGAATAGAGTTGTATCCAGAGATCCTTTCTTGAAACCAGACTGAACAATGAAGTCTGAAAGGACGTCATACCAAGCTCGGGGAGCTTGTTTTAGTCCGTAGAGGCCTTGTAGAGTCGATATACGTGATGAGGAAACTCTTCGCTCAAGAACCCTTCAGGTTGATCAGCGTACACTTCTTCTTTGAGAAATCCATTCAGAAATGCAGTCTTCACGTCCATTTGGTAGACTTTAAAGTTTTTGTGAGCAGCAAAGGCAAGAAAAATTCGTATGGCTTCGATCCTGGCAACTGGGGCGAAAGTTTCATCGTAGTCGATGCCTTCTTGTTGGTTGTACCCCTTAGCCACAAGTCTTGCTTTATTGCGGATAACAACACCGTCTTCATCCTTTTTGTTCTTGAAGATCCACTTTGTGCCGATAATGGATCTATTGTGAGGTCGTGGTACGAGTTCCCAAACTTGTAAACGTTCAAACTGATTTATTTCCTACTGCATTGCAATCAGCCAATCAGGATCGTTGAGAGCTTCAGCTACTCGTGATGGTTCGACTTGACTGAGATAGCAAGCAAACAGACTTTCATTCATCGTAGCCGAACGTGTCGAGACACCAGATGTGGATCCCAATAATCTGATCTGTTGGATGAGAGCGAGCCCAAAGTGGTATATTGGTCTGAGATGAGCTGGCCGCATTTGTATCGGTTGGAGGTTCATTGGATTGGGTCCGGTGTCCGAAGAAGAGATCTCAACCGTAGTAGATTGAGAGGGTTCAGCATCAAGATCAGCAATGTTCCCATGGTTGGTGAAATGTCGTCTTCGTTGAGATTGAGCGCATCCAAGTTTGGAGGGACGGCGTCATTGCCGATAGCTGGTGGTGTAGGTGGAGTGGGTGCAGCGGTAGGTTGAGTGGTGGCGGCGGGAGTCTTGGGTACTGGATAGAAGTACTCGAAAAGCAGATCGAGATCCAGTTCACCAGAGTTGCCCTCAGATGAGGAAGTTTCCGCCATTGAAGGTTGACCTTTTGTCAATGACTGTAGGAGACCTGGTTCTGGACTGATATGAGTAGAAGCCATGATGTCGCCTTCGCTTTCGTCAAAGGTGACATTTTGTGCTCTCAATGACAGATCGTTTCTCCTTAAGATAGACTCTGTATGCCTTCGAGTTCAGCGAATATCCAACAAAGATGCCTTCAAGTGCTTTTTGGATCAAGCTTCCCAAGATGTTGGCGATCATTGGCTACAAAACATCGGCAATCGAAGACCCTTAGATAAGATATATCGGGGATACGACGGTTATTCAGCATCTCGTATGGGGTGCGGTTGAATCTCTTGTGGATGGAAGCCCGATTTTGCGTGTAGCAAGCCGTTTGAATAGCTTCGCCCCAAAGAGAGTGAGGAAGGCCGGATTGGATGAGGAGAGTCCTAGCTCCTTCAACTATGTCCTATTTTACGCTCAACGACACCATTCTGTTCCGGTGTCTTCACAGCTGAGAACTGCTGGGTGATGCCCTGAGTGGCATAGAAATCACTGAGCTTCTTTTCTTAAACTCAGTTCCGTTGTCAGTTCTGATAATCCGAACCTTTGTTGATGAAGAGTTTGGGACGTAACAACAAACTCGATGATTATATCAGGAACTTCATCCTTTGTATGAATGAGTTTCGTCCACTGTAGCGTGAGAAGTCGTCGACAATCACAAGAATGTACCGTCTTCCTCCGAGTGTAGCCGTAGGCATTAGGCCACATAGATCCATGTGTAAGAGCTCAAGGATGAGCTTAGAGGACGGTGTTTCCTTGGAGATGTGAGACTATCGCTTCATCTTCCCCAATTCACAGGCAGAGCAGAGGTGTTCCTTATGATATGTCAATTGGGGTAGACCGTTGACGAGTTTATTCTGACGCAGTTTGTTGATGGTCCTGAAGTTGAGATGAAAGACGCGGTGCCATAGATCGTTCAACTTGGGTGCGCCTCGAGAGAGAAGGCATATAGGTCGAGAGGTCGTAAGATTGAGTACGTAAAGTGAGACGTGCGCATTCCAGAAAGAAGAGGCTGTCCCGAGGCATCTATAATGCTGCAGATGTCAGCTTCGAAGAGAACCTTGTATCCTTTGTCGCAGAAAGGACTAATGCTGAAGAGATTGTAGCTCAAACCCCCGACATAAGAGATGCCCTTTATCGTCAGCTTGTCATGGACGAGATCACCAGTTCCGAGAATTGGCGCCATTTGACTGTTTCCGAAGGAGACCCTTCGAGATAGCGCTCGGAGAAGTGCTCAACAGCTCCTTGTTCCCCGTCATGTGTGTGGAGCAACCCGAGTCTAGATACCACACATGACAGACCTGCAATCATCAGCAAATGTTGGGTCCCCGTTTACGGACGGGACCTTCTTGTGATACAAGTAAAATTTTCATGCGCTTAATGGGAAATGTGGTTTCTAAATCAGATTGTGTCGGTTCTAATTTAGCTTTCCCTTTGTCATTTGTTTGATGAGGCGGGATTATGGTTTTTCTAACCCATATTTTCTTATCTTGTGCTTGCATGTATGGTGCCTTATACATGAATTGGCGTGGGGGATGTGGTTGTCGTTTTCGTGCTTCGGTTTTGGTCGCCTTTGACGACGAGAGACGTTTACGCTTAACCTTAGGTTTAGGCGAGATGGGAGAATTCAAAGACGTAGTAGAGGAGGTTCGCTTGCGTGGTCGGAGTGTTGCGTGTTTATGTGTGTCATATTCATGAAAGCGTGGGAGAACAAAGTCATCGCAGCAGCACATAGACATAAGCTTGGTAAAAGAAAGATAAGTTTTGGCAACATAATGTCTACGACCTTAGGATATTGGGATTCAGTACATAGAGAGGAAAGACGAATATAGGATGATCTTTTCTTCTTGTCATCGAAGAGCGAATTCTCCTTTATTTCATACGAACTCCCTTCCAGAGACGTCGAACTCACATTCCCTGTATCCATAAGAATACGAGAGTTAGTGTTAGAACATATGTCAGCTTCAGGAGACATCTTCGCCGTCCTATTACATGTACATGTTCGAGAATCGGGTACTTGACTCGACGTAGAGGGTTCGTTCGTATTGTGAAATTGCTCTAGGGTAAAGATTTTGCTAAGTAGATCTTCTCTCGCTCTTTTGCAAAGGCTTTCCGCTCTAATTCTAGGGTTCGTTCTAGTTCTGCTATGATCAGAAGTTTTTCTGGGACATAGATGCGAGAAAGTGCTTCTCGGAAAGCGATTTCCTGTTCTTCGGTTGGGAACTGAGACTTGATGTCTTCAGAGAGTGAAGGCTTTTTAGTCTTATCACTAGCATTCAATTCCGTGTAGTCGTACGCGATTTTTGCCCAAGTATGTTCTGTTCCCTTTTTTCTTCTGACAGCACAGTGGAGGAGGATCTTACAAATGGCATGAGCTGTGAGGGAGTACCCTTCCTCGTTTGTAGGAATGATGTACTGTACATGTTATACCTTTTAACAATTAGCGGCGTTGGATCGCAGTTGCTGGCCAGGCCGATTCCCATCCGGGCGTCGTAGAATTCTGTTTCAACTGGTTGGTTCAATAGGCATAAGATGTGTGCGGCCTTTTTTTCTGAGGTGAAGTTGCTCTTCAAGTTCTTTCACCTTGCGGTATAGCCTAACTCTTTCCTTCGTAAGCAGTTCATATTGGGAGGCCGTCAGGAGGCGAGAAGTTTCACATGAACTGATGGCTAGTGTAGTTTCCTTAACCTTAGTCTCACTTAGTTTGTTCTTGCTTTGCAGACGTTTGACTAATGCTTCTCAGAGGCCATTAGACGTTTGCACAAGCGAGCTCTTCTACTTTTAAACTAAGTAAGGCATAGTTGTTTTCAAATTTTAGCATAAGTTCATCATAGTCCCTAGCGTCTACGGTGGGTTTCTTAATGGTGTGTCGGTGATTAAAACATCATCGAGTTGTGAGATTCGTACCTCAGACTCGGCGTTGGTGGGAGTCTTAGCTGTGTTCTCACCGATGTCAACCATCTCCTCGTCCTCGTCCTGTTCGACCAGCCTTGCCATGCAGCAATCTTCATCCTTAGGCTCCTCGTCTTCTGAAGTGTCGTTCACCCACTCAGCCTCTTCGTGAGAAGAACATTCCCACTTTCCATTTTGCGGGTCAATCTGGCCTTACGGTCGTAGTAGCCAGAGTCCTTGACGCGTGGTGCGTGGCATTCCTTGGCAAAGTGGCCTGACTTTCCACATCGAAAGCACTTCACAGACTTCTGAGGTGCTGATTCCTCCTCTTTCTTTGTCGCCTTGGCTTCCTCCGTGGGGATGGTCTTTTTGGTGCCGCTATAGGTTCTTTGACGATTGGAGGAGGATGAGGATTTTTTCCCGATCTTCTTTGAGACCAGCTTAGTGAGCATTGCCAGTTGCTTGCGTAGATCACGAACATCTTCATCAGACTCTGTATCAGCTTCGGATCCTGAAGAGATGTCAGATACAGTAGCTGGTAGCTTCCCCTTGTTCTGTTTGGTCTTAGTGGCGGAAGATCGTTCATTGGTCTTGTTCGAGAGGAGGGCCTGTGGGTCGACTCGAGTGTTAGTGGACTGGGGTTGCACGTAAGGAGCATAGGCTGACAGAATGTCATAAAGAGCATGGATGGAAGTGTTGGAGAGGTCCTTACTCTGAATCATCATCACGATTGCATTGCCCCAATGTGGTTTGAGGCTACCAAGGATGCGGTTGTTGATATCGAATTTGTCCCTCGAGATCCTGGCTTTCTTGAGTTCATTGATGACTTTCAAGTATCAGAGGTATGTGTCACGCAGTTCCTCTCCTTCATAGGCCTGGAAGTGTTCATACTGCGAGAGACATGCTGATTTCCTCCCTTGAGCACTCTCAGTTGTGCCTGCCATAATTTCCACCACGAGTTCATCCCATATTTCCTTAGAGTTGTGCAGCACTCAATGTGAGCGTAGACCTCGTTTCCCATAGCTTGGAAGAGATATCCTTTGGCAGTCTCATCGGCCTGTACGCGAGCCTGTTCATCCTCATTAATGGACCTCTTGGAGTGCGGCGTTCATCCATGGGAGGGTTTGCGTTTGGCTGTGTAGGGATGATTGTCCAGAACTGTGCTGGGCCGTTGAAGATGGAGTCCAGAAGGTATTGAGAGAGTGGTGCGCCTTTGTTCCTGATGAACGTGAGGAACCGGTTTGTCCATATGCTGTAGTCGCCTTGTCGCAGCATCGGAGGCCTGGTGTCGGAGCCCACTGTTGAGATGTCATTCGTGGTAGACATGGTTGGTGCAGTCGAATCGTCCGTGGTTTTGATCTTGTATAGACAAGAGAGTTAGTAACGAACGAACGAGATGAGAAATATAAGTTTTGAGAAAAAAATCGTTTAAAGAATTTCTTAGAACTAAGTGAGCGTGTGTGATGGTCGATAATGTATGAAGGGAAATATATTTTGAAATTAGGAGAAGTTCTAGAAATTTTAAAAAAACGAGATTAGAGGCGAGAAAGAAAAAAAATATTTATGTCAAAAGTGGTCTAGGGTGATAAGACTAAAGTGTAAAGATCAATCTTAAATAAGTTTGAGAAAAATTTACCCCGAGAAAATTTTAACACGAGGAAAAATATTTAACACGTCAGAAAACTTCGCAGGTAGAGACGTGATTGTATGAAGGATTATCCGAGAAATTATGTGTTGAGAAATTTCGGTGTTTGTGAGTTTTAAAGAGAAATTTTCGGAAGAAAAATTCTCAGTTGAAAAATTTCTCGGATTTTAAAATTTCGCATGTGAGTAAGATTCTCAGTTGAGAATTTTAAAGCTTCGCAAGAAATTTTCACAAGTTGTAAAAATTTCGTATCGAGAGTTGAAGTGTGGTTTTGAAAGACTTTCTCAATTTCAAAAATTTTGACTTAGAAATATTTCTTTGCTTTTGAAAGTGAGCTGTTGAGAAAATCCTGGAGATGAAATTTCGCAAGTTATGACAATTTCGCGGTTTAAATGAATTCTTGAAATGAAATTTCTCGCATATAAAGTTTCTCGGATTTTAAAAGGTGTCGCGTGTTGTAATGTGATTTGAGAAAGTTTCTCGGAAAAAATTTCGCCGCTTAGAAAAATTCGCGGAATAAGCTTTCTCGGATATGGAATTTCTCGGATTATGAAGAGTAAGCAAATTTCGCAGATGAAGGTTTCTGAGTAAGCAAATTTCGCGTGTTAGAAAAATTCTCGGAATCAAATTTCTCGTATATGAAGTTTCTCGGATTTTAAAGGGTACGTGGTTGAGAAAAAATGAAGCGACAGTGAGGTAAAAACAGAGAAATTTTCGCGGTTTAAAAATTCTCGGGATCAACTTTCGCGGATATGGAAATTTCGCGGACTCGAACGATTAAGCAAAAATTTCGGGCTGAAGAACGAGCTTTCACTGTTCCATTGCTTACACGCGTTTTGCCAGAAAATCGTCTCGTTCTTGCTCAAATCTCAGCCAAAATCGCTCAAACTTATCCTAAACTTCAGAAATTCTTCCCTAAACACATAATCGACCGTTTTGTGAGCTAAAAACAACAAAAATAGGTCAAATCGACCAAAAACATAGAATGGTCGAGATGTCCTTTTCTGAAGAGTTTTTGCTTCGATCTTGCTCAAAACTCGTTAAAACTGATCCAAAAGTGTTTTAAAAACATTTTAGGCATAGAATCGATCTGGGGGAAGGTTTTAAACACAAAAACAAGCATTAATACCCCAAAAACGAGCTCAAAATGCCCGAAAGTGATTTTTACCCAAAAACACCTTTGATCTTTCTCGGAATCGAACGAAACTGGATTCAAATCAATGCAGATCGATCCACGTTTGCTCTGATACCACTTGTTGGTCCCGAATGCACCAAACAAGGAATCAAAGAGGCTTTGATGGAATGAAAAAGCGAGAATTTCACACCTTGTAGTGTGTGTAGTGTGTGAAAACTAGGGTTAGCCTTTTGATCTTTGATTACCTTTCAAATGGTGTTGGTAAAACCTTATATACCACATTAACCCTAGGTATATTAAGGCCCATACACCACAAATTAACTCAGGCGTGTTAGGCCTTTCATTGAGTAACCCGCTTTGATACCAATGAAGTATAAAATATGCCTAAGAGGGGGTGAATTAGGCTATAAAAAATTTGGCTTTTCTTTGAAAAATACTTTTCTTTATGAAGATATTTTCAGAGTATGATATTTTTCCGACAACCAGTACGAGTATCTAGTTATCTCCCTAACCCTGTTTCACAGAATATCACGTTAGTTTCAGAAATCGTTTAAACGATATCACCTAGTTATTTGCCAACGTTTCGGGTTTGTCTCACAGAAAAGTAAATAGCAGAAAGTAAACTGAGACGGGAATTTTATACAGGTTATATCCCCAACTGGCGTTTAATCCTGTCCTTGGTGTGTGATCTCCCCAAGAGTTCCAATCAATCACTAGGTATTACCGGTTACACTATGATTGACCCGTACACAACCGAAGCACTATGGACACTAGACCTCATTCTAGGCTGACGCACGCCAAGTTTCGATCCACATCGTTTACCCAGGAAACCTATTCCCCGACTGGATGCAGCTTGCTACCGAAGGGCCACCGAATCCACAAAATTCATCCCTCAACGCGCGTAAGATTCCACTCGTGCTCCTTTGTGCGCTCAACGTGCCCGCAGACACAACACGTCCGAACACAAGGTTTTTAGGATTTGGAGTTTCCAAGGATCGCTCAAAGAGTACAGATTCGCAAATTAAAGCTCAACACAAACTACGAATGAATCACAAATTTCACTCAAGAACTCCAAGGGATTCGCTAGCTTGTGTGTTCGTTGTCTACCCTTCAATCGTGAAGTGTTCTCTTTTATATAGAACCAATTCTCGCTCCTACACTTCACAAGGAAAGTTCAGCATGACAAATATGCCAGAGACAGCTCAATAATCATGTGCATTAACTCAAACAATCATGCCAAGAATAAACAACTTAAGCTCAACGGTAATGCATGATCACTTACCATAAATACCACAGATTAACATTCATTCCACCGTAATTTCATCCATTTGTCAACATATTCCATATATATTCCACTCAGCATATTATCAACGGTAAGCTCAATCAACTGATTTCTTTCCCAAAATATGATAGCCAATTCGCACAGAGAAATATTTGATCTACTGAGTATAATGTAAAGTATATTTTCCATGTATGGTGATCTCATCCGATTTCAGCACATTCCATAAATAAACTCAATCAGCATCTTACCACATATAAGTCCAATCAATTAATCACTTTCCATAATATGAATCCTAAGTCGCACAAGGAAAGCAGGATCATGATCCACTGATTTAAGTGTCGCATAATTCGCACTCAATGGATATAACATTGATATTCCTTCCTAAAACAGATCAATCATATGTAAGCACTTAATCAGCATATCATTTCCATATATACAGCATAGTCATTCATATCCGGGTGATCACATCGATATTCTTTCCTAAAATAACTCAATCTCGCAGACAGTTTGCATATCACTCAACGTGATATATTTTCCACATATAGCACGCAACGAGATTCCATTTATACAAAATGTTCATAACCAGGTGATCTCATAGATATTCCAGTTAAGCACAAGATCACACAAATTCGATTTTCTTAACAGTTAAACCACATTCAAGCGCTTAATCGAACATTTTCACATACTTAAACATCACATAACATGCATATCGAGTTTTCTATTTGTACCCCCCAATTTACATAATTACTTGGAATAATCAAAACTCTCATAGCCATTTGGACCAAAAAGGTCCACAATCTCCCCATTTTTTATGATGACAAGTAATTATTGCCTATCTTAAGTATATGAGTACACTCGATATGAAACCATTTAAGCACGTAGCATGTTTAAGTATCAAAGCATGTGACATATGATCAGAGCAAATAAATTTATCAAATTCATAGCATGCTCCCCCTGTCTAATTGCTAATATTCCTATGTAAAGTACAGAAGCAAAGGTTTAGCAATTACCAGGTCATATCACATGGAATTTCACAATTTACCACGGAATGTCGCAAGTTATCATGGAATGTCTCAAGTTATCATATCACATCAGTTTGCTCCCCCTGCCTATGTGCGGAATTCCTAATTCTTAACAGGTCATCAAAACTAAAGCACAGAGGATTAAGACATAAGCAAAAGTAAGCAAGCCGATTATATTATATTCCAAAATAACAAAATGAGGCATTAATCGCCTATACCTCTCCCCCTTCAGCATAAAAAAGGAGGGACACAAGCACCACCAAGTTACCAAACCAACCTCGACCCGCAAACCCGAAAGACCAATAAAAGAAAAGAACTTAGCAGACTAGAGCTAATCCTATTAGAGCTAGGGAATGGCTTATGGAACAAGGTTCTAAGGGCTGGAATCGCTATCAGATGAGGCAGATGAAGATTCAGCGATATCAAGAACCGCGGAGATCTTCTTCAGATACTTGTTAACTCTTTTGAAGTTCCGTGAGATCTTTTTGAAGTTTTTGCGGTTCTCATCCTTAAGGCCCTTGATACTCTTTTTCAGACCAGCTATCGTTCCCTACTCGTCATCGCTTTCATCATCTTTCTTTTTCCTGGTCGGACTTTTTGAAGGAGCATTCAAATCCCTTGTCTTGAACCATCTCATCAAAGCGTATACCAACACGCTTGAGTGTCACCATATCGACTGCATGCTTTGCGCTATCTTCCCAAGCCTTGGGCAGAGTGATTCCCTCGAATTCAAGCATGTTCATAAGCAGCATTCCATATGGAAGTTCCTTATCAGAGCTCTTAATGGCATGGACCATGTACTTAAGGACAAAGTAACCTAGATTGAGAGGCCTATTTTGGGATACTAGATAGAGAGTCAGCATGCTCATGTTGTTCATACTGGTGGAATGGCCTCCACTGCCAACTCGGGCGCTACAGAGCGTAAAGTGCAGAACTTTGTAAAGGAAGAACAGGTCGACAGGAAGTTTGTTCAGGGCTTCTCCTTCAGAGAATTTGGGTTATAGGGGGAATTCCATAGAGCTTTCACACACTCACGCAATGGTAACTAAGACATACACCAGTGGACGAAGTCGAAGTAACATAACCCTTCGTTTTCAACTCCCAACATCTCGTTCACCTTTGCGCTATTCCATTCTAGGTTCGTCCCAAGCACATAAGACTTCACTGTAATCTCATTTTCGTCTTCAACGAAAGTGAGATTGGCGTAGAACAACTTCACCGCCTCCACATACACGGATTTATCTATCCTCAGAAAGTTCTCCCAGCCATGCTCCGTCAGCCATGTCGCCACTTGGCTCTTAGCCAGTTCGTCAAAGTTGACGCTCCTTCCTTGTGCAACTCGCCGCTTCTGGAGTTTCTCATGAAGTTCCTTGGCGCTCTCAGTCAGAAACTTGATCTCATCGCTCCAGATTATCAGGGTTGAACGATTTTTGCCCTTCAGTATCACGGCCGGAACCTCGTTGGGGTGACTCAATTTGGGCAGAAACGGATTTTTCCGGAGAGGCCGATTTCTCAAGAGAGGCAGACTCAGTATGGGAAGAGGCAGGAGAGGAAATAGGAATTTTATCGATCTTAGCCTTCTTCATCTTCAGTTTTGTAGGAGATTTCGTGGATTTGGGACTGCTCTTAGACTTGGAACGGGTGGTTTTTGGAGAGAGTGGGGTTTCGATTAGGGCAGCCTTTCGCTTTTTGTCGGACTTAGAACCAGCTCCTTTGGTTTTCACCATGGTTGAGATCGAAGATTTGAAGGATGAAGGTATGAAGTGAAGAGCTTAGCGATTGAATAGAATGAAGAATCAAAGAGGAACGGTTATAAAGGCAGAGTTGGGATAAGGATGGAAAGAAGTTTAAAGAGGGCTGTGATCTCGACAAGATAGGTGTCAGATAAGGAAAGGATTTCAAAATTTGAATTTCAAAAAGAATACTTAGTGGTGAAGGAAACTGCCCGTTAACTGAAGATAAAAGGATATCTCGCGGGAATTAAGGAAGGAAATAAGTAAAGATCACAGCTCAAGGAAAATATCGGCTGAAAATAGGTGTTGACATAAATGTTGAAGAAAGTCTAAAAAATAATCTCTTCATGGATGGAAAGGATTTGAAAAGATAATGAAGATATTATTAATTGAATCAAGGAATAAGATAGCAGAGATTCTGAAGGATAAGACCAAGGAAATACTAAAGGCTAACATATCTAGTCTCCTTTCCTATTTGAGCTCAATAATTCCTAATCGGTCACGGATATCACGGAATCTACTCTCAATAAGGGGTTTCGTGAAGATATCAGCCAACTGATCATTAGTTCCTACGAAGTTCACGCTGATATTCCCTTTCTGAACATGATCTCGAATAAAATGATGTTTCACCTCTATATGCTTAGTTCGAGAATGGTGTACGGGATTCTTAGTGATACTAATGGCACTAGTACTATCACAAAAAATAGGAATTTGGTCGTACCTTAAACCGTAATCACTCAAGGTCTGTTTCATCCAAAGGATTTGCTGAGAACAACTTCCTAAGGCCATATATTCTGCTTCGGTTGTGGATAGGGCCACGGCATTTTGTTTCCAACTGGACCAGGTAACAAGGGAATTTCCTAATATTTGGCAAGTACCACTAATGCTTTTCCTATCCTCCCTAGAACCGGTGTAATCCGCATTCGAGTATCCCATTAATGGGAATTCCTTGGAATTTGGATACCATATACCATGATTGGTTGTTCCATTCAAATATCTAAGTATTCGCTTGACTGTTGTCAAGTGAGATTCCCTAGGACTCGATTGATACCTAGAACATAGACAAGTAGCAAACATAATATCGGGTCTGCTTGCCGTAAGGTATAGCAAACTTCCGATCATACCTCTATACTTAGTTTGGTCAAAAGGCGTACCTTGTTCATCACCATCAATTTTAGCGGTCTGGTGCATAGGAGTGGGAAGTACCTTGGAATCAGCCATTCCGAATTTTTCAAGTAGTTCCTTCGTGTACTTTGTTTGAGATATGAATGTTCCCGTATCCAATTGCTTGATTTGCAGTCCAAGGAAGTACGTGAGTTCTCCCATTAGGCTCATCTCAAATTCCTGTTGCATAGACTTAGAAAAATTCTCGCAAAGAGTGATGTTAGTGCTACCAAATATGATATCATCAACGTATATCTGCACAAGTAGTATGTGATTCCCTTCGCACTTTATAAACAGAGTGTTATCTATTGTTCATGTTGTAAAGCCCATGTCTAGTAAAAACCTACTCAATCTTTCATACCATGCCCTAGGGGCTTGTTTTAAACCATATAAAGCTTTGTTAAGTTTAAAGACGTGATTGGAAAATTCTTCTTTTTCAAAATCGGGAGGTTGTTCGACAAAGACTTCCTCATTTATAAAACCATTTAAAAATGCGCTTTTCACGTCCATTTGAAAAAGCATAAATCTTTTAAAAGATGCATGTGCAAGTAAAATACGTATTGACTCATGCCTAGCTACGGGTGCAAAGGTTTCTTGAAAATCTATACCTTCTTCTTGGGAATAACCTTTGGCAACTAACATGGCCTTATTTCGTGTCACGTTACCGTTCTCGTCCAGTTTGTTGTGAAACACCCACTTCGTGCCTATTATGGACTTACCGTTAGGTCTTTGCACAAGAGTCCACACCTGGCTCTTTTTTAATTGTGCCAGCTCTTATTCCATGGCAATCACCCACGATTCATCTTCAAGGGCTTCATTCACTGTCTTAGGTTCCATGGTTGACAACAGCACGTCATGTGATTCCTCAGCAATATCGTTTCGTGCATTTGCTCTCCTTTTGATCCCTGAAGTGATATTCCCTATGACTTGCTCAATGGGATGGCTGGATGCATTTTTGAATTTTCTGCGCTGTTGTTCATCTGAAGCTTCAGGTTCCTCTGACTCAGTATCTAGTTCCAATGGAATCGCGTCACTTCTTTGTCAGTAACCTGTATATCTGCAGGAGACACAACTATACCTTCCTCAGTAGCATCTGCATTAGGAAACTCATCAAATGTAACGTGCACAGATTCTTGAACAGTTTTCTTTCCATTATTAAACACTCTAAAGGCTTTGGAATGAAGGCTGTAACCTAGGAATATTCCTTCATCTACCTTGAAATCGAACTTTCCTCTCTTATCTCTATCATTCAAGATAAAACATTTGCAGCCAAATACATGGAAATATCCTATGTTAGGGGTTTTATCATTCCAAAGTTCAAAGGGAGTCCTCTTAATAATCGGTCTAAGGAAAATCCTATTCGAGACATAACATGCCGTACTAACAGCTTCGGCCCAAAAATGTTTTGGAGTATTATATTCGCTCAACATAGTCCTAGCCATTTCTTGTAATACTCTATTTTTCAACTCGACCACTCCGTTCTATTGAGGTGTAATAGGGGCTGAAAAATTATGACTATAACCATTTTCATCACAAAATGATGCAAAGGATTTACTATCAAATTCTAGACCATTATCACTCCTAATCTTACGGACATTCATCTCTTTCTCATTTTCTAGTTTCTTAATCAATGGCGCCAGATTATCTAAAGCCTCACTTTTGTGCGCTAGAAATAAGACCCATGTGTACATAGTATAGTCGTCTACGATAACAAAGGCATATCATTTACCTCTCAATGACAGAACCTGTACCAGACCAAAAAGGGCAAAATACAGCAGCTCCAGTGGTCTGGACGTAGAGATCACATTCTTAGGTTTAAATGACGTCTTGGTCTGTTTCTCCATTTGGCACGCTTTACAGATTCTGTCCTGGTGGCTTTCCTATCTGGAATGCCTCTCACTAATTCATTGCATGATATGTGAGACATCAGTTCCATGTTAGCATGTCCCAGACGTCTATGCCATAACCATGTGATATCCTGCGTAACTGCTAGACACTTGACATTTTGGTTAGCAATATCATCAAGAGTGATGCAGTAAATGTTACCATGCCTAGATGCACTAAACACAATCTCATCATCCTTTTTAACAAAGCACTTATCTTTGGCGAAGGCTACGGTATGTCCATCATCACATAATTGACTAATGCTAATTAAATTATGTTCTAAGTTCCTAACAAACCATACGTTATCTATAGTGATATTTAAATTGTTACTAACAGTACCAACTCCCACGATTTTGGCTTTTGCGTCGTTGGCGTATGAAACGTATCCTCCATCAACCGCCTTTAACGACACATAATTACCTATATCACCTGTCCTGTGGCGGGAGCACCCGCTGTCGAGGTACCACCTACTTTTCTTACTGGGATTCTTCCTCCGTACCTGTAGAAAGAAGTACTCTTCTGAGTTACCCAATTTCTGTTGTGTCCTAACATGTTAGCGGAGAAATAATTTCTGTTAACATACGAGATATCATTCTGCATAGACGGTGATCCCCTGTTACAATCAGATACAACAGTGGCATTTTCAGGTGACTTCTTAGGTCTCCAGACATACTTAGCTTTATCAATCTTCTTTAAGGGACAGTTGTATGCATAATGACCATTTCTACCACAACAAAAACACTTAAACTTAGGCACATAATGTTTAACATGCTTTTCATCAGTGGAATAACATAACCCTAACCTACCAATGTTTTTAGGAGTATTCAGCAGCATATTTAGGTTCTGCCCACCCTCAAGGAGTCTATCAACTGTCTGTTTTTCTTTCTCTAAGGAGTTTCTGAGTTCTACAATATCTCTGGATAAGTCACTGTTTTTGTTTTCTGTTTTCTCACAGTCACAGGGAATTCCCTCTTTCTTAGCAGTAACTAACTCTCCTTTCAAAGGTAAGATCTCTAGATCAGCCTCATTTTTTCCTTAGCTAGGTGATCTCGCTGTTTTATTAGTTCCTTATTCAAGGAATTTAGTGACTTAATCTTTCTCTCAGCTTTCTGAAGTAAATCACACAGTTCTTCCTTACTTTCTTCTATATCAGAAACAGATGAGTCACTTTCACAATCATTGTTATATAAGCTATTTAGGATATGAATTTTCTAAGTAGAGGAAGAGCGGGATACCTGATCTCGTCAGCCATGTAAGCGTGTTCCTCGTCCCCGCTTTGTTCTGGTTCCGATTCATTTGATTCCGTCACCATAGCCTTCTGCTTCCTTGGTTTCTCATTGTTGGTTGCTGGGCATTCATGTGCATAATGGCCCGGTTTGTTGCATCAGAAACATTTCTGAACTTTCTTCCCAGACGTGGATATTCCCTTGCTCTTGTTCTGGAATTTGTTTAAGTTCCCTTTGAATTTCTTTTTCTGCTGGAATCTTTCAAATCTTTTTGTAAGCATGGCTAGGTCGTTCATCAAGTCCTCTTCTTCGTCGTCAGAATCAGATTCTTCCTGGTTGGATTTGAATGCAATGGACTTCTGATTTTTGTTCTGCGACTTCTCATTCATTTACGTTTGAATCATCTCGTAGGATATAAGAGATCCAATAAGTTCGGAGATGCTAAGTGCTTCCAGATCCTTTGCTTCATAGATGGCAGTAACCTTGACATTCCATTCTCGTGGCAGTGATCTCAGTATCTTTCTCACTTGTTCACTGCCGGGAACCTTTTTGCCGAGAGAGAACATTTGGTTGATGATTTTCCATGAATCTGGCATACATCTGGCTTATATTCTCGTCAGATTCCATTGAGAATAGTTCGTACTGGTGAGTGAGCAGAGCCAGTCTTTCTTGCACAACTCGTTGAGCTCCTTCATGAGTAACTTGGAGCATATCCCACATGGCCTTTGCCGATGAGCAGGAACTAACCCGAATGTATTCTTCCCGTGTGAGTGCGCATGCGAGCATGTTTTTGGCCTTTGCATTTCGCGTGATTCCCTTTTTGTCATCAGCAATGTAATCTTTAGCATCCTTTGGGGTTCCATCGGTTTTGTTGGCTGTATATGGTCCATTGATGATTGTCTCCCATGCTCGTAGTCGACAGCGATCAGAAACACGATCATACGGTTCTTCCACACCGCGTAGTTTGTTCCATCAAAGAGAGGCGGCCTAGAGTGGGATTTACCCTCTGCAAATACATCAACACTCGAAAAAGCCATTAGATCTTAACTCAGGCGTGTTAGGCCTTTCATTGAGTAACCCGCTCTGATACCAAATGAAGTATAAAATATGCCTAAGAGGGGGGTGAATTAGGCTATAAAAAATTTGGCTTTTCTTTGAAAAATACTTTTCTTTACGAAGATATTTTCAGAGTATGATATTTCCCGACAACCAGTACGAGTATCTAGTTATCTCCCTAACCGTGTTTCACAGAATATCACGTTAGTTTCAGAAATCGTTTAAACGATATCACCTAGTTATTTGCCAACGTTCCGCGTTTGTCTCACAGAAAAGTAAATAGCAGAAAGTAAAGTGAGAGGGGATTTTACAGGTTATATCCCCAACTAGGGTTTAATCCTGTGCTTGGGGTGTGATCTGCCCAAGAGTTCCAATCAATCACTAGGTATTACCGGTTACACTATGATTGACCCGTACACAACCGAAGCACTATGGACACTAGACCTCGTTCTAGGCTGACGCACGGCAAGTTTCGATCCACGTCATTTACCCAGGAAACCTATTCCCTGACTGGATGCAGCTTGCTACCGAAGGGCCACCGAATCCACAAAATTCGTCCCTCCACGTGCGTAAGACTCCACCCGCGCTCCTTTGTGCGCTCAACGTGCCCGCAGACACAACACGTCCGAAGACAAGGTTTTTAGGATTTGGAGTTTCTAAGGATCGCTCAAAGGGTACAGATTCACAAATGAAAGCCAAGCACAAACTACGAATGAATCGCAAATTTCTCTTAAGAACGCTAAGGGATTCGCTAGCTTGTGTGTTCGTTGTCTACCCTTCAATCGTGAAGTGTTCTCTTTTATATAGAACCAATTCTCACTTCTACACTTCACAAGGAAAGTTAAGCACGACAAATATGCCAAAGACAACTCAATAATCATGTGCATTAACTCAAACAATCATGCCAAGAATAAACAAATTAAGCTCAACGGTCATGCATGATCACTTACCATAAATACCACAGATTAACATTCATTCCACCGTAATCTCATCCATTTGTCAACATATTCCATATATATTCCACTCAGCATATTATCAACGGTAAGCTCAATCAACTGATTTCTTTCCCAAAATATGATAGCCAATTCGCACAGAGAAATCTTTGATCTACTGAGTATAATGCAAAGTATATTTTCCATGTATGGTGATCTCATCCGATTTCAGCACATTCCATAAATAGACTCAATCAGCATCTTACCACATATAAGTTCAATCAGTTAATCACTTTCAATAATATGAATCCTAAGTCGCACAAGGAAAGTAGGATCATGATTCACTGATTTAAGAGTCACATAATTCGCACTCAACGGATATAACATTGATATTCTTTCCTAAAATAGATCAATCATATGTAAGCACTTAATCAGAATATCATTTCCATATATGCAACATAGTCATTCATATCCGGGTGATCACATCGATATTCTTTCCTAAAATAACTCAATCTCGCAGACAGTTTGCATATCACTCAACATGATATATTTTCCATATATAGCACGCAACGAGATTCCATTCATACGAAAATGTTCATAACCAGGTGATCTCATAGATATTCCAGTTAAGCACAAGATCACACAAATTCGATTTTGTTAACAGTTAAACCACATTCAAGCGCTTAATCGAACATTTTCACATACTTAAACATCACATAACATGCATATCGAGTTTTCTAATTTGTACCCCCAAATTTACCTAATTACTTGGAATAATCAAAACTCTCATAGCCATTTGGACCAAAAAGGTCTACAATCGTGAATTTATTTCGATCTCAAAGAAACAATACGTTTAGTAAGTTTCTCGTTAAATCAAAATAAATTCGATTTTCAACGGAAAGTTTTGCGCGCAAAGGTCAAAATTGGTCTTCGTCGAAAAAGATTTTCGCTTAGTAATGCTCGAGAAATTTTTCTACTAAAGTCGTTCTTGATAAAGGCGACTTTAAGTCTGATTTTGTATTCTGATCGAGAAATATTTTCGCGCCGCGTTTTCAATCGAGATATTAATCTACCTAGCGAGAAAATTTGAAATTATCGCAAAAAATCACAGAATATAATTAACATTGATTCAAGCAAAGACGATGAATTAGACTCCAAAATTACAGGTGTTTGCTCGTAATCAGATAATGAATACGCACGAACACACAATTAAACACATTAGAAAGCGAAAGATGTTGAACTTGATCAAAAACAGAATGTGTTCTAAACAATTTTCGCGCGAACAGTTATCACGTAAATCTGATCGATTCTACTTAAATCGAAGTTCAAACTGCTATGAAACTAATCGCAATCAAATATTATCAGTAAATCAAGCACAGAAACATCAAATTCACACCAATTAAGCACAGAATTTGAGCTATTAGATCGAAATGAAATTCGCGCCAAACTGCTTTTCGATGGAACGGTACCAAAATTCGAATTCGATCCAATTCTAACAACTTTCGTTTCAAAACAGAATGAATCTGCTCTGATACCAATAGTTAGGTCCTGATTTATCAACTCAACGATCCTATACTTGAATCCTAAGGTAATCGATTAGAATTATAGAAATTGAATATCGATCGAAAACCTTTCTTTGAAGAACACGAGAGAGAAAACATTGTAGTGAGAGAATATTATCTGATTTTCTCTCTCTAGAATTGGATTTGCAAGCCTTTCAGATCATTCCTCAAATGTTCTCTATTAAGCTCATCGTTTGTACATCTATTTATACCAAACATACTTGGTATAAATAACAAACTAAGTCCTAAACTAAAGACAATTAAATAAAAGCCCCAATCTACAAAGACAGCTAATTAAATCAAAGCACAACTAAAATCATATTCTACAGTTATTTCGGATGTTGTGTGTTTGCTAACATGATTTCGAGGCATAATTAAAGCCCTAAGAGCTTGCAAAACTCTAACAGCTTTCGAAAACCCTAACAGCTATCGAAACCCTAACACATATAGCGTGGGACCCCTGCAATGCAGTTGAGGACCCACAAGCTGATGCTCGGGACCCACACATATAGCTCTCATGTGTGCGGGAGCAAGCCTAGTGCACGGGACCCGAGCTCTAGAGCGCGGGACACATGACCTAGTGCGCGGCCCATGCATTGATGCATGGGACCCCAGCACCAGCGTCTGGGGCCCTTGAACTGATGCCTGGGTCCCGTGCTCCAGCGCGCACGGACCCGTGCACTAGGCTTGCTCCCGCACACATGAGAGCTATATGTGTGGGTCCCGAGCATCAGCTTGTGGGACCCGTGCACTGATGCGCGGCACCCCGGCACCAGCGTGCGGGGACCCTGAACTGATCCCCGGGTCCCGTGCACTAGCGCACGCGGACCCGTGCTCCAGTGCGCGAGCCCTGCACTGATGCGCGGCACCCGGCACCAGCGTGCGGGGACCATGAACGGATGCCCAGGTTCTATGCTCTAGCGCACGCGGACCCGTGCTCAGTGTGCGCGGCTCCCGCACCAGCGTGGGGGGACCGTTTAAAGATGCATGGGGCCCCTGAAGTTATGCGCGGGCCCCCCAGATCTAATGCCTGGGGCCCTTGTGGATATATGTGCGGGTTCCATGAAGCATGACCACGAGTTTCGTCTTTCCGACTGGAAATTCGAAGCTCTCGTGGCCTAGCATCATCTCTTGAGACACAATCACGTAATTTCGAGGGTTAAAATTCGTAATTCGAAACGAAAAAACTTACTGTAAAGAGTTTGAGCACGGTATTTCCTTCCAGACTTGTTTCGCACTTCGACTCGACTTAGTGACGAAAATGGGGCTATTTTTTCTTTCGAAACGATGAAGAAAAAAGATGGATCGATCTAGGTGGTTATAATAATTATTATGTGCTGCGCGTTTAAATGGGGTTTGGTTTCTTTTATATAGATACAAACTGTGTATGTATATTTATTTTTCTTTTTCTTTTATTTTTAGTTAATTAACGAGGGTTTAAAGAAGATGGTTAACGGTTAATTAAAATGAAGGTCATTGACACTAAAAAGTCAACGAGGCTATTTTTTAACATTGAGTGAGTCAAGGTCTATTTTTTTAAAAGTCCCGGAACTCCTTGAGTTCTTGCACATCCCCTTATTGTTCAAGTGGTGAGCTCACCTCTGATGGAAAATGTTCCTATTCAGCCAATGGACAATCCACCTCTTCTATTGTTGAATGGTCACTGCAGGGTCCGGGAATGACAAGAGATGAGAAAGGATCTTCAGATATAACAGGTGACTGTTGTCTCTTGAGAGGAAACTCATCCTCCTTGAACCTCACGTCTCTTGAAATGAGTATCTAACTGTTCTTCAAATCAATGACCTTGTATCTATTATTGACTCCATTTGGGTAGCCAAGAAGAATTCATTCACTTGCCCTTGCATCAAATTCTTCCTACCTGCTGCAAGAGTGGAATAAAAATAGAGGAAGCAAACACTCGAAGTATATTATAGTCAATTGGTCTTTGTTATAATAACTCATATGGGCTCTTATTACCTAACATGACAGAAGGTGTTCTGTTAATAAGGTATGTAGCGTTAGTATGCATTCTGACCAGTACCTTATAGGCCAGACTGAAAACAACGAGCTACATTTAAAAGGTGTTGATGCTTTCTTTCTACCACTGAATTTTGTTGTGGTGTTTGAACACATACCAAGTGATGTAAAATTCCTTTTTCTCTAAAGAGATTAGTCATGCTAAATTCCTTAGCATTGTCTGATCTAACTACCTTAACTTTGTATCTAAAGTGAGTTTCAATAAAAGTCAAGAAGTAAGGAATGATAACTTGTACCACATATTTGTGTTTAATCATGAACAACCATGTAAAACGAGAGTAATCATCTACTATACTGATGAAGTATTGATGTCCCAAATGTGAGGGCACGTGAAAGGACCCCCAAACATCGCAAGGGATAAGGTCAAAAGCAGACAAGCTATTTTCGATCATTTGGGAATGAAAGCCTCCTCTGTTTAGCAAGAGAACATATTTTACAATGAGTCAATGTTGTCACTACTATGTCTCAAAAAGTCCGTATGCATGTCTAAAACCTTAGCAGATGGATGTCCTAGTCTATTGTGCCAAAGATCTATTGAGACCTTATTAAGAAAGACATCTTTATTGTAAACAGGAGCCTGAAGAACTGAATAAACTTGGAGCACATACAGGCCTGCAATCTGTCTACCCCTGCCAATCGTTTGTTAAGATTGAGCCTATGACAAATCCATTAGCGTCAAAGTGGAAATTACAGCTTATCCTTTATGCCAAAGAACTCACAGAAATGAGATTAAACTGAAACAGTGAGACTAACAATACATCTTTCAAAGTTATGAATTAATTCACAGTAAATGAACCTGCTTTTCTAACCTTTATGACAGTGTCTCGCAAAAAGATACTTGACTCTCTTATCTCATGCAAAAATTATGTAAAATTGTTTCATTGCCACATACATGTCTAGTAGCTCCTGAGTCCATCAACCAAAGAGTTTGATCTATAATTTCTAGGTAAATTAAAGGACAGACACATACCTCCACCTTTCTGATTGTCTCCTTGATTCCCTTCCATTGGTGTCATCTGCAACTGTTTCATTGCCACATACATGCTGATTTATTACTGACTAATTTATCCGATCTTTAAGGCTCTGCAACTAAAAAGGTGTCATCTGCAACTGGACTACCTCCTCACTGTTGGTGGCTGAAGTACCCAGCTTAGTGTTCTATTCCACGGAGATGTAATTTATTCTTACTCCTTTGCTCCTCTGATGCTGCTTAAAGCCTGGGGAAACGCATGGACTTGGTAACAGTTCTCAATGGTGTGGCCCCTTTTGTTGCAATGAGTGCAGACAGTCCTCCCTTCTTCCATTCTCTTGAAGTAAGGTCCCTTCTCAAGAGAGTCTGAACCACCCTTTGCTAGCATTGCCATGTTACTGCTTGGATCATTTGTACCAATAGCTGAAACAAGACCCATGGATCATTTGTTTCTCGAATTAGCAAGGAGAACACTCTATTGATTGAAGGCATGGGATCCATAAGTAAAATTTGGCCCCAAATATCTGAAAAATACTCATTTAGTCCCATCAAGAAAGCCACAACATATTCTTCATCTAAATAGGCCTTCATTCCGTTGATTCCACCACAAGTACATTCACACGAAGGTCTGTAATTGATCAATTCATCCCAAAACATATTCAGCTTGGTGAAATATGTTGCAATACTATTTGAACCGTGCCAAATTGATTAACTCCCTTGAGTTGGAAAACTCTGGGCTTGTTTGTCTCGCCTAATCTTGCAAATCTATCCAGACCTCCTTTGTTGATCAGCCGATATCTCCTTGGTGACCGAGTTCAAAATCCATGAAATCAAAACATTGTTGTTCCTCTTTGTCAGGAACCGAGATCTTATACCATTTCATGTATTTTTTTTTTATAAATTCACGCAATTGCATAATTAATTTCATGATAGAAATATAGATGAAAATGACATTAGTTATGATATTATAGTTCTAGATTTTCGGATAAGTGTAAGGTACGAAAGATGGAATATTACGAAATTAGAATCCTCTAAGTATGGTATTTCGAATTCGCGAAGTTAGCTTATGAAAGGGAATTATGTTTCGCGAGTCACAAGGACTTCGCGAATTGTGTTTCGGGGGCCATAAGGGGTCTTGCAAATTGGGAAGGAAGGTGTTATGTAGAAAGTCTTTTAAGTAAAATGCGAAAACCTAGTCATGAAGGAAATGATTTTAGTAATAAAATAATATGTATTAGTTAAAGTTATGATATGTATCAGCAAAATATCGATGTCATTTGGTCACATTGACACGCTAACATAGGATAAGAACTGAAAAAGGAAGAAAGACATTCATTTTAATCACTTACGAAAAACTAAGAACAAATAAAAACAGAGGATTCAAATAACGATCGTACTACAGCTAAGGAAGGGTAAATTTCTTATCATAACCTTTATATGTTAGTTCATGTTTTAAGCATGTTAGGAAGATTTGCTAGCATGAAAACTGGATAAATATCATATTTTTATGTGTTTTGATTTTCGAAGGGCTTGGAAATATTTAAAGTTTTGATGATGTTTTTGATGTTCTTGAAGATTTTAGGGTTTGATCGATGTTTTAAGATTTCGAAAGATAGAAGTGTTTTTGAGCGTACGACATTCTAGGTTTGAATTATTTTCGAAGGAGATTTTAATGATATGGTTTTCTAAAGATTAGAAGTTATGATTTTTGAAAGATAGGTTTAATAGTGTTTAAGATTATCGAAAGAAATTTCGAAAGAAATTTCGAAAGGGTTTTTCGAAAGTAGTTTCGCAAAATCCTTCGAGATTTACTTTTGAGAATAGATGTTTCACAATTCTGTAATCTCGATAGAAAATAATTCTCGAAAGATTAAATTTTCGAAAGAATGAAATTTAGGAAAGGGGTAGAATTTCGAACAAATTTTTTCGAAAGGGTTTGGTTTCGTAAATAGTTTCGCGAATTGCAGTTCGGCCCAAATTCAGTATTTTGTGGGCCAATCGAACAAGAAATAAAGTCGGGCTTCTCGCGGGCCAATGAGTTTTGCGAACTGAGAGAGAAAGGTCAGGCTGCGAATTCTGTTCGCGTGCTGAAACAGACTTTGCGAATCCTTAAGGATTTCGCGAAGTGAAAATTTTATGGATCAAGTAAGATTTGGCAAATTAAAAGGATTTTACGGACTGAAATTAGTTTCGCGAATCCTAAAGGATCTTGCGAAGCATAAGTTTTTGCGAGTTGAGTAAAGTCGCTAAATATAAAGTTTTTATAGGTCAGATAACAATTCGCGAACTGTGAGACATTCGCAAAATCGAAATAGGTCGAATTTAATTTTTGATACTTAACAGATTTACGATTTTTCCAACGTACATATTTCAATGATATATTTTCAAAATATAACTTTAGATAGAGAGCCAAACACAGGTGAGGACTATAAATAAGAACTAGAGTCATTCATAAGAAAGCATGCATATCACATACACATATCATTTTAGGGATTTCATAATTTACTAGATAAAATAATTATATAGGTTAGGAGTCTGATAAAGGCAAAGACAAGGCCGAGTAAGCGAACGGGAAAATAGGTGAAACTTGTGAGTATGATTTGCAACATGTATCTTATGTGCATATGTGCTTGTGTGCTCTATATGGATTAATGGACTAGTACGTGATATATATGCTATTTGGAAATCAACGTGATTTATGTGACTGTAACGTGTTCTCACATGATATACGTGTTATGTAAGGTATATGTGTAGCATTGCACACATATAAAATAAAGGAAGAAACCGTTATGACTGCTACGACTACGGATGGTACGATACGAATGCTACGGCACACATCCCTACAAATAGGGTGATTTTACAGAGTCATGTACAGGCACATATGTATGCCTACAAATCCGAGGATTACGGAATGGTTACAGAGTCCCATGCATGGGCGCCGACTGGGCTTACAGTACAGTCTAGCTAGTCTATAACAGGAGTATCAAAAGAAAATGATCATATAGAATTACATTGATTTATAGGTCATATGAATGGATATGTGGACTATGGTTACGTGACAGAATTCATGTTTGAGTAAGTGACGGTTATGTGACGAATATATGATTGAAAGGATTTCATGCTTTTGATCTACGGATCTGATATGGACAATGATATGTGATGGATGTATAGAATAGCAAATGATCTACTGATCTTATGGATAATGGCTATATGAACGAGTATGACGGGTATATGAATAGGATGTTAGGTTAGTTACGGAAAACAAATTGATTTATGATTACAGTTTAATTTATTATATGTTTATGGAATAACATGTTGTGATCATACTCTGAATTGTGTAAAGTGTCGTGGATATCTAACAGGCTACTTAGATGCATCCACATACGAAAACATGGATTCAAGGTTGGCCGGCTATGCTCTCATCCTACTCCCCATAGTTTATAGTTGCATATAGTTTAAGGAACATTAACAAATTTTTGTATGACGCTAAAATAATGATGTTGCGTACGTATATGTACATTATGTGTGAAAGTGAATAGACAGATGTACGCCCCTCTTTATGTTAAAAAGGAATGGTTATGAAAAGAAAAGAAAACGAAAAATTTTATGGAAAAAATATAGTAACTGCGCAAATACGGAAGAAGGAAACGGGCGCTACACTCTTCCATGCAATGAGCTGATTCTTGTTGCTCACCTGATCTTGGGGATCAGCGATTGGCGGCTGTAAATCGGCATTAACGAACCCTTCTTTATTTCTTCCGATCAACTCTATCATCATCGCTCTACTCCATGTAGCATAATTGTCCCCATTCAACAACTCATGTACAAGAATCTGCCCGTATGTGTCATTATTATTGAGGAAATAAGGGTCGTTGATTAGCACTATCGATGGTGATGTTGGATTCGTCAATGTCATATCCATCTTTAATCAATGAATCTGATATTGGGGAAAACTGCGTTTCTTGAAAATCACAGCTCGAAGCTTAATTCCTCTGATAGCATAACAAAAATGTAAAGAACACAGAGACCTAACGTGGTTCCAGTTCTGAATAATTCCTATGTCCACGATCAACCAAGAAATCTTTTATTGAGTAATACATTGAGAGCTATTTACAGTTAGCTGAAGAAGATGACTGACTTAAACTAATTAAGGAATACAGCGCTACTTATTTAGATGTCCCGCCCTTAAATGGCCCACATTCATTTCTTAATAAATCAGCACCAACAGCTACTTTATAAGTGTAATCCGTAAGTGGCTGTAAAACGCGCTTCTTCCCATACAAGCGCTTCTTCCTTCTTTTGATAAGTTTTGTTATCATTTCTCAATAATCTCCGTTTCCATGATCTTCCATTTTGTATCCGGAATTTTTTTTCTGTTTTACAGCACTAAGTAAACTAGATGCGGACGAAAATTTTCAAATATAGTTTTGATTTCAACTTGAGACTTGAGAGAGTAAAGAAAATATTGTGAAAAATTAAACTAGCTCCCCACATATTTATAACTTATTTTAGGAGGAAAAAACGAACCAGCGGTTATAATTGGCGGTTTACGATTGTAAAAATCGAGAACCATAACCGAACCGTCACAAGTGACGGTCCGATAACCTGTGACCGCGATCAACCGAACCGTTGATCGCCGGTTTAGTTACGGTTTTTCAAACCGGATGGACACCTCTAATCCTAACGGATGCTAAAATCACAAAATACAAAAGTGAAGATAGGAAAGATTACACCCACTCTAAATCTAATGTGCGAGCTATATCTCTTAACCTTTATTACCAAAATGAGAGCCACAAAAACATTTATTGCAGTTAGACGTTTCTAATAATATAACCATCTTTTAATAAGAAATGAGTAAACGGCACGTTTCATCCTAGTAAGTTGCTACTTATCTAGCTATCCCTAGTTGGTCTCATTGTGCAGTCGCCTCAAAGCCAACTCAAAACTCTATACTTTGCCAGAAAAGTTGTTTTTTTCCTTCGACTTATGGAGACTGCTGCTATTACGGGTCGCGCTTGTGGAGCGCCTAGGTTATATACATATATATTAATTATTATGATTCTCATCTTCGTCAGCAAAGATTCGATTCAACATAAAAATAAACAGCAGCAGCATTTGAAGGCGAGCTTCCGTTTCGGGACACTCTGCACTTGGCACCAAAATCGTGGCCGAAGTTTTCGAGGGCGAACGACAAGTCATCGTCCCTAACCACAAAGTGTGAGCTTGGCGACAGTTTGGTAAGTTTCACTCTCCGCAAAGAGAATACAATATGAAGTCGTCCCTATATGATGTGGATGTAAAACACTAAGTAGTAAACTGATGTTGGATAAAATGTTGGGTCAACACTCGATCTAACACTCAAGTGCACAACGGAATATTTTGGATACTTAGTGAAGAAAACTGATAAACACGAGATGTAATTGTGCAGCAAGTCAGAAAACTTGCTGCGTGCCTCAAGGCGAAATTCCACTATAGCAATGGATGGGAAAACAACTATCCGAAAATAGTACAAATCAAGCCTATACAAAACTACGAATCTAAAGATTCTGCAAACCTACAAAGTCCTAAGACTTTTGCAAAAGAAACGCTAGGCTAAAAAGACACTCGTGATATATAAAACTCGCTCAAACTCGCTCAGTCGCTAACAACAGCAAATGTCTCATCAATCTATGCCCTCAACTTGCGTATAACCCTGAGCTACTAAACGTGCTTTGTTCCTAACAACTCTACCAAGTTCATCAGATTTATTCTTAAAGATCCACTTCGTGCCTATGACATTAATGTCCTTTGGCTGTGGGACTAAGGTCCATGCTTGGTTTTTCTCAAACTGCAAGAGTTTCTCTTGCATCGCATTTATCCAGAAATTATCCTTGAGAGCTTCAAGGACATTCTTAGGTTCTATCTCAGAAACGAAGCAATTAAAACGTAGCTCAGCGTATACTGTGTTCATGCATACGTTTCTTACCATAGACTTATAATACTTGCGCGGCTTGTCTCTAGTTTTCCTACCTTCGTTCACATCTGCAATAATTAAGTCTGTGGGGTGATCTTTTTGAATCTTAGCTGGCGGGTCTCTACGAACTTCACTTGGTCCAGCCTCGGTGTTCTGTTCTGGCACAGGTATTGAGTCCGATATTGGCTCAACATCGTCCTCCACATTCTCCTCTGTTTCGTCCACAGCTTGTATAACATCTGAAATATCATCTTGAGGAGACACTTTGCTAAGATCAGTAGGATCATCAAACACAATATTTACAGACTCCTGAATAGACTTCAAGCGCAAGTTATGCACACGATAAGCACGACTATTAGGCGAGTATCCAAGAAAAATACACGTGTCACTTTTCGAGTCAAACTATGTCAAGTACTCACGATCATTTAACATGTAACAATAACACCCAAAAATATGAAAGTACTTAATATAGGCTTTTTTCCATTCAACAACTCATAAGACATTTTCTTAGTACCATGCCTAAAGAACACACGATTCGTTATATGACAAGCAGTATGTGGCGACCCTACTTTTCTGACTAGGATTAGTGGCGGATTTTCGCAACGTAAGCCGCGGAAGGCCCGTCTAATTAAAACTTTTTCCTAGAATAATATACATTACGACGTCTACATAGTCAGTCTATACAAAGGCCGTAGCCCCAAAATAATAAAATAGCAAAAACCCTAACGCCGCTCCACAGGTCGCATCCATGTACCGCCCCGCCCTCAAAAGTCCGTGGAGCATCGCCACCAGCCGCCTCAGCCTTGACGCATAGCGGCGTCAGGCTCAGCAACACGTAAACACTGAGCAAATTTGCCCAGCAGGTGAATAAAATGCATGTATGCAAGTGTGCGCTCAATCCCAATCCCAATATCTCACATGCCATGCACACTATTCCTTTTCCCACATTCCTATCTCACAACACAATATGGGGCCCATGGTTAGGCTCACGTGCGCAATAAATATCATGGGTGGCCACGTGATTCCACCCGTAATCAGCGGTAAGCTACGCTGGTAGTGCACTGATCGATCACGTCAATGGCCACCTACCAGGTCGTCTCTTGCACAATAAGTCATGGGCGATAAAGCCCGTATCCATATATATATATATAATCATCTGGCGTTTTCCACCTCGAGCCGACCACATCCGAGTAGACAGATCGATCACGTCTGTCTCGGCCAGGTAATCTGTGAGCCTAACAAGTCGTCACAATAATCTCAATCTACCCCACTTAACAATACCTCGAATCATCATCGTCTCAATACGGTGGAAACCATCTCTCGCCCTCACGTGATATGCACGTGCCACACATATATATGATGGTACATAAAAACGTGGTTTCACATAAAACATATATAAATCATGTAAATCACGTAAGTCACAGAAATCATCGAATCACATAAAAATCACATATGTGTTTACGCATTGTAGATGGATGATCCACCTACCTGTCCTTCCGCTATAATCAAATAGGGAATCCGGTGTAGTCCCTATATATCGATCCTCTGAATATAATAAATATTTCCAGATTAATATACATTTATTAAGTCATATAAATTTTGAGACTACTAAAATTGTCAAAACCCTAAATTTATGAAAACCTAAAAATAATGAAATTTCTGAAAATAAATAAACCCTAAAAATAGCAAAACCCTAAAATACTGAAAATTTATTAACTGAAATACAATGTCGAAATCTTGGAAATGTCGAGACATAGATGTCGAGATTATTAAACCCTATCGAGATCTTAGTTATTAATTCTATAAGGTATCAAACTTGTACAAATGTCGAGTTCTTTCTTATTACATAGCTCGACATCTTTCTATATATGTATCTCTCGACATCTTGGTAACATATAGCTCGACATTTTTGCTAGTTATTTATACTATTGCGTCTCGAATTCTTTGTATTTTAGACCTCGAGATTTTCTATCGAAATCCTAATGATGTCGATAGCTTTATTGATGTCGATATCTTACTAATATCGAAACTTGTACCCTTCCAAACTCTTCTATGAGAAGAATCATTATGTCCCGAGAACTATATTGTGTGTGTCGAAATCTATATAGTGGTTGAATTATGTCGAGGTTTAATATATACCGAGATTTGATATATCGAGATCTTTCAAAAGTCGAGATCTTATCAAAACATCTCGAAATCTTTTTATTATGTGTCTCGACATCTATCTATTATCCATTTAGAATTCTTTCTAATATGTCGAAACCCGTCTATTACACATTTCGAAATTCTCTCATTATACATCTCGAGAATATCTCCTGCATCGAAAGTCATTAGCTTATGAATCTAACTTAATTCCTAAAAATCGTATGCCCAGCAAATAAATTCTAAGAAGCACCACGATTTCCATAGAACATAAGAAATCCTAGAAAATACCATCTGCTTCAAATAAGTTTCTTTTTTACATACGTTCTTATGATTCTGAAAGGATTCTCAAAACTTAGGGTTTTCTAAACAAGTTAGAATTTGAGCTCCTACGATTGCATAAAATCGTGTATTAAACTCTATATATATAAGTAAAAATATGCTAACCATTACTGAATGAAGTAATCCTGAAACTTTTGCATACCTCTATCGGATTTTCGGTTTGCTAATTCTCCTAGTTGCTGACTTTTCTACTCGACGTTGCCCTTGGTTTTGAAAGTCTTTCTTGCTAATTCTTTTCATAGGGAATAGATATATCTTAGATAAGTATTAAGATTTTGAAGTTAGAGATGATGGGACATAAAGTAACGCAAGTTTCCCCTTGGTCTAAGTAATTTTCATTCTTGAATGTTTATCCCTAATGTTTGGGCCTTGTTTGGGTATTAAACATAGCCCAACTCAATTAGTTCTCCTATCCAATATTATAAATTCCTATAGCTTTTTAGAAAATTTTGAACTTAAGTTGAAATTATTGAAATTTATATTCTAGTTAAATAACTTAAATTTCTCCACAAATTTTCCTAATTCACAAAATAACATAATTAATTACAACAAAATCCCGTATTAAAATTCACGGGTATTACACAGCATGCAATGCTTCAGCCAAAATCTTTTAGAAAGACTCTTAGAATGCAACACAACACGTGTCATTTCTTGCAATGTCCTATTCTTCCTTTCGGCCACCCCGTTTTGTTGGCGTCTTAGGAGATGAATACTCATGAAATACCTTTCCTATCACAGAATTCATCGTACGATTGGTTATCAAATTCCCTACCATGATCAGACTTAATGCGAAATATAGGAGCAATGAAATTATTCTTAACCACGGCACAGAAATTTTTGAAAACTCGAACGACTCAGATTTTTCCTTAAGAAAGTAAATCCATGCATAACTAGAGTAATCATCAACGAGCACATAAGCATATTTCCTACCGCCTATGCTATATACTTCCATAGGACCCATCAAATCCATGTGAATTAACTGAAAACAGTGAGCAGTTTTAAAATGTTGGGCAGCATGTTGATCAACATTATGGCTAACATGCACTTGCTTACCCTTCAAACATGACTCACATACAACCTTACCAAACTTCTTAAGTTTCGGTATGCCTCTGATTGCATCGTGCTTGATAAGTTGCTCCAACATTCTGTAGTTGACACGGCCCAATTTGAAATGCCAAAGTATGACGTCGTCCTCAGCCTTAGAGAGTTGGCGCACGTCCTTCACACCGGATTTTTCACCGACTAGATAACAGTTGTCACTCAATCTTTTTCCTGCCATAACTGGCACGCAATTGCTGTTAAATACTTCACAACATTCTTTATTAAATCGTACCTCGAGATCGTCATTGCAAAGCTGGCTTATACTAATCAAGTTGGCTACGAGCCCGTCTACATGAACGACATTGCTCAGCTTGTGAAAGTCGTGCATGTTCAATCTGCCTTGGCCGAGAATCCGTCCTTTAGCACCTCCTCCAAACATCACAGATCCACTCTTTAAGGGCATGTACTCACTCAGGTATTCTTTGGTACCCGTCATATGTCGGGAACACCTGCTATTGAAGTACCAAGAACCTGTCACGTTAGCTCGCAAAGAGGTATACACAACATTGCACTAATGCACGAACTTCTCTACCCAAACTTTTTTAGATGATAAAACAGCATTTGGGTTACTAGAATTTGAAGGTGAGCCAGCTGAACTTTCTCCAGACATACTTTCAACACTGATTTCTCAATGTTGAGCGGGATGTTGGAGGACATTTTAGCCGACATCGATTTCTTTGCAGAAAACTCCCCCTTCAATTTCCAGCAATATGGCTTAATATGACCAGGCTGCTTACAATGGTTACAGTTAAACTGTCTTTTCTTAGACTTACTGGCAGCATGCTTAGGACTCTTCTTAACAACTAAATTCTCAATACTTTGGTTCGTAACATGCTCGGTTTTTTCCTTAACAAAAACTATCATAGGTCTATCATGAATAATTGAATGAGAAGAATTCGAGGGCTGAGAGTTAAATCCTAAACCTTTCTTATCAAAAATACCTAAAGATAATACCTCATCAAGGATCGTTTTACCCTTGTTCATCTTCGTGAACATTTCGTCGGCCTCGTTGACTCGCTTTTGAAGTTTGTCAATCTCCTTGTCCTTTCTTGTCAGCACGGCCTCCAATTTGTTCATTCCTTCAAGTAGGCTTTCAATCATCTTTTCGTCTTCTCATTCTCCTCGGACAACATTTTCACGATGGTTCTTAGTTCCGAATATTTCGCCTTTTCCTTCTCATATTGCGCGGACAACATCTTGACGGCATCATTAATCTGAACTTCCACACAAACGTCAGTTTCTAACTCTGCATCATCAGAACTTAAATATCTATCAAAATAGTTTGAGTCATCATAATCAAAAATAATTTGTTTCCCAGATGTTGTGTCAAATGTTGGCTCAACATTAGTTACCGCCGTAAAGCCGTTTGATGATCTTCTTCGTCGTTGTCTGAGAAGGACTGTATGGTTATTGATGGTTGCCTGGACTCCTTAGGGCACTGTTCTTCATCTTCATCGTTGGAAAGATCAACCCAAAGTGCTTTCCCTTGTTTGCGTAAAGTGTTCGCGCATTCGTTGGCAAAATGGCCCCAAACCTGACATGCACGGCATCTCACTGATTCCCAATTGAAGTTCTTCTTCTTTCCGTCAGTATTGCATTTGAAGTATGTAGGAGCTGACGAAGGTTCTGCTTTGGCATTCTGGCCCTTCCCGAATGTTGGGGCAATATTCTGCTCGACGTTCCTCTTCTGAAGGAACTTAGTAAATTTCTTCACGAGCATAGCCATATCCTCATCATTGTCAGGGTCAACTACAGTTTGCACCATGGATGACTGACTGACTAGAGCAATGTTTTTGCCGCGTGAAGCTCGCTTTTGGACTTTGAGGTTGGTCTCATAGTTCTTCATAATGTTCATCAACGTGTTGAAGTCCAACGTGGCCAGATTGTGGGCTTCCTCGATTACAGTTACCTTCACATTAAACTTCTCAGTTAGTGTACGAATTGCCTTAGAAATTAATACCTTATCGAGATTGGATCTTCGAGACTAGCACACTCGCTCGAGATCGTCAGAATCTTGCCGAAGTACGTGGTAATGTCCTCGTCTTCCTTCATTCCAAGGTTTTCGAACTGGTTGAGGAGAAGCTTTAGTCGGGTTTCCCTCACACTCGCATCGCCTTCGCAATACCTCTGAAGTTGCTCCGACGCATTCTTTGCCGTAGTACAGTTCTGAATGATCTTGAACATGAAGATGTCCACCGAAGACAAGATGGCGTTTAAGGATTTGTCATTGAACTCGACAGCATTTCACTCAGGAACCATCCAGTCATCGATCGATTTCTCATAGACTTCACCATCAGCGTCGGGGGCAGACTTGGGTGTCGTATAACCGTTGAGAATAGCCTCCCACGCACGCGTGTCAATTGATTTGATGTATTGGCGCACATGAACCTTCCAATAGGCATAATTGGAACTGTCTAACACATGGACTTTGCCGAGATGGTTTGAGCTTGTAACATCCATAGGAAAGGATAAAAAATGCTTAGTCACGTCAAGCGTAGGCTCTGATACCACTTTGAAGTGGTCCCGGTACGATATGGATGTAAAACACTTTAAGTAGTAAACTGATGTTGGATGAAATGTTGGGTCAACACTCGTTCTAACACTCAAGTGCACAACGGAATATTTTGGATATTTAGTTACGAAAACTGATAAACACGAGATGTAAATTGTGTAGCAAGTCAGAAAACTTGTTGCGTGCCTCAAGGCGAAATTTCCCTATAGCAATGGATGGCAAAACAACTATCGAAAGATAGTACAAATCAAGCCTAGACAAAACTACAAATCTAACGATTCTGCAAACCTACAAAGTCCTAAGACTTTTGCAAAAGAAACACTAAGCTAAAAAGACACTCTCGTGATATATAAAACTCGCTCAATATGTCGTGCAAAAGTGACTCCATGAAAGCTCTCAAATTTCTCGTGCAAAGCTCAATTGTGGCAGCTCGAAATCTCCTTTATTTATAAGCCTTTGCTCCCTCTTGAATTGGTAAAATATCCCTTGAATATCTCCTCTAAGATCTCTCTAAATATAGTACATATTTAGTTAGAATCTTCTCACATAATCGGCCGATCTCTTATCTTCTATTTAAGGTAACCGATTGATTGATTCTCCTTTGACATTCAGATTTTCTAATTGTGGTAGTTGCTTGACTTGAACTTCAAGCATCCTATATTTAGTATGCTTCCTTCCAAAACTCGTTCAAGCTACTCCATACACTTTCCACACGGTTTTGACTCATTCCAGCACTTTATCACGTCCTGCGTATCAGTAAATAAAGCTTCTAAAAAAGGTTAAATGGTTTTTGGGCATGAAAGATAAAATCAAACGTTGACCAATTCACATACAACAATGTTGGCTGGAATGTTAGACGACATTGTCAATGCTGAGCTAGTGAACATTAACACAATATGATTTTCATTGTTAACGGTCATCTGCTTCTCCTGTGGTTATTGAAGGAAGAGTTCCTTACAATATCGACAAAGGACAAGGGGCTCATCGCGCTTATGATTAGCATGGGAGAAGCGCTAAGAATTATAGCTTTCAAGGTTAGGACTGCTGCTTGCGGAGGAACAACTTGCGTTAACTCCTTTGGAGACGAGCAGCTCACCGTCGATTTGCTTGCAAATAAGCTATTATTTGAGGTATTATTAAATCATATGATTATGTGTATCCTTCTTTTAAATTCTTGTATATTACAACTCCAATCATACATAATCCTCAGGCTTTGCAATATTCTCCTGTGTGTAAATGTGCTTGCTCTGAGGAAATCCCTGAGCTCCAAGACATGGGAGGCCCAGTTGAAGGCTTTCATTTTTTTTTATTACATGAGCTATTTAACTTAATTCACAAATAGTGATTATTAAAATTGAATAAAGAGGGTTTAGCATAGCATTTGATCCGCTCGACGGTTCGAGCATTGTGGACACAAACTTTACCGTGGGGACGATCTTTGGCGTATGGCCAAGCGATAAGCTCACTGGGGTGAAGGGATCTGATCAAGTCGCAGCTGCTATGGGAATTTTCGGGCCTCGAACGACTTACGTTCTTGCACTCAAAGATATTCCCGGGACGCACTAGTTTCTTTTACTTGAGGAAGGTTGTGGGAAATACATACATTATTCTGCGGGCGCAATATTTGGTTTTTGTCCTAATTGAACTATTTTTTTGCTTTTTGATGTAGGAAAATGGCAACATCTGAAAGATACCACGTGAATTGGAGAAGGAAAATGTTCTCCATGAAATCTTAGGGCTACTACGGACAATTCTCAATACGCCGAGGTTTTTTTCTGTTTCCCTTATATATACAATGGGTTAAGTTTTCTAGACCTGTATACTTGGGTAAATGGCATCTTAAGGATACCTAAATTAGGGTACGGCAAAATGTTGCAAATTGAAGACACCTAACTAAATGTTGCAATTTGAGGGCATTAAGTTTTAAAATCGAAGCAATTTGAGAACGAGTTTCTAATCTATGTATCCCAAAATTGTTTCAATTTATCACTTAGTCATAGGATTCCCTCAATTTACAGGTGTCCTCATAACGCCATTTCCTCTAATATACAAGAAAATAAATAGTTAAGACTATAAACAACTTGAGATCGAGTGTAACTGCGTTATTGCTATCATTAACTATAGGGTTCTTCTTATGCAAGTTGATTGATTTCTACGTTAATGAGAAATACACGTTAAGATACACCGAGGAATGGTGCCCGATGTGAATCAGGTAAAGCACTCTCTTTTTGGCGCTTAAAGAAAGATAAATATATACGATCGATGTTAAAGAAAACCTCTTTTTGTAATAAGATTATCATAAAGGAGAAAGGAATCTTCACGAACGTTGCATCCCCGTCTGCAAAACCAAGCTTAGGCTTCTCTTTGAAGTGGCTCCGTTAGGGTTTTTGATCGAAAAAGGCGGGCGGTTACAGCAGCGATGGGGTGCAATCCGTGCTGGAAAAAGTGATCAAGAATTTGGACAGAAGGACTCAAGTTGCTTATGGGTCCAAGAATGAGATCATTAGGTTCGAAGAGATGCTTTATGGATCTTCAAGGCTTAAAAGGCTTCTGAACCTGTTGTAGCAACTGCTTGATTATTGATTAATTTCAAATCAATTTTATGTTAAATTACTATTCCTGAAGTTAAACCAACATTCATATGACATGCCATAAACATATTTATATATGCACCGTAGCAACGAAAGTTACAATTATTAATATGAAAAATAACGGAAGGTGGAAAGACTCAATAGCAGCTTTCAAAAGCCCTAGTCGAGCGACACCTAAAATTCCCATCATTAATAGAAAAAAGGCCTAATTAAACATAAAAAGCCCTAATCGAAACCTGATATCATAAAATCGAGACCTAAAACTCTGATGGAGCAGTTAACTAAAAGACAAACAGAATTACGATGAAAAATTAAATTGGTGCAACTAAATAGAGCGTGAAATGGAAATGAAACCATTTTAAGACTGGCGACTCCCCGGAAGTTCCAAGGTACAATTTCACGTGTGCATTCTATTTTGAGGGGTGATCGACACGTGGTGTACTAATATAACGTGCAAGTGCGACAAGTGATAAATAAAACGAATACCTAATTACTATCACCGACGTGTGATAGGCAGTGGTCCTATCGTTTGTAGTGTAGTAAAGTGAGTAAACGAGTATCGAACACGAGGAATAGATTGATTACTAGTAATAACCTGTCGACTCGATATCAGCATAATTAAAATGCACAGATTTCTCTATACTACGAATTATCCTAATAGATCACTCCTAAATCAATGAGACTAACAGAATACACCTAAACTGATGAGAGTACTTTCAGATGATAAAGATGTGCTCGGGATTCGAAACCCGCTAGGTATTTCGACTAAGACAATGAAATATCATTCCTACATGGTAAAGACTAAGTCGCAGTAATTTCCTACCCGTTCACAAATTTGTTGTCTCCCTAAACGCTCACGGGGATCTAAAATTCAATGATTACTAAAGGCAAGGATCGGGCCTAATCATTATTTAGCTGTCGCCCTAAACGATTTTCCAAACATTCACTTTAACACCTAAACATATTAAAGCGAAGAAGCAATTTCATAGATAGATAAATAGTCAAAGCACACGAATCACGATAAACATGTCTTAAATAGGAATAAACCTAGCGTTCATCTACTCCCAAAGATAGAAGGGATTTAGCTACTCATAATTGATGAGAAACAACGAATAAAATAAATAACGGGGAAGGAAGACTCATGATCTTGATGTACTGATGGACCTGTGACGGTAGCATGGATGAATCTTCGTTCCTCGTTCAATTCAGCATGATTGCATCGTTGATCGGTCTCTTGCGTTTCTCGGGTGGAATTCTCTGTTCTTGGCATCTCTATTTCGTCTCGGAGGTGTTAGGGTTATGATGTGAGTGGTCTCTGCTTTTTTTTAGTCGAATTTGGGCTTTTATACTGATTTTCGTAAGTGTCATGGCATGGGCATTGGGCCTTCACGGCCGTGACTATGATAGCGTTGCTCCGCGTCGCTCTCTACCCTGTGTCACGGCCAGGTGCACTGGTATTCACGGCCACGATGACCTTCGTAATAGCTCTCTGTCCACCTTCACGGCCTGGTGCATTAGCCTCCACGGCCGTGACAATCTGCTTTACTTGGCTTGGCCTTTCTTCCTTGAGTCACGGCCACATGCATGGGTAGTCACGGCGGTGATTGCTGCCAGCTACGTGGTTTGCGTTTTACCTGTCGTCACGGCCTGTGACATGTAGAGTCACAGCCCTGACTTATGTCTTCGTCGTTTGATTGGCTTTCTGCCTTGTGTCACGGCCTGGTGCAATATGTGTCACGACCGTGAAGGAGACGAAGAACGAGAGAGAGAGAGAGGGAGAGGAAAAAGAGAGAGAGGGAAGAAGAAACGTTTTCTTTTTTTTTGCAATTTTTTTAATTTTTTATTTTTTAATTCGTAAGTGTCACGGCCGTGAAGCTTAGGCTTTTGGCCATGACAAGAGGCAGTAGGTGCCTCTGTTCTTAGTCACGGCCGTGACATATAAGTCGCTGGTCGTGACTCTATCGAGTTTTTTTTATATATTTATATTTTTTTTGAGACACGGGCATGAAAGTGTACACCTAGGGCCGTGACTTGAGGCAGAGAACTCGAGAGGTCCTCGACTGCTGTCACGGCCGTGATAGCTTAGGCCGTTGGCCGTGACAAGGGACAGTATGCGAAGGTCGGGATGTCACGGCCGTGAGTCCTTAAAAGGACAAGGCCCTGACACTTTTTTTTAGCTAAAGTCGAAAACATAAATTAAAATACCTCGGTTGCCTCGCAAGATATCCACACGGCCATACACATGGCCATGTTGGTCTTGTATAATGTCACGGCCGCTACACACGGCCGCTGACATGGCCATGTTGTTTTTCTTTATTCCAAAAAAATAAAAATAAAAATAATAATAATAATAATTAAAGAAAAAAAAAGAAAAAAAAAAGGAAGGGCAAACAACATAAGTATGCAAAGCTTGCATGCAACATATTTTACTTGGAATCAACCACCCAATCACAACTTCAAGTATGGGGAGGAGGACTTAACATTCATGCTTCAACCTCGTCACACTTCGCCATCATGCTCACCTCGTATAATCAGGGAAGTTCACGCTTTTCAATAAGTTTCCACTCCTTTTGTGCTTATAATTTTCCGTTGGGGACAACGTTTTCCTCAAGTGTGGGGAGGGGGAATTTTGCGTGAACAGAATTTTTTTGTTTCAAATGTGCGTGATCCGTTGAGAAAATGCATGTTCTTTTAATGTTTGGCATAATTAGTTGTTCATTATCTTAAAAATAGATGCATGCTAGGGAATTATGTGAGAAATTAGGACATGCACAATGATTGATTTCTTCCGACACGAACGAGTTTGGTGATACTATGAAAGATTCGTATGCATGACCCACTTTGTGAGATTTGTAAGCTGAAGAGCTTTTTGCTCACCTCTTTGCTTGTGTAAAGTGCATAGTTTAATTCTCTCTTAAACTTTCTCGTGGTGCATGTTGAAAATTACTAAGGTGAGACTGCGTGAAAATGAGGGAGGCATTAGGAGATAAGTCCATAGCCAAAGTTTCTGACCACGTCTGATCACCGTAGTTAGCCACTTTGAGTCTGAGCCTTTTTATTTGAGAAAGCCCGGGGAATTATAAGCCACTGACCTACGAAACTTTCAGATATCATCTTACCCGACTAATAGAAAAAGTGGAGGTTGAGTGCCAATGTCGAAAAGCGTAGCCCGGCCGTTGTTTAAAATATATATCTCCTTTAGATAATCTGGCGTTAAGAACTCCTCCATCGATAATCTCTCACCCGCAAAGGGACAGAGAGAAGAGGGGCTTAGCGACACGAGAAGAGGAGCTTAGATACGTGGAAAAGATGTTAAGAACCCTTCCTTCGATAATCTCTCATGCTAAAAAAAAAAAGTCAGAGAGAAGAAGGGCTTAGCATAGGTAAAAAAAAAATATAGAAAAAAAAGTCCAAGACGGCAAGAGCTAACCACGACGTATGCGGCGCGCTATCGAATAGTGGCACGACACCGACATGACCGCTTTGATATTTTCGATTGAAGTTTACTCTCCATTATAGTCAGTTGAGCCTACTATAACCCGAAAAAGACCTTCTGATTCACGCCTTATCACCGAGAGTAGTAGATGTATGATCCACTTGCGAGTTTATAGTAGGGATTAGACTATTGCATGAATTGAGGGAATTCACCGACATTTAGCCTATACCCCGATTTACTCGAGTGAATTCCTGCATAGTACGGATCTTGATTAATATTGCTAAAGAAGTTTCTGTTGTTTCGAGGTAGTCATTGTGTCATGTTTCGAATTTCTTGATTAATTCCGTTTCATGTTTTTCTATTTGAACGATGATGTGCAAAGGACATGTATTACATGTTTTGATTTGTTAGCCTAAATTGCTTGAGGACAAGCAAAAGCTCAAGTGTGGGGAAGTTTGATAAACGCATTTTCATTCGTTTATCTCCATCATTTTCATGTTGAATATTTGGTTTATGTGAGTTGTCTCGTGCATTTAGTCTTAATTTTTACATATTTTGATGTCAAAGGTATATGAGGCGATTTTTGAGACGAACCGCGTAAACATGGAGCAGAAATTACAATTCTTCAATCAACACGGCCTTCAACATGGCCATGTCTAGCAGAAGGAAGGAGAACTCTAGCTTCGGCCTCCCAACACGGCCTTTAACACGGCCATGTTTGTCAGCAGAAAAGAAAACACACTTGCGGCCCTTTAACACGGCCGGACACATGGCCGTGTTGACCAACAGTGTTGGGCCTTAAACCCTAAGCCCGAAGGATACATGGCCGTGTTTGAAGCCATGTTCACCCTGTTTTCTACTTAAGCCGCAATTTGAAGCCCTAAGAGCATCTAAGCCGCCACAACTCATTTCTAATCACCAAAACACCTCAAGGACGACTGAAGAACCCTAGAGATCAATCTCAAATGATCTCTAGGTGCTAAAGTGAAGATTTGAAGCTCATTTACACCGGAGGATCGAGCAAAGTACGAGGGATAAGCTTGAGCTCGCTAAATAGGGAAGAATCTATGTATTTCTCTGCTTTGTTTCGTATACATCTCGTGGCTTCTTCCTTCATTATGAGTACCTAATCATTTTGTGTGTTTGGGATGAGAAGAACGCTAGATAGCGTCGTAGTTTGGACGTAAAATACTCGTGAACACATGATATGGCTTTGTATCGTTTATGACAGCTTTTATTCGATTCAATATGTCTATGTATTGTTTTGAGAATCACATTTGGCATGTCTATGTGTTGGTGTGATGTTTTGTAGACCGTTAAGGGCGAAAGCTAAATGACGGTTCGTTCTATCGTAAACGTTAGGCGTCGACTATAGGGCGAAAGCAAATAGTCGACCCTCACATTAGATAAACTACTATATATTCTCGTGACCATTTAGGGCGAAAGCTAAGTTATCATGTGGTAACGGTATTACAACTTCATCGAGGATACCTAGCGGGATTCGAAATCCCAAGCACATTCCTTTTATTCAAAGTTACTCTTAAATCTTTAGTTGTGTTTTGATCATTTTTCTGTGTTAGTTAAGTTGTTGTGACTTAGTTCAAATTTAAAAATCTAAATCATTTGTTAGGCTAGATATTGAATTGATAGGTTATTACTAGTAATCGAGATTATTCCTCGTGTTCGATACTCGAATACTCGCTATAGCTATTTTACAAACGATAGGTACACTGCCTATCGCGCGTGGTGATAGTTATAACATATTCGTTTTAATTATTACTTGACGTACTTGCACGGACATTTATTTAAAACGTACACGCGCGCGATCAGATGGTAAAACCTTATATACCACATTAACCCTAGGTATATTAAGACTAACTGGACCAATCTTCATGGTTACTTCACCAGGATTCTATTCCTTTCGATCCTCGAAAATTATTTGAGGTTCCTTGATAACTCCTAGGGTGAATTTCTATCACCTAACCAAGCCAATTAAACGCCCTACTAATCGTTACCCTGAATTGCTCCAACCGACGGAATTTCAGGGGCGAAATTCTTTTAAGGGGGGAGGATGTAATATCCGTAAAATTTAATTACGGGATATACAATAAGAAGTAAATTTGAAATTCCATTGGATTTATTAAATAAAAGTGTTAGGACTACAGAAAAAGTAATACGTGTTATGACATTATATGTGTTTATATGTTACATGCTATGTGTTCTGTGACTTAGAAAATTTTAATGGCATCTATACAAGGTAGGACAGAAATCGACCGATTGTAGCATGATATAGATATTAAGAGATATAAGTTTCGATTGATTACAGGGCTTAAAAGTCAATCTTCGCCAAGTCATCGAGAACAATCGGCCGATTGGTAACCGAAATCAATACATGTAAATAATTAGACTAACTTTCAATTAACCAAAGGATAAGTATAGAGGTTCCTTAGCTAGGAGGGAAAATAATAAAATAATACTATAAGATTTGTTACTTATAAATTAGATAAGCATGACTAAAGGAAGAATCAACGTTATTTTGGCCAATACCACACGCAAGCTACGGTAGAAATAAACATACATATTTTAATTCATTAGAAAGAACGAAGGAGATTGTAAGTGAAGGAGGGAAAAGGTCGAACAAGAGCTCTAACAGAGCCCGTCACTAAGCTAGGAAGGTATAATATTCTTACCCTAAATTCATGTTTTCATCTAAAATCATAGCGTGTTTTAAGAAATATTTAATACAAAAATAGCATGTAATAGGGTTTATGTGGATTTTAGGGTTTTGGAAATAAAATGATAGAAGAAAATTTGAGGTGTACTACTTTCCTAAGTTAGAATACTTTTCAAAGAGAATCAGGATTATTATGATAGTCGTTAATTCTAGGGTTTCGTATGTAACTTATTCAAACATGACTGCTTAGAATTATACCTGGAAATGATGGTAAGTTAAGAATTTGATTTTGAAGGAGAAGTAGGCAGCTTGATAAGATTTCGAAACCCTGTTAGTTGTAGATATGATTTCGAGATTAACAATGAGAGAAAGAGTTCGAAATAAATCTCGAGATCTATCTTGAGGTGTGGTATCGACTTTGAAAGTTGTGTAAGAGCTCGACATTCATTCTAAATTCCATGTCGACATTTAACTATCAAAGTGACTTCGAAATCTTGCAGAACATATCGAGATCTTGGGTTATAAAATTCGACATACCTCTCGACATTTTACTTATAATATCGAGATCTTGTTATAAATACATATAGACATATATATCGAGATCTTTGTTTATGATTTCGACATACATTTCGAGATCCATGTCAGAAATTCGTGTATTGTTTGTTTAGCTTAAATCTCTAAGCATTGAGTAAGTTCTGTTAGACTTTCAATTTCCAAACGATTATTTAATGTTTAGAAACCCCGGAATACCATAATACATATTTGATTTAATCAAGCAAACCAAATAAGAACTAACCTGAATCCATATGCTTTAATCTTGATATCTTCGACGAGTGTTGGAACTATATTATTATCTCTGCTATCCTTCTCTTATGTTAGTATTAGATGGATTTATTACAAAGATACAGACCCCTTTATATAGTTAATGAATAGACACTTGGAATAAGAGTTATGTCCTTTCAATAAGGTGTCTTTTTCCAAAGGGCATACCTTTTAACAAATAGGTAGAGAGATAAAGGTATTAAAACCTTATACCCCATCAATTAATATTTAATAACCATCATATTAAAATATTTAATATAGAGTATAATATTATTTTATGAGACAATGAAATTGTTTAACAATCTCCCACTTGACTCATATAAATTAATTGACGATTCAATAACATATAAGTGTACACTATTATGAAACAATCAATCATTCATAAGTGAACCGAGAAAACAGAATCATGGCGGTCACACGTTATTAAGTCACATGATTCCTTCCATGTATTACAATTAGCTTAATTCACAAGATATAAATGAGGAAATTTTAATTTTAACTTTAATATTATTCACTAATATAAACCGTACTTGTATACCCATAATGTGAATAACCAATGACATTCAAAACAAAACTTTAAATTGAATTCACAAGAGTCATAACAATAATATGAGCAAAACAACTATATACATCATGATGTTATTCTATCAGGGACTTGTCCGTGATACCCATCCGTTCAACATGGCCAATAAACGTCTTGGGTGGTAATCCTTTAGTTAGTGGATCCGCTATCATCAAATTTGTACTAATATGCTCAATCGATACCTTTTGTTTTTGAACTTCTTCTTTGACAACTAAGTACTTTAACTCAATGTGCTTCGCTCCCTTCGAGTACTTGTCATTCTTGGAGAAGAATACAGCAGCAGAATTATCACAATAAATCCGTAAGGGTCGATCTACATTATCAATTATAGCAAGTCCTTGTACGAAATTCCGCAACCATAGTGCATGAATAGTGGCCTCAAAGCATGCCACAAATTCAGCCTCCATAGTAGAAGTAGCAATTATAGATTGTTTTCCGCTTTTCCATGAAACTGCTCCTCCCGCCATTAGAAACACATAACCAAATGTAGATTTCCTCGTATCTACGCACCCCGCATTGTCTGAATCTGAATAACCTTGTAACTCAAGGTGATTTGACCTTCTGTATGTGAGCATGTAGTTTTTGGTACCTTGTAGGTATCTAAGCACTTTCTTCGCAGCTTTCCAATGATCTATTCCGGGATTACTCTGATATCGACCCAGCATCCCAACGGCAAAACTTATGTCCGGTCGTGTACAAGTTTGGGCGTACATCACGCTTCCAACAACAGACGCGTAGGGAATAGATTCCATTGATTTTCGTTCCAATTCATTTTTCGGACATTGCATTGTACTGAACTTATCCCCCTTCTGAATTGGAACTATACTTGAGGAACATTTATCCATATGAAATCTCTCTAATATTTTATTAATATAGCCTTTTTGGGATAATCCTAACAATCCTTGTGATCTATCACGGAAAATTTCAATTCCTATCACATAGGATGCTTCGCCCATATCTTTCATTTCAAAGTTTTGAAAGAGAAATTTCTTCACATCATATAACATGGCAACATTATTTGTAGCAAGGAGAATATCATCAACATATAAAACTAATATAATAAACTTACTCCCACTGATCTTCATATAGATGCACCTATCTACGGTGTTTTCTATAAAACCATATGACGTAATGATATTATTGAACTTAATATACCATTGTCGGGAAGCTTGTTTAAGTCCATATATCGACTTCTTTAATTTACACACTAAATTTGAATTTTCTGTAGTCAAGAATCCTTCAGGTTGGTCCATATAAACGTCCTCTTCTAAGTCGCTATTCAAAAAGGCAGTTTTCACATCCATTTGGTGAAGCTCCAAATCATAATGAGCTACCAAAGCCAAAATTATTCTTAAAGAGTCCTTTTTCGAAACAGGAGAAAATGTTTCCTTGTAGTCAATGCCATCTTTTTGAGTGTAACCTTTGGCGACAAGCCGGGCTTTGTATCTTTCAATATTGCCTTTTGAGTCTCGTTTGGTCTTATAGACCCATTTACAACCGACTCTTTTGGTTCCTTTGGGCAACTCAACTAATTCCCAGACTTGGTTATCATCCATTGATTTCAACTCTTCTTTCATAGCATTGAGCCAATTTTCAGAATTACTGCATTCCATGGCTTGTTTAAACGAGACTGGATCTTTATCGATGCTTAAATCACATTCATGCTCAAGTGAATAAATTACATAATCGTCAGAAATAGCCGATCGTTTCTGCCTTTCGGACTTTCTTAAAGCTATATCTTGCTATATCTTGTGGAATCACTTGTTCGTTTACGATCTTCTCAGCAACCATCAGTTCATTATTGGCGCCATTATGTTCTGAATTCTTAATACCTATATGTTGGCTTAAATTGCTATTTAATCTTGATATAGCTAAAGGATCAACAACAGGTGCAGAAATGTCTGATGTAGGAGTTTCATCCTGAATTTCATGTATTTCTATTTTTCGTGGTTCTTCACTCCCACTAACTTGACCATTCTCAATAAACCGAGCATTACCAGACTCAACGATCCTCGTACTAGCTTAGGACAATAAAATATGTATCCTTTCGACTTTTCAGGATAGCCGATAAAATAACCACTAATGGTTCTTGCATCGAGCTTTCTTTCATGCGGATTATATATCCTCACTTCTGTTGGACAACCCCAAACATGAAGATGCCTTAAACTCGGCTTTCTTCCTGTCCACAATTCGTAAGGAGTTTTAGAGACAGACTTACTTGGAATTCTGTTTAGCAGATATGCAGCGGTTTTCAGCGCATATGTCCATAATGACAAAGGTACAGAACTGTTACTTAGCATACTCCTAACCATATCCATAAGAGTACGATTTCGTCTTTCAGCCACACCATTTTGTTGTGGTGTACCAGGCATTGTATATTGTGCACAAATACCTCGACTTTCAAGGAACTTTGCAAATGGACCTGGACATTGTCTATTTTCGTCAAATTTGCCATAAAATTCACCACCTCGATCAATCTCACAACTTTAACCTTTTTATCTAGTTGCCTTTCCACCTCATTAATGAACACCTCTAGGATGTCAACTGATTGTGATTTTTCATGCAACATATACACGTAACAATACCGTGAGAAATCATCAATAAATGTGATGAAATATTTTTCACCACCCCAAGATGGTGCGTCAAATGGACCACAAATATCAGTATGTATCAATTGAAGTTGCTCACTACTTCTTACGGTCGGATATTTCGATATATGTTTAGTTTGTTTCCCTTTAATACAATCTATACATATATCCCAGTCACTGAAATCCAATTGAGGTAATATTTCACTTTTCATTAACCTCGTCACTCTTTCTTTGGATATATGACCTAATCTTTGATGCCAAAGAAAAGCAGAAGATTCATTACGGGTACTACGTTTATTTCCAATACTGTGTTCAACGTGAAACAGGGATTCTGCAAATGTAGCATTGAGATTGAAACGGTACAAACCATCAATCAGATTACCACAACCGTAATATTTCATGCCTTTATATAATAAAAAAACAATTATTTTCAATCTTAATATTATACCCTAAACAATCTAACTTTCCAACAGAAATTAGGTTTCTAGAACACTCAGGAACATACAAACACTTTTCTAGATCTAGATTACAACCATTATCTAAGATCAATCTATAAGTTCCAATTCCTTCTATTCGCGCCTTCATTCTGTTTCCCATGTATAAGAATTTCTCATTTCCGTTTATGGGCTGGATCGAAAGAAATCCCTGTAAAACATGTGATACATGAGTAGTTGCACCAGAATCCAACCACCAAGTGTTATGAGGCACTTCTACAAGATTTGATTCAAAACATATTGAAATAAAGTATGTACCTTTCTTTTCGAACCAAGCCTTTCTTTTCAGACAATCCTTTTTCAAATGTCCCAGTTTCTTGCAAAAGAATCATTTGTGCTCCTTATGGATCTTACCCTCCTTCTTCTTTAATGAGTTTTTTCCCTTCCTTTTGCTTTTAGCTTTGCTAGTGCTTCCTCCATCGTGAACGGTAAGGTGGACAGAGTGTTCCTTCATTTTCTTTAACCTTCCCTCCTCTTGAATTAACATAGCTTTAATTTCTTGTAAGTTCCATTTTTCTTTCAAGGTGTTATAGTTCACCTGGAACTGACCAAACTCAAGAGGAAGTGAGTTTATGATAAACTGAACTAAAAAGGTTTCGCTCACATCCATCTTCATCGACTTTAGCTTTGACGCCAGATTTGCCATATTTGTCACATGCTCGTGAATTGGCTGTGACCAATCAAATTTCTTGGTTGTCAGCTCACTCATTAAAGTGCCCACAATAGACTTGTCTGTAATGTCTGATTGTGAATACTCTTTTACTTTCATCATAAATTCCCGTGCGTCTTCCGTTACAGGCATTGATGGCTTGACATTTTTAGCCATCGTCATTTTCATCAAGTTTAAGCTTAACCGATTGGATCTTTCCCATTCATCATAGAATGATTTTTCGGCTTCCGTACTATCCTCTGTGATAGCTGCAGGCTTTTGCTCAGTCTCTAATGCTAGGTCCAAATACATTGCACCAAGTTGAAACTTGATCTGTTCGGACCAATCAAGGTAGTTTAGCCCATTGAACTTGACAATGGAATTGCCCAATGCAAACACGTTATTAGTTGCTGCGGAAAACAATAAGCTCATATATATTAATTTAAATAGAATCAAACAAATAATCAAACTAAAAATATGCATTTAAGTTCATCTTTGGACGATACTTAAACAAATAAATATAACAATAATAATGCTTAAGTAAAATACTTAAATAGATAATCAATCATAACTATGCATGTTATCTTTGGATATACATACATAAATTTAATATCTCTTTACTTTCATTAACGTTACGCATCAATCCACCTTTGGGTGAACTTCTAGCAATTAATGATCTAGTTTACTCTAGCATCATATGAAGAAATGATAAACTTTAATAAACTTAAACAAGGCCACTTTGGCGACCAACAAGTTTAATTCACGAAAATAAATATTCAATTACACTCAATACACGTATATCGCATGATTCTAAATCACAAATAGAAATAAACGTTATCATGATCTAGATAATACTCATGCTGTAAAACACAACCAAATCTTGTAACGCGTCATCATCTGAAATTCATATATTCCATCCGTTATGTACACATGCATAGATAATAAATTGTGTCATGTCAACGTTCCTAATCTACACGTGTTGCCCACTAATGAATGTAATAGTCAATGCATTAATCAAATGATGGTTTACGCATATATCAAGTTATTAAACAAATTATCAAACATAAATGTTTGCAGATAACAGCCACATGCATTACTATTTAGCCAATGGCCTTTCGTACGATTCTTATGATTTTTATCGTTCATCGTAACTTTAGTGTGAAAGTTTCGTGAAGAGACACGTCCTAAAAGTTATTAGGTCTTGCAGAAATACCGAACAATTCTTGTTCACCACGGTAATGCACAAATCGTATTAATATGAGATTGAATCAAATAACACAACTGCAGGCTAAATTTCCAAATACATATTTCACACAATAATATTATGATCAGAAGACAAGTCATGCATAGAATCAAGTCAACATCGTAATACCCTTTCACATCACTGACGTATGGTGCGAATAATTTCATATGATTAGCAGAATACTAGGTCATACATCATGTACGTAAAAATACCAATCATGATAAATCAAAAGTATTATGTGGCTCTGATACCAACTGTTAGACTTTCAATTTCCAAACGATTATTTAATGTTTAGAAACCCCAGAATACCATAATACAGATTTGATTTAATCAAGCAAACCAAATAAGAACTAACCTGAATCCATATGCTTTAATCTTGATATCTTCGACGAGTGTTGGAACTATATTATTATCTCTGCTATCCTTCTCTTATGTTAGTATTAGATGGATTTATTACAAAGATACAGACCCCTTTATATAGTTAATGAATAGACACTTGGAATAAGAGTTATGTCCTTTCAATAAGGTGTCTTTTTCCAAAGGGCATACCTTTTAACAAATAGGTAGAGAGATAAAGGTATTAAAACCTTATACCCTATCAATTAATATTTAATAACCATCATATTAAAATATTTAATATAGAGTATAATATTATTTTATGAGACACAATGAAATTGTTTAACAAGTTCATGTCGAGATTTAGGTTGATAGGAATTAGCAATTGAACTCGCGATTTATGTTCCAATTTAGCAATAAAGCTCAATGTCCATCTCGAGATTTATATCTACACCCATGTCGAAATTATGTATAACATCTCGAGACCTTTACTTATAAATTTTAACATCTCGAAATCCTTGTGCATTATAAATATCGAACTCCTATATACACTGTGTCGAGATTTATTTTACAAGACAATTTGAAGTTCATATCGAGATTTACCTCATGTGCCATATCGAAATCTTTGTATTGTCTAATATCGAGTTCTTATGTACACAATGTCGAGATCAAGCTCAAAACCCACTTCGTTAACCATGTTGAGGTCCTTAGGAATTTTAAAGTGATATTTTTCAATTTAAGTCAAAGTTCGAAACGTAAGGGTTTCGAAATTCATAAAAGTCGAAACTAGGGTTTTCCAAATTAAGCCACTTTAGCAAAACTGTAAATCGACTAACAAACCCTAATTTTATATGTTTCTATACTTAGGGTTTGAAGATTAACGATTTACCGTACGATATAGTTAAGGACCCCAGGTAAGTGGAAATCGCAACTACAACACATAATTATATGTGTATGAATTATGTGTCTATGTGTCTTTCATGATTTTTGTGATTTCTATGATTTCTATATGGCGTAAATTTACGTGATTTTTATGTGACGTAAATTATTCTACGAATATGGTACGCATGTTTACATGATTCATGGCACGAGCATATCCACGCACGACTAGTATGAGAGTTAGGGAAATAGCGTGCATGAGTATAAGATCACTTGAGAGCGATGTATATTTGCCGATATAGGCATTTGTGTCGACTCAATGATGAGTCACGGCTCTCCTATGCTACCACGGCGATTCACGAAGCTGAATTACCTGATTCACGAAAGGTAGGGGGAATAACCCGTAGCGGGAGATGCAACCTGGAGGATGCGACTCGAGGGTATGAGCGGCACCGAGGGAACCTCGAGTGTTGGCGACCTCGTAGTAAGCTATCTGTGAGAAGCGCCCGCGTGTCAGACCGCATTGGGATGGAAAGGCGCCTTAGGGTTAAACGAAATTTGTGTGCCCGGGTTAGCCTCTCAATGGGACGGCATTGGGATTGAAAGGCACTAGTAGCCTCTCAGTGTGGATCACACTGGGATTGAAAGGCACTAGTAGCCTCTCAGTGTGTACCGCATTGGGATTGAAAGGCACCATAGGGTTTAGCACAGATTGAGTACTCGGGTTTAGCCTCCCAGTGTGTGTACTGCCACTTGTACCCTTAGGGGTTTGAGCTCTATATGGTGCATAGCAAGACTGAAAGTCGATGGCCCAAATATGAAACGAAAAGAATGAGAAGGTCATGAGGAGTTAATAGCATCGGCGTGAATGCCGTCGCCATTTAGGTCACGTGCATTGCATGCATGGTTTTCACTTACTGAGCTTTATAAGCTCATTCCATGTTTTTATGTGTTGTAGGACCCCGCGATCACGGTACGTGATCATTTTCACGGCGAAGCCAATTTTTGAAGCTTCCGGGGGCTTTTGAGATGGAAGTGTGTGCATGGATGCGACCTCGTGTGGGCCCAGTAGATAGATTTATTTTGACCCGCATGCGCGCTTTCCTATGTAATTAGGACCCAGGATGATCTTGTAGACAACGTTACTATTCCTTTTTATAAAAGGAAAAATTTTATACGAAATTTCGCACGATTTATTTCGTTATTACGACATTAGTCGCGTAGACTAGTTAAGAAATAGTGGTGGAAGGCGGGGCTGCCACACAGCTCGTGCGCGCCATGTGCACGGCTAGGGCTTTCGGGATTTTAGTGGCCTTTTGTCATAGTACCGTGACTTTAACCGAACCTATGGCTCGAATACCACTGTTGGGAATCCCCGAGGGTCCCTAAACCCACGTTCTTTGAATGGTGTAATTTTAAAATTTTTACGGGGTTTTCCGCCTTTCCAAGATCGGTCGGTTACAAACACGAGAAAGTAATGACAGAAAGAAATAAGGGATCAGCCATGATACCGCGTTGAAATCTCTCGACGATGGCTAGCTTCGAACCCTTCGAAGCCCCGAGGCGTACTACCCATCTCCTCACCAAAAGCACACGAACGGACTCCTTCTTTGCACAAGATCACGCCAGCACCTCACGAATGTCGCAGCTGTTCTTGTAAGTTCAGTTAGGCCAAGAAGGAGCTTCTTGCTGCCACCGAGAGAGAGTGTGAGAGAGAAAGTGATGAGAGGAGAAACTTAGTTTTTCCTCTCTTGAACTCAAATTTCGAAAAAATTAGATTCTCATTTTGCTAGGATCTCGAAAATCCCTATTTATACCATTTAGGATTGACCAAAAATAGATTGAGGTGGTTGGATAAAAATCCTCACACCTCCCCTTTTACCAAGTCTTCGTTTTACAAAGTAGTGAATTTAAAATTCAAACTTTAAATTTAATTAATTAAATTCTAATATCTTAATTAATTAAAATACTACATTTAATATATTTTAAACACATAGTATCCAATAAAATATATCTAATAATTTTCGAAATTTTATCTAATAAATTCGAAAATTATATATCCGCTCTATATATATTATTTATTCCCAATTAAGTAATGTTATTTCTCTAAGACAATAATAAACATTTAATTCTATTTTAAATCATATATAAATATTAAATATCCTATATTTTATTTCAAACTTATTTCGGCCGACCAGGGTTTTGGTCAGCCCCAAACCCTAATGTCTCAATCTAGGACCTAGTCTTACTCTCTCTAATAATGACGTTGCGTCGGTTGCCTTTTTTAAGCCCTACTCTCTTGATTCGTCTCAACCGGCCTAGGAGGTATCTAGGAGTTCGATATTCACCTAGCCAGTCCTGTGGCACCGAACCGATTCCAAGTTGAGTGCGAATTTGATCAAATCGTTATCCAGAATCCGACCGTAGATTTCGTCATACGTATAAACCCTATACGTTGTCCCGGTCGAGTTAAAGTCACACATTGTCAAACTTACAAAACTCGACTCTATGTCGTTTATGTCGGTGAAAATACCTAAACTGCCCTCCACGACTATCGTGAGTCAGTTATATGCTCCGATCAGAGACTTGAATAAATATGACGTTAACCTCGAATTAGCCGAGACCGTAAATCCCGCTCCGCCGTTCATCCAGCAGTTGCATCGAAAAGTCAAGACCGCATTTTGCTGCTGACCCATGCCACCAGCAAGACGGGCCTAGCAAACAAGTGACAAGTCAATACCTCAAGACCAACCCCAAGTTACCCTTTCGGTCTAAGATTCACGCAGATTACTACAGTCAATCGATCGATCAAGGACAATCAAAGCGTGTGATCATTCGATTACGAGTCAGTGTCCAAATACAGATAACCCTTTGATTCATCTTGCATTATTGTCATGGGCTCCCACTTCCCGAGTGAACGGTTGGCACAACCGTATTGGACCCATCGACGAACAAGTCATACTTGTCGATCCAGTCACACTACTGGAGACTTAGACTTGTGGACTAATTTTAATATTGCAATATCTCAGCTTACTGGTGCCCCTCTCTGTCCCCCACATAATCATTAAATAAACTGTCAATATTTGGGTTTTATTAATTTGTCTTGTTCACCCAGACTGCAAGGTGAAATCTTTAGACTGATTAATAATTTGCATTTTTATTTACTTAACGAATAATAAATTAAATCATTGCATTAATATAAGTAATCAAATTACATCACTAAACACTACACAATTATCAAATTGCCCTCGTACTCACCGTCCTCGTAGGGCATCGAGGACATATACCTCAACATAACAAAATACCAAATCGAAAAACCAAAACAAACCTAAAAAAAATCCGGACAAATGCTTCACACAAATTAAAGGATTAAACTAAGTTGCAAGCTGATCGTCTTCTTGCAATACTATCCTTCTAATAGCATGTCTCCACCTTCATTCACGGGTTAAAAGAAACCGTATTTTTTATTTGAAAAAGGTATCCAAAATTTCGTTCTCCTTAAACTAATGATCAAAATAAACTTTGAAGCATGGCCGCCTTCTCTGAAATTATTTACAATTAAGATAATGGTAATGAAATTTTCTTTGAAATATTACCGTTGAATGCTTATCAGCCGCTAAATAAAGTTCGTGCTACGTACGTAGTAATTTTCACATGGACTCGGCATTAAAGCTGACTCAAGAAAGGAAACTACTTTATGTTGCTTTTTCCACCTATGAATAAGATTTAATTTGCACCTTGACCTTGACATTTACTTTATTATATTAAGATATGGCTTTTGTGGCTTTTCGGGATTGAGGCCATAGTGCGATATTTTGGTAAGAAAAATATCAATTATGGCGCACAACTTGTTCCCACCGAATTAATTGACAAGAAATAAATTACGGCGCATCCACAAAAATAAAAAATAAAAATGATGAGAAAATGTAATGAGATCATATTTCGAAATTCTTTTTAAATTATTTTGATCAATTAAAATTGAAATAGAAGTACTATAAACTATCACTTATCAAACAATATTCCCAACTTACATACATTCATTGCCCCGGGCCGGACCCGAACGAACCGGGTCTGACCCGCCAGACACGGAAAGCTATTTTATCTTTTTCTTCTTGTTTTTTTAATTCGAAATTTTTTAAAATAGAACAAAACTAGAATTTTATACCATGACCTTTAGCAACTTAACTAAAGACTTATCCAGTAGGTTACAAAGCTTTTTATTACTAATCCGACGCTTGATTTATATATACATAAAATAAATTTAAATATAAATATATATCAGGCGGGTCTCGGGGTGGGTATAGCAAGACCCGAGACCGCCCCGGACCCGGCCGGGTTGAGATTGTTCGGACCCGTTTCCCGCCCCATTACCCGAATAGAAAGAAAAAAAACCCGATTCATTAGGGGCGGGTCTAGGTCCGGGTGTAGACCCGCCCCATTGTCATCCCTAACATTAACGACTTGGCTGCTGGGTTTTGCTTTGGTGGGTTTTAGGGTTGGAAAGTGGTTTTGCTTTATTTCAATCAAAAAACTGACATGTCATGAGAATACATATCATTGGAAGTGGAACAATTTTGGCTTTTATTTATTTATATTAAAAAATACTGGATTGATCGATCGTGTCCCCAAAAACATACCTAAAATTTGGACATGTGAACTATGTAACATGAGGTTCTGAGGTCGATTTAAACTTACTGGGCTTCGACTATCGTCTTAGGTTTAGAACATTTTGATCTAACTCGCGGAGATTGAAATTTGTGGCACAAGCGTAGTTTTTTTTTTCAAACGATAGATTCATTAACGAAAAACTATACACGGGCTAAAACGTTCAAATGCTTCCTCTGATTACATGTCCACCAAGAGGAAAGAAAGCTCTCATCGAGAGAGAAACGAACACAACCAATAAACCAAAACCTGAAAAAACCCGAAAGCAAAAGATCGAGTGGGGTAATTCTAGGTTCACAAAAAAAAAAAGATCGACCACTCTTCATTTTCTTTGCCTGTCTAAGCCTAGCTAAGTGCCGATATTCTATGTTCGAAAAAAAATGACTTGTCTAATATCTTCATTTTTTTCCTTCAAGCATAAACCACTGCCTTCATCCTTATCCGTAAAATCTAACTAGGTAGTTTTCTAATTTTGTAACATATCTATTCAATTATATAAATTAGTTTCTTGCACACTCAAATAAATCTCTGCTAATATCGTATGTAGTACTGTCAATTTGGCGGTGCGGGGCGGGCCTAAAAAAATGGGGACCGCCCCGCCCCGCCGGCCCATAAAATATTTTTTCATATTTTTTATTTCAATTTAAAATTTTAATTTACCATTAATTTTATATTAATTATGGTATTTATTAAACATTACGGATAAATATCCTATTAATTATGTGGTTTATAATAAATATGGTATTAATTAGAAATAATTATCGAATCATTAATTACATTACATAATTAATTATATATTTATTATCTATATAATATATATTTATAATATATATATATATAATTAAGATATTGGCCGGCCAGTCCACGGGCTAGCCAGCCTCGCCCCGCCAAAGCCCGCGCCCGCGCGGGCTGGCACGCCCAGGAGCCTGCCCCGCCCGCGGGCCGCGAGCCACATTGACAACACTAATCGTATGAATTTGAAAAGAAAAAGATTTATTATTATTAAAGGTAGAATTATAATTTACCAAAAATAATTGACAATGGGGTATTTACACATAAATACCCCTCTGTAAAAAAAACTTGTAATGTAGTACCCTGTCAGGATTTTTTTATATGTAGGTATCTAACAGAATAAATTTTTTGTAAATAGGTACCTGATCCGCCGCAGGTACGCCATACAACGCATTCGGGTATCCTATACCAACACATTTGGGTACCCTATATAATAGAAAATGGTACGCCGTATTAGCACATTTAGGTACACCCTATTTAAAACATAGGTACGCCGTATGAACATATTTATGTACCATATATCAACATGTGTACACCATATACACACAGAAAGGTACGGCATGACTGAAGAAATTGGTAAAAAATTAAATCGGGTACTTATCTATAAAATTTTCTGACATGGATACCTATGTGTAAAAAGTTTATTCAATTAGGTATTTATGTGAAGTGCCCGATTGACAAATTAACTAAAAATAGTAAGTAAAGGTAGTAGATGATTTTGTTTTTATTTTATTCAATAATATTTTTTCTAATAAGACACAATTGACTAGGGGTGTTCAAATTAACCGAAAAACCGAAAAAACCGACCGAACTGTAAAGAACCGAACTGAAAAGACCGGAACCGGAAAAAACCGAACCGAATTGTAAAAAACCGAACCGAACCAAATTAAAATGGTTCGGATATCGGATTAAGCATACGTAAAACCGAAAAACCGAAAAAACCGAACAAAAATTATCATACTACATTAAAAATAGAAAAAATAATAAAAATTATTTGTTTTTCTCTCATAACGTAACAACACATTAAATATAATTTCATTGGAATATCTTTTTCCATTTTTAAGTGAATGTTTTCTTCACCAATCAAAAACTATTTTTCTCCCAAGTAATTTATAGTATCTTCATATGAATGTTTTTATATTTTGGTTAGATTTTGTTCCATTTTGATGTTTTTTTTTTCGGAGCTTTGAATTATTTTGCCATATGTCACGTTCCATAAATCTTCTTTGTTTTTAATAACCATAAATTGTTTTATGTATTTTCAGTTCATAATATTTTTTTGTTGATATTAAATTCCTAACCGAAAAACCGAACCGAAAAAAACCAAACGAGTTATAAAAAACCGAACCGAACCAAATTAAAACGGTTCGTATATCGGATTAAGCATACATAAAACCAAAAACCGAAAACCCGAACCGAACCGACCGATGAACACCCCTACAATTGACAGACTAATTGGACGGTTTATAGCGGAGTCTGACGCTTAATAAAATAGTATAGATTATAAAGGGTATTGGCTGACTATAAACTGCCGCATTACGTATGTCATTTATTTGCAATTTGTTCCATTTATTTGTTATTTTAATTAATTTAGATTTGCATGTATCACGTTAAATTTTTTTATTATTATACTTATATCCATATACATTATTTTTCTTTTACATAAAAAGTATATTTCATCTATTAAACATAAAAAAAAATTTCAAAATTAGAAATAACATAAAATATAATTTTATTATAACACACGCCTATATGGGCCTAATGATTGGGCCAATATCATGTTTTTATAAAGAGCCTTTATCATGTTTTATTTGGGCTTATAGTTGATAAAGCAAAGGAAAGCCCATCTAATCAGAGGCGGACCCAGGATTTTACGGCCGGGGGGGCTAGTTAGGCTTTGTTTCTTTCCATCGACAAAATAAATATATAATAATATTTGAAATCATGAAATAATGTGACAAAGTCATCGAAACATCTAGAATAATAATACCGAATAAAAATAAAAATCAATTTCACCGGTTGACTGAAACACTAGCAATACAAGGTGGCTTCTTTGGTGGTAATTGCATTCGGCGAGATCGCATCATCTGAAATTCTTGCAAAATTGCTTCTGTTTCAACTTTGACAAATAGCTCTTTCTCTATGTAACAAATTAGGCAATCCGACAGATACTCATCTCCCATCTTGTTGCGCAAATCCGTCTTGATTATCTTCAGCGCTGAGAAAGACCTTTCAACAGTTGATGTTGCAACAGGTAAGACTAATGCCAACCTAATAAGTCGATAGACCAAAGGAAACCCAGAATGACAATCCATCTCTACCATTTTCTTCGAAAGATCTCCAATGTCTTTGAGGTCGGAGAAAGCCGGATCCGCTCTCATGTAAGAAATGTACGTCTTTAGTTGATATTTCAGTTCAGAAATATCAACAGCAGAAAAATTTTCTGAATATAACTCAGCTAGACGGACCAAGTGCTCATGATCAAAAGAACTAAATGCATTTCTAGGATCAAGACAATCTATACACATAAGCAACTCCGAGTTTGATTCCGTGAAACGGCTGTTCATTTCTTGAGAAATAAGATCAATTACCTACTACCTCCGTCCCATTAATTTTATCACATTTTGCCATTTCGGACGTCCCACTAATTTTATCACATTTCCTTATTTAGTAAAAAATTGTCACAAACAATCAATAAAATAATATTAAATATTCTTAAAAGACGTGTCAAAATACACACTTTATTACCTTTTCATTATACTATATTAATATAATAATACCACCTTAATATCCGTGCCCACCAATACATGTGATAAAAATAACGGGACGGAGGTAGTATCATTTAACAAAAAAATGTCAAGACACACAAAATTATATTTCATATTAAATAAATTGAAAATAAATACCTGCAAGAAAATGTCGATCTTATAGTAATGAAGATATGTCTTTTGTTGCCCATCAAGAGTCTTTCGAATACGCCTCATAATGCAATCATCCATGTTCGGTACACTAATCTCATTTTCTGAACAAAATTGGACAACCTCTGTCAACAAACCATCCCAACCTTCGTTTCTAAATCTATTCAAGTCGCCTTTTAATGCTTGAACCAATCCAATAGCGGTGCCTATGTTTTGAGTCTTTTGTTGGAGAACTTGCGATAACGTATTTGTCATCCTTAAAATGTGCTCCATCAAACGACCAACAAACACAAACTCAAACGATTCCATCTTATCAACTAAACTTGCAGCACTAAACCGACTTTTCTTATCACATCCATCTTCCGCTACAGATGCAAGCACACCTTTTATCGGATTCCACAAGTGAAATAGTCGAATGATTGTTTTAAAGTGAGAACCCCAACGAGTATCGCCAGCTCTAATCAAACTTGTTTCTTGATTTTGTCCCTTTCCTGTTAAAACTTCACCACGTTCAATGCGTTCGACCATACTATCATGCTGTTTCTGCCGTAAAGACTCTTTTCTTTTACATGAAGCACTAACAACGTTCACAATCATGGCAAGATATTCAAAAAAGCTGTTTGCATTAAAATAAATAAGGTATGGGATTATAGCATTAAAAAAACCTTACACCATCGAAAATGGCCTTTGTCTTGTCTGCACTTGCAATTTGCCGCGATGTACTGTACTGTTTGTTGGAATGTCTGCTTTGCTTTTCTTCTTGTCGTTTGGTGTGTTTTTATTTTATTTTTCACTAGGGCTTTTTTAGTATTCTAACTTAATGGGCTTATAAAAATTGTAGCTATAGATCTTTAATTGTGGAGGCCCAAAAGACATGCAAAAAAAATAATGGCCCAATTATAAAAAAGCCCAATAAATATAATTTTAAAATCAGAAAAACCCTAAATTACTATTCAATCGTCTTCTTCCCCAATGTAAAAAACCTCCATTGATGACAACCGAAGCTATACTACTAGTTTTTTTCTCCGGCGGCGGGGGGTCAATGGACCCCCGAGCCCCTATGTAGGACCGCCCATGCATCTAATATCAAATCCGAAGAACCAAAATAAAAAAAAATAAAAATTAAAAAGAAAATAAAAAAATCGATTGACTAATCTAGAGAGGAGGGAGGCGGCGACGCACCTTGATTCCTCGTTCGATCAACACCACCACAAACGATGTCGTCCGCCAAATCACGCAACTTTCGCCGCCGTCCCGGCGAAGAAGACGACGATGATACGACCACGCCGTCCAAGGCAAGCACCGCAAAGACTAAAAGACCGACGACCACCTCTCAGCCGCGCGCCAAGACCCTTCTTTCCTTCGCCGACGCCGAGCTCGATGAGGGAGAACAGGCGATCATTTCTCGACCCTGTGCAACGAAGCCTTCACCTTCACTCTCTTCCTCGCGGCCATCTTCCTAAAATCAGCTCACATGCTTACCTCGACCAAAGACCGAAATGCCCCGAAGCCCTAGCCGTCCTCTTTACCTTCCAATGTCTAAGAGCCCGTTTGGTTGGGGGTATTAGAGGGATTACATGGGTTAGTATTTGTCTAAGTTATGTTTGGTTGGATGATTTATTTAATGGTGGGATTTAGCTAATACCCTCTTAATACCATCAATAAAGTATTAACTAAAGAGACATTCCCCCCTCGCATTATATAATCCCACCCTTTAGACAAATATATCCTTTTATATTTTATTTTACTCTTTTCTTCCTTAATAATTAATTACTCTCTCCCTCTCCTTTCCTCCCTCTCTCTCCTTCTCTCCTCTCTCTCTCTCTCTCCCTCCCTCCCTCCCTCCCTCCCTCTCCCCTCTCTCTCTCTCTCTCTCTCTCTCTCTCTCTCTCTCCCAACCTACCCATTGAAGCTGATTAGGAGCAACGCTCCAATCTGCCCGCGATTTCACATCAATATGTTGTTATGGCAAAATGGTAAATTGTAATGGAACTTATTAACCCTAGTAGTATCTAAAGTCATCTACCAAACATATTAGATATCATTTATAAACCCGCCAACCAAATACCCCAAAAAACTCATTTAAGTTTTTTGCAAAACGACGATGACATTTAAGTTTAGGTCAAATGACCTCCATTTAAATAACTTAATTAGCTGAACACTAATCATGAATTAATATATATATAGCAAAAAATTAAAAAAAAAAAAGTAAAAGAAAACTCAACGACATTCAGGGGTAAAAAAATAAAAAATTAAAAAAAAGTAAACCCAACGACATTCGGTGTCATTTACGACGCTACAACCACTACCAACACTAATAAGCACTAATGAAATGCAAGAACGACCATTTATAGCCCCAGCAACCATCGATCGGAGAAACGAAATTCAGAAAAGCTTCTCGTTTGATGAAGTCGAGTGGTTCAACCAAGAAATTTGTCACATTGTTCTCGATAAATCATTTTTTCCGGATTTTCGTCCATCAACTATAATTTGAATGGGTTTGCTATTTGTTGACTTAAATTTAAACGAAGTCATTGCCACTTGATGATTTCATAATCAATTCCGGTTAGTTTTGGGTTCTTTGCTGTTACTTTCACTGAGAACCAGAGTGTTGGGTTCTCTTTCGCGGGTGTTAAGAACATTTTTTCACCATCTGATATGAAGCGGTGAACCAAAATCGTAGTGATATCTTGTGGTAGGGATACCATATCGCCTTCTTCAATACGGGTTCTCAGTTTTATAGCAAATACCCAGCTATGAAATGATTCCCGAGTACCCGTTATATATCTGAGAACCTCTAGGTTCTCAACTGTATAATTTCTAGGGTTTTATGATTTAATGTTCTTTGGTTTCCAGGGTTTTTAGGTTTTTAAGGTTTTTGTATAATATACGTTTAGTGATGTTCTAGGATTTTTTAATATATGGTTTTGTAGTTTAATGGTTTTTTGGTTTTTAATTTATAGGGTTTTAGAGTTTGCACGGTTTCTAGGGTTTAGGGGATCTAGTAATTTATATGATTGTCTTTTCACATAATTTTCAGGTGATCTCCATGACATTAACAAACATTGTGTTTCAATTCGGTGGGCAATTGACAATTAGCGATGATAATACTTCCAAATGGTGTCCCGCGCCGGATTGTCGATGGCAAAACATCCGAGTGGATAAGGATACGTGCGGACTAGAACAAGTGAAAGTCAAATACTAGAAGTGTTCTCGTCTAGAGACGTTAATACGAAAGTAAATTTAACCTACATGTCTGATGTCATGTACCCATTTCCACGCCTATTTATATCGAAAATGATATTGGTTACATTCATATCTCATACTTGGTTGTAGAAGATCAAGACCAGTGCTTCATGTAGAAGTTGGGTATCGTGAAGCACAACATGAAGTCATCGGACAACCTGAAGCCAATGAATTTTGAAGCGATAATGGTCTTATCGCAGATTATGATCGGAATAAAGAAAAGTCAGCCTATAGCGGGTCTTATAATATGCGGATCACTATTGTGTGGAAAATTACAATGGTCGTGAGGACCAACACTACGTCGGGGGTCTTGGTAATGTAGAAGAGAATTTTGAGGAAGATGAGAATACGGTCAAGTCCAAGGGGAAATCCCTGATGACGATCAGCCCATGGAAGGTGACGACGGAATCAATGACTTTGCTGAGGATGGTACATTTGGTTTCTCGAACGGTTCAAACCATTAAGTAGGCAGGAATTCCCCAACAAGGAAGCCGTGAAGAACGAATTGATGAATGTCGCTATTAATGGATCATTTGAATACTCAGTTGTAAAGTCAAACAGAACCCTGTAAGTAGTTCGTTGCATGAACAAGCTGGGTAGTTGGCGTGTACGATTTGCGAAGGACTAAGGCTCGTCAACTTTTTCCGTCAGAGAGTATTGTAACACACATGTGATGCGTCTAATCGTCGTCGGAAACATCGTCAAGGAAGTGCTTCATTGGTCTTTAATATGCTGATGGAGAATGTCCATGAATTTAGAGAAATTCCAAGACCAAAAGGAATCGTTTCGATGATGCAGAAGAGGGGCTGCGACGTTACATATTGGAAGGCTTGGAAAGGTAAAAAGATTGCAAGGGACACTGTTGGTCCCGAATGCACCAAACAAGGAATCAAAGAGGCTTTGATGGAATGAAAAAGGAGACTTTCTCACCTTGTAGTGTGTGTAGTGTGTGAAAACTTGGGTTAGCCTTTTGATCTTTGATTAGCTTTCAAATGGTGTTGGTAACACCTTATATACCACATTAACCCTAGGTATATTAAGGCCCAAACACCAAAACTTAAGTAATAACATTCTAGTCCAAAGCCCAAGCTAAAGGATATTACAATATAAATCCCAAGACTTAAACTATTGACACAATCACTAAATATCCTAACAAATCTCCCCCTTTGTGTCAATTGTTGGGAGTCTTGGATCTTGGGCATTGGGATGGTGGATTAGCGTGTGAGTGTATCGCGAAGCCCTAGCTTGAACTCGAAGGCGCGGAGATTCCTTCGAAGTACCATTCGATCAGCTATAGCGTCAATGAGCTTCGCGAACTTGGATCGGCAGAGAGGATCTTCTTCCGAAAGGATGCGGCAAATCCTCATGAGTTTGTCTTGGATGATGGTGAGCGTCCCATCCGAGAACTTTGCCACTTCGGAACAGCGCAGCAGCCTCATCTTTCCCTTGTAGTTCGAGTAGGCGACCGCCGGGTCGTCTCCGTCGATAACATCGCCTTCTCGGTAGTCGTCCGCGTTCTTGAAAGATGGGCGAGTCAGATTCACCTTCTTCAGGTTGTGCTCTACCGCCATCTGCAGATCGTGGGTGGCGAAGAATCTGACCTGTCGGAGCATGTGGCGCTTGAGAGCCACATATCCCATGGGACCGGTTCAGCACGCACGAGATGTCCAGAACTTCTGAGGACGAGTCTGAACTGTTTCATGGATTCCAGCATGCTGTATAGGTCACCCAAGCGCAGAAACTTGAAGTCCGCCTCACTGACTTCACTGTAGCTCTCATCCTGCCTCATTACTGTGAACACTGGGTAATGGACAGGTCCTTTCGATTCTTGGCGGAGGTCAGTGACTTTGCAGATGGGGGCCCGATTCATTTCCTGAGCGATGTTTTCCTCATCGGATAGCGTCCTCTTTGTGCACTTGTTGCAAAGAAGGCTCCATCGATAGAGCTTCTTCTTTTCCACGCTCCAATTTTGGATGTTCATCAGCTCATACTCATCGAAGGTTGTGATGATCTGCTCCTTGCGCCGCCAGATCCTCTTCCTGATCTCTTCTTGAAACGGCACGGTTATCTTTTTGTTTTCCCACGGTGCTTTCGGTATGTCCACCGTGGGCACATCCGTTTGAGCAGCAGGAGCCTCGGTTTGCTGCGCTTGGAATTGTAGGATGTTCTCGAGCTCGGCAGGTTCAGCATCGTACTCCTCTCCGTTCTCGTCGTCTGCGGTGTTGATTAGCGTGAGCGAGGCTTCCTTTAGCAGACGTTGAGCATTTTCCACCAGCTTCATGGCTGCTACTGCATCGGCGGGCGTGTATAGCCATTCATCGTTGAAGATGTAGGCTTCGATCTCGTTCTGTGCGCAGTAGACGTCCTCGGAAGCCAGGTCGGAATCGATGTTGAGAGGGGTATGGCTATGTGGTGGCGAGGGTGTTGCGTCGGAGGAATTAGTGGATTGTGGGGAAGGTTGTGGTGGGGATTCTGGTGGTTCGGTTGAGGTGATGGTTTTGGCGAGGATGATTTGGGTAACGGGGGGTGTAGATATGGTGGTGGCCTCTAACGTCGATGTGACAGTTAGAGGTTGCGTGGTGGCGAGCGGAGAAGGTGTGGGGTTGGTCTCTAACGCCGATGTGACGATTAGAGTTTCGGAGACGATAGTGGGTTGTGGTGAGGGTGGTTTGGCTAGTGGCTCAGGGTAGATAAGGTGGGATTTTTGGCTAGTGAGGTGTGAGGTTTCTGTTGCGGGTGTCGTTTCAGGTCCAGAGGAGGAGGCGGCGTTGATTGCATGAGTCCTCGGGACTGTGAGCCGTGCTGCCTATTCTCCCCCTCGCGGCGATCTTGATCATCGTCTTGATCGTCGCGCCTGATCCCGCTAGACTCGCCTTGAACACGGCAAGTCAGTGGTTGAGTCATTATTTGCTTCATCTGCTGTTCTTCCTCATCAAGCTCCGTCATGGATTCAAATCTGGCTCGGAGGATGTAGAAGAGCTCCTTGGCGGAGATGGAGGAGAGACAGCGTCTGCGTCCGTGTGTTGCATTGGTGGTGGCGTCTCCGGGGCCACACCTTTGCCTTTGTCGACGGTCGACGCCTCGAGACGCGCGTAGACTCGATCGAGAATCGACGCCTCAAGAGTCTTTGCAAACTCTTGAAGACGTGTCTCTAGCGCAGTCTCGATGACGAAGTGAGGTAAATCTAACAAGTTGGAATCATGAAGAAATCCAACTGACACCGAATCGGAGAATATAGCCGATCGGCCGCCCATTTGCACAGGACGGGAAAAGACGGGGTCACTCAGACTTCCGTTGGCATCATCGATGAGACAGACTCAATCGAAAGATGGCCTAGGCTCACGGTTGTTGTGATGTTGGCCGTGCTAGGTCTTCCGCTCTCAGTCACAGAGACATCACCGAGCGTTCTGACAGAGTCACGAAGACTCTGTGGTGCGGTAGAAGGTGTATGTGTCCTAGAAACGTGTGAAATTTTGGGGAGTGAGGGCATTATACTCGATGTGTATGAAGAGGATGCAGTCTGAGGCGAGGGACTGCTTGTTTCAACATCGACCATCTCTAAGTGGGATGTCGATGGTATACGTGGCTCCTCGTGGAATGAAATATCTTCCTGTAGAGAGGAAGATAAGTGGGTTGGTGGGGTCGTTTGCGTGGTTGAGCCAGATGCCACGTCTTCTACTCGAGAGGGGAACACATCACCTCCTGTACCTATTGGTTCGGCTCGGCTTATTTGTGGCTGAGGAGGTCGATCGTGTTTTTGTTTCGATCGACGCTCCGTGGGGCGGCTTACGTCATCCTCACGCAACCGTTTTTTCGGAACGCGGGTGGATGAGGATGCGGCGCGACTCGATGACTTTTGGAGGTGGTGGTGGGGTTTGGCTAGGGGGCATGACTGCGCCGTAGGACAGTAGTAGAGGTCGGGGGCTTCGCGGATGTGGCGGTTGTGGCTCGATCACGGACGTGCGGATTTGTCTGGTCTGCGTAGGCGAGCACTTCGTCCGGAATTATCATGGCGTGTCGATCCTTCGCCGGAGTGTTTTTCTTGGCGAACTTCTCGACAGTTGGGATGATGAAGTGTTCCGCTGCCGGCCGGATGCGTATGTTGGTGGAGTGCAAGCGCAAGTGTTTGATGAGAGCTGGGAGCCACCGCATGTAAGGAACGAAGCGATTTGTGACTCCCTTGGCGATTTCTCGGTCGCGACGTTGGATCATGGAGACGAGATCCATCCAGATTATGTCGGCGTAGTTGTACTTGCGGTTGTAGGCAATGCCGGTGAGGATGGTGAGAATTTGAAAGTTGCCGCGGTCCTGACCAGCATGCTTCCCTGACATGCATTTGTTCACCAGCAGGTACAGTGTTCGCCATGGTTGAGGTAGATTGCGGGTGGTGACTTCACTGAGGACAAGTGGGCCCTTCTTCTTCTTGTTATCTGGTTGATAGCCCAGTCTGTCAATGTCTTCAATGAGTTGTTCGTGCGTCGGTAGTGGATCGTAGGGAGAGTAGACAGGAAGTTGAAGTACTTCTTGTACTATTTTGCGAGTGAGGACCATCGTTTCTTGATCAATGTGGGCGGATAAGGTTTTGGCAAGATGGAGTGGTCCAGCTATCTGCAGCGTATGCCAGAATTGTTGAAGATACACCTGTGCTTCTGGCTCGCCATGTGTGAGGGCGTGGCGAAGTGGGTGCCCTTTGAGGATTTCTACAATGACAGGGGCATCACATGTGACGTGACGATTGCGGGGATGATCGCCGGTGCCAAGTGCACGGACAAGAGCGGCTCCTGACAGGTTCTAGGTGAAGGGTACATGCGAACCGTCTGACGCCAATGAGGCCTGAGACTGACATGTAGGGGCGTTGGAAGAATCGTATAAAAGTGATAGTACACTCATATCACCAAGTCGACCTACCTTTTCGGAGTCCATCCGAAGAACTTCGAAGTTAAGCGTGCTTGACTTGAGCAATCTTAGGATGCGACGCCCCTGGGAAGTTTGCCCAGTGCGTGTGAGCGAGGACGAAGCACGCTGGAAGGTTAAATGGTGTTACATTGGGGCCAGACTATCAGTCGGAGTGTGCCCAACCCCACTGGTCTCGGTAGGGACGATGCTATAGTGACACCCGTATGGGACTGTTACAGGTGGTATCAGAGCACAACCTTCGCATATTGCTGGTTCGGGGATAACAGGCGGAAGCTGGTGGCTGTGAGCTCGCCGACGAGTGTCGCCGGTGAAGAGATGCACGGACAAGGAGCGGCTCCTGACAGTTCTAGGTGATACATGAACGAACCGATCCGACAGAATGAGGGGGGATCCTGAGACTGAATGTATGGGCTGTATAAGATCGTATAAAAGTTGATAGTACTACTCATATCACAAGGTCGACCTATTTTCGGAGTCATCCGAAAGAACTTCGAAGTTAAGCGTGCTTGACTTGAAGCATCTTAGGATGGGCAAGTTTTGCCCATGCGTGTGAGCGAGGACAAGCATGAATTAATGACAGTCCAGACTATCAGTCAGTGTGAACAACTGGTCTAGGATGCTATAGTGACGATGGACGGATGTTGCATCACAAAAGCTGGCCAAGTCCATGTATTGTTGGAATCAGGGCGCATTGACTGAGGAGAAATTTGGTCGGGTGTGGGACATGGTACGCGTGTTGAGCTAGATGCGAGCGACGTCCCTTATTGCAGCTCAGTGCTTCAAGCGTGGCTTGATCTTTGTTAGTCATATCTGTACTCGACAGTATTGTAATATGATTAGCTCGTATGGACAATAAGTTGTGGATGAAACAATGACAGAGCCTCAAATTGTAACGAAAACATCGACAATTTTTAACGAAATTTCAATACTTAGAAAATTTCTGACTTGAGGGCGTGCATGTGAGATGAGAAAATGCGCTAGTATAACACATAGACATGTCAGATTTTTCGCATATTGTGTGATGGAAAATTCGCATATCAAGGAAGATTTTTGCAGATAGAGAAAATTTTCGCATGTTGTAAAGGTTCGCATGTAATGAAAATTCGCTAAGTGTAACTTTTCGCATGTAGAAATCTAAGTGTAACTTTTCGCATGAAAATTCGCTAAGTGTAAGGTTCGCATGTAGAAATTTTCGCATAGAGAAACTTTTCGCATGTATTAGGAAATTTTCGCAAGTGATAGCACATAAGCATGTTCGTGAGAAATTTTCGCGGACTGAGTAAAATTTCGCAAGTATGGAAAATTTTCGCAAGTGATAGCACATAAACATGTTTGTTAGAAATTTTCGCAGACTGAGTGAAATTTCGCAAGTATGCAAAATTTTCGCAAGTTATAGCACATAAACATGTTTGTTAGAATTTTCGCAGACTGAGTGAAATTTCGCAAGTATGGAAAATTTTCGCAAGTTATAGCACATAAACATGTTTGTTAGAAATTTTCGCAGACTGAGTGAAATTTCGCAAGTATGGAAGATTTTCGCAAGTTAAGAAATCTCGTAAGTTGTCCAATTATTCGCATATATGAAATTTTCGCATGTGTTATGAAAGTTTCGCGGAAGGAAAAGGCTTTGTGTATTGAGAAATTTTGTGTTTCACTGAGGTTGCAAAAAAGTGAAGATGCGAAAAGATGTAATGTGAAGTGAAGTGTATTAGAATTTCGCGGGGCTAAACTCACTGTAGCAGAGAAAGTTTTGTCGTGAGGGAAAAAGATTTTCTCAGATAAACTTTCGCGGGACTTAACATGCTGTAGCAGCGAAAAAAAATTTTAACACATGTAAATTCTCGGGCGAAAGTTTCGCAGTTTCTTAGTCACTGTTGCAGCGAAAATTTCAACGTAAGAAATTTCTCGGAAAAATTTTCGCGGAACCTTGCTCACTGTAGCAGCGAAATTTAGCGTTTAAAGCAATTCTTTTTGAGAATTTTCGCGGTGAAGAACACAGTGCGACAACGTGCGCAACGACGCAATGATTTTTAGCCTTAGACCTACTCAAATCTCAACCAAAATGCAATAATTTGGACTCAATCGACTCGTAATTAGATGGGCAGTGCACATTTGGGGTTATTAAACATCAAAAATCTAACATGCGTTCGATTCAGAGGCCGCGAAAAATTAATTCTAACCTAACGGATTTAATTAATACGGGGCAAAACAGGATAAAATGAACGGGAATTGATTTATTTGAGGTGTATTCATACCGAAAAGCTGATTTGCGACAATGGAGTTAACAGGAAACAGATTTTGGAAGCAGATTTGACGACGACGACGATGCGAGGAGTTGCGAAATTTTCTAAAGAAAGGGTTGCGAAATTTTGAATTTTCTCGGGAATTTTAGGATTGTGAACAACGTTAAGGGTTTTGGGGTTTTAGGGGTTTTAGTCACTGTTCATGCGAAATTTTGTGTAAATGGGCCGAAATTCGTGGGCTTGGTCAAAGCTGGGTTCAGATCTGATTTTCGCGGGTTGGTCAAAATTGGGTCCAATTTGAAGTTCAATTGGTCCAATTTTGACCCTGTTTGACCATAAAATTTAAAATTCAACCCAAAATATTTTAATCAGTCCAATTTTGACTCAATTTGACCAAACCTTTAAAATTTCAACCCAAAATTTATTTTTATAAAGGCGAAATCAGAAACTCCCCCTTAATCTAAAACTCCCCCCTTTTCTTTTAAGTAATGAAAAAATCAGACGCTCCCCCTTAATCGAAAGCTCCCCCTCAAAAGACATAATTCAGAAGACACATAGAAAATGGAGTGAAGTGGAAAAGGAAATATGTACACTTTATCAAAGTTCATGTAGGGTCGATTGATCACAACTGAATATTCAACATGCCCAACATAGTCACTAGGTGTTGGAATCGTTTGACATCCAACGGTTTTGTGAAAATGTCGGCAAGTTGATCTTCTAGTTGTGACGTAGTGCAATTCAATTGTCCCTTGTTCGACATGTTCTTTGATGAAGTGGTGACGAATATCTATGTGTTTCGTTCTCGAGTGATGTACGGATTACTCGTCATCGCAATAGCACTTTTTGAGTCACAATAGATGGGAATTTTATCAACATGAAAATTAAAATCTCGTAGTTGGGTTCTCATCCACAAAAGCTGTGAACAGCAACTAGCGGCGGCGACATATTCTGCCTCCGTCGACGAAGTTGAGACACAGTTTTGTTTTCGAGACGACCAACTTACGAGTTTGCCGCCCAAGAAGTGTGCAGCTCCAGAGGTGCTTTTTCGGTCCATCTTGCATCCTGCATAATCCGAGTCAGAGAATCCAACCAGTTTGAAGTCCGATCGAGTGGGGTACCACAACCCAGATTGGGTGTTCCTTTGAGATAGCGGAGAATCCTTTTGACAGCAGTGAGATGGGATTCCTTCGGTGTTGCCTGGAAACGAGCGCAGATTCCTGTCGAGAGAACAATATCCGGTCGACTAGCAGTGAGGTACAAAAGAGAGCCTATTATCCCTCGATACACGGTTTGATCAACGGGAGCACCAGATGGGTCTGCGTCGGGTCGGCCAGAGGGTGACATAGGTGTAGCAGCAGTCTTTGCATCCTTCATTCCATATTTTTCGAGGATGTCATGGATGAATTTGGACTGATTGATGAAGATTCCATCGGGGAGTTGCTTAACTTGAAGACCAAGAAAGAAATTCAGCTCGCCCATCATACTCATTTCGAACTTCTCCTTCATCAATTCTGCGAACTCTTCACACAGTTGTGGTTCAGTCGATCCAAAAATGATGTCATCGACATAAATCTGTACAATCATGATGTTCGGGCCACTCCGCTTGGTAAAGAGAGTTGTATCCAGAGATCCTTTCTTGAATCCAGACTGAACAAGGAAGTCTGAAAGGACGTCATACCAAGCTCGAGGAGCCTGTTTTAGTCCGTAGAGTGCCTTGTAAAGTCGATATACGTGATGAGGAAACTCTTCGCTCAAGAACCCTTCAGGTTGATCAACGTACACTTCTTCCTTGAGAAACCCATTCAGAAATGCAGTCTTTACGTCCATTTGGTAGACTTTAAAGTTCTTGTGAGCAGCAAAGGCAAGAAAAATTCGTATGGCTTCGATCCTGGCAACTGGGGCAAAAGTTTCATCGTAGTCGATGCCTTCTTGTTGGTTGTACCCCTTAGCCACAAGTCTTGCTTTATTGCGGATGCCAACACCGTCTTCATCTTTTTTGTTCTTGAAGATCCACTTTGTGCCGATAATGTATCTATTGTGAGGTCGTGGTACGAGTTCCCAAACTTGTAAACGTTCAAACTGATTTATTTCCTCCTGCATTGCAATCAGCCAATCAGGATCGGTGAGAGCTTCAGCTACTCGTGATGGTTCGACTTGACTGAGATAGCATGCGAACAGACTTTCATTCATCGTAGCCGAACGTGTTGAAACACCAGATGTGGGATCCCCAATAATCTGATCTGAAGGATGAGAGCGAGCCCAAAGTGGTACATTGGTCTGAGAGGAGCTGGCCGCATTTGTATCGGTCGGAGGTTCATTGGATTTGGGTCCGGTGTCCGAAGAAGATATTTCGATCGTAGTAGACTGAGAAGGTTCAGCATCAGGATCTGCAATGTTCCCAGGGTTGGGTAAAATGTCGTCTTCGTTGAGATTGAGCGCATCCAAGTTTGGAGGGACGACGTCATTGCCGATAGCCGGTGGTATTGATGGAGTGGGTGTAGCGGTAGGTTGAGTGGTGGCGGCGGGAGTCTTGGGGATTGGGTAGAAGTACTCGAAAAGCAGATCGAGATCCAGTTCACCAGAATTGCCCTCAGATGAGGAAGTTCCCGCCATTGAAGGTTGACCTTTTGTCAACGACTGTAGAAGGCCTGGTTCTGGTCTGATATGAGCAGAAGCCATGAGGTCGCCTTCGCTTTCGTCAAATGTAACATTTGTACTTTCTATTACTGATCGTTTCTCTCTAAGATAGACTCTGTATGACTTTGAGTTCAGCGAATATCCAACAAAGATGCCTTCAATTGCTTTTGGATCAAGCTTCCCAAGATGTTGGCGATCATTGGCCACAAAACATCGACAACCGAAGACCCTTAGATAAGATATATCTGGGATACGACGGTTATTCAGCATCTCGTATGGGGTGCGGTTGAATCTCTTGTGGATTGAAGCCCGGTTTTGTGTGTAACAAGCCGTTTGAATAGCTTCGCCCCAAAGAGAATGAGGAAGACCGGATTGGATGAGGAGAGTCCTAGCTGCTTCAACTAATGTCCTATTTTTACGCTCAACGACACCATTCTGTTCCGGTGTCTTCACAGCTGAGAACTGCTGGGTGATGCCCTGAGTGGCATAGAAGTCACTGAGCTTCTTGTTCTTAAACTCAGTTCCGTTGTCAGTTCTGATAATCCGAACCTTCTGTTGATGAAGAGTTTGGGACGTAACAACAAACTCGACGATTATATCAGGAACTTCATCCTTTGTACGAATGAGTTTCGTCCACGTGTAGCGTGAAAAATCGTCGACAATCACAAGAATGTACCGTCTTCCTCCGAGTGTAGCCGTAGGCATTGGGCCACATAGATCCATGTGTAGAGTTCTAGGATTAGCTTAGAGGACGGTGTTTCCTTGGAGATGTGAGATGATCGCTTCATCTTCCCCAATTCACATGCAGAGCAGAGGTGTTCCTTATGATATGTCAGTTGGGGTAGACCGTTGACGAGTTTATTCTGACGCAGTTTGTTGATGGTCTTGAAATTGAGATGTGAAAGACGTCGGTGCCATAGATCATTTAACTTTGGTGCGGCTCGAGAGAGAAGGCATATTGGTCGAGAGGTCGTAAGATTGAGTACGTAGAGGTGAGACGTGCGTGTTCCAGAAAGAAGAGGTTGTCCCGAGGCATCTATAATGCTGCAGATGTCAGATTCGAAGAGAACCTTATATCCTTTGTCGCAGAAACGACCAATGCTGAAGAGATTGTAGCTCAAACCCTCGACGTAAGAGATGCCCTTAATCGTCAGTTTGTCATGGACGAGATCACCAGTTCCGAGAATTGGCGCCATTTGACTGTTTCCGAAGGAGACCCTTCCGAGATAGCGCTCGGAGAAGTTGCTCAATAGCTCCTTGTTCCCCGTCATGTGTGTGGAGCAACCCGAGTCTAGATACCACACATGACAGACCTGCAATCATCAGCAAATGTTGGGTCCCCGTTTACGGACGGGACCTTCTTGTGATACAAGTAAAATTTTCATGCGCTTAAAGGGAAATGTGGTTTCTAAATCAGATTGTGTCGGTTCTAATTTAGCTTTCCCTTTGTCAGTTGTTTAATGATGCGGGACTATGGTCTTTCTTACCCATATTTTCCTAACTTGTGCTTGCATGTATGGTGCCTTATACATGTAGCGGCGTGGGGAATGTGGTTGTTGTTTTCGTGCTTCGGTTTTGGTCGCCTTTGGCTTGCGAGTAGTCGGTGAGTTGCGTTTGACGACGAGAGACGTTTACGCTTAACCTTAGGTTTAGGCGAGATGGGAGATTTCAAAGACGTCGTAGAGGAGGTTCGCTTGCGTGGTCGAAGTGTTGCGTGTTCATGTGTGTCATATTCGTGAAAGCGTGGGAGAACGAAATCATTGCAGCAGCACATAGACATAAGCTTGTTAAAAGAAGGATAAGTTTTGGCAACATAATTGTCTACGACCTTAGGACATTGGGATTCAGTACATAGAGAGGAAAGATGAATATAGGATGGTCTTTTCTTCTTGTCATCGAAAAGCGGATTCTCCTTTATTTGATACGAACTCCCTTCCAGAGATGACGAACTCACATTCCCTGTATTCATAAGAGTACGCGAGTTAGTGTTAGAATATGTGTCAGCTTCAGGAGTCATCTTCGCCGTCCTCTTACATTTACATGTTTGAGAATCGGGTACTTGACTCGACGTAGAAGGTTTGTTTATTGTGAGATTGTTCTAGGGTAAAGATTTTGTAAAGTAGATCTTCTCGTTCTTTTGCAAAGCTTTTCCGCTCTACATCTATGGTTCGTTCTAGTTCTCCTATGATCAGAAGTTTCTCTGGGACATAGATGCGAGAAAGTGTTTCTCGGAGAGCGATTTCCTGTTCTTCGGTTGGGACTGAGACTTGATGTCTTCGTAGAGTGAAGGCTTTTTAGTCTTATCACTAGCATTCAATTCCGTGTAGTCGTACGCGATTTCTGCCCAGAGAATGTTTTGTTCCCTCTTTTCTTCCGAAAGAACAACGGAGGAGGATCTTACAAACGGCATGAGCTGCGAGGGTACCCTTCCTCGTTTGTAGGAATGATGTACTGTACATGTTATACCTTTTAACAATTAGCGGCGTTGGATCGCAGTTGCTGGCCAGGCCGATTCCCATCCGGGCGTCGTAGAATTCTGTTTCAACTGGTTGGTTCAATAGGCATAAGATGTTTGCGGCCTTTTTTCTAAGGTGAAGTTGCTCTTCAAGTTCTTTCACCTTGCGGTATAGCCTAACTCTTTCCTTCGTAAGCAGTTCATATTGGGAGGCCGTCAGGAGGCGAGAAGTTTCACATGAACTGATGGCTAGTGTAGTTTCCTTAACCTTAGTCTCACTTTGTTCGTTCTTGCTTTGCAGACGTTTGACTAACGCTTCAGAGGCCATTAGACGTTCGTTTGCACATGCAAGCTCTTCTCTTTTAGACCTCAACTCAACGTTGATGGGAGTCTTAGCTGTGTTCTCACTGATGTCAACCATCTCCCTCGTCCTCGTCCTGTTCGACCAGCCTTGCCATGCAGCAATCTTCATCCTTAGGCTCCTCGTCTTCTGAAGTGTCGTTCACCCACTCAGCCTCTTCGGTGAGAAGAACTTTCCCACTTTCCATTTTGCGAGTCAATCTGGCCTTACGGTCGTAGTAGCCAGAGTCCTTGACGCGTGGTGCGTGGCATTCCTTGGCAAAGTGGCCTGACTTTCCACATCGAAAGCACTTCACAGATTTTTGGGGTGCTGATTCCTCCTCTTTCTTTGTCGGCTTAGTTTCCTCCTCCGTAGAGTGGTCCTTTTAGTGCCGCTAAAGGTTCTTTGGCGATTGGAGGAGGATGAGGATTTTTTCCCGAGCTTCTTTGAGACCATCTTAGTAAGCATTGCCAGTTGTTTGCGTAGATCACGAACATCTTCATCAGATTCTGTGTCAGCTTCGGATCCTGAAGGAGTGCCTGGTACAGTGGCTGGTAGCTTCCCTTTGTTCTGTTTGGTCTTAGTGATGGAAGATCGTTCATTGGTCATGTTCGGAGGAGGGCCAGTGGGTCGACTCCGAGTGTTGGCGGAATGGGGTTGCACGTAGGGAGCATAGGCAGACAGACTGTCATAAAGAGCGTGGACGGAAGTGTTGGAGAGGTCCTTACTCTGAATCATCATTACGATTGCATTGCCCCAATGTGGTTTGAGGCTACCAAGGAAGCGGTTGTTGATATCGAATTTGTCTCTCGAGATCCTGGCTTTCTTGAGTTCATTGATGACCTTCAAGTATCGGAGGTATGTGTCACGCAGTTCCTCTCCTTCATAGGCCTGGAAGTGTTCATACTGCGAGAGACATGCTGATTTCCTCCCTTGAGCACTCTCAATTGTGCCTGCCATGATTGCCACGAGCTCATCCCATATTTCCTTAGCAGTTGTGCAGCACTCAATGTGAGCGTAGACCTCGTTTCCCATAGCCTGGAAGAGATATCCTTTGGCAGTCTCATCGGCCTGTACGCGAGCCTCTTCATCCTCATTGATGGGACCTCTTGGAGTGCGGCGTTCATCCATGGGAGGGTTTGCGTTTGGCTGTGCAGGGATGATTGTCCAGAACTGTGCTGGGCCGTTGAAGATGGAGTCCAGAAGGTATTGAGAGAGTGGTGCGCCTTTGTTCCTGATGAACGTGAGGAACCGGTTTGTCCATATGCTGTAGTCGCCTTGTTGCAGCATCGGAGGCCTGGTGTCGGAGCCCACTGTTGAGATGTCATTCGTGGTAGACATGGTTGGTGCAGTCGAATCGTCCGTGGTTTTGATCTTGTATTGATAAGAAAGTTAGTAACGAACGAGATGAGAAATACGAGTTTAACGTGTAGAGTTTTGAGAATAAAATTGTTTAAAGAATTTCTTAGAACTAAGTGAGCGTGTGTGATGGTCGATAATGTATGAAGAGAAAATATATCTTGAAATTAGGAGAAGTTCTAGAAATTTAAAACGAGATTTGAGGCGAGAAAAGAAATTATTTTATGTCAACAGTGGTCTAGGGTGATAGGACTAAAGTGTAAGGATCAAATCTTAAATAAGTTTGGAAAGATTTAACCCGAGAAAATTCAACACTAGAAAAATTTAACAGTTAGAAAAATTCGCAAGTTGAAGAATTTCGCAAGTTATAAAAATTTCGTAAGTTGAGAATTTTTAAACTTCGCAAGAAAACTTCGTAAGTTATAACAATTTCGCTAGTTGAGGATTTAAAGTTTCGCAAGAGAATTTCGCGAGTTATAAAACTTTCGCAAGTTGAGAATTTTTTTTTTTTGAAGTTTCGCAAGAAAAATTTCGCACGTTATAAAACTTTCGCAAGTTAAGAATTTTTAGAGCTTCGCAAGAACCTTTCGCAAGTTATAGAAATTTCGCATGTTGAGAATTTTTTTAAATCTTCGCAAGTAAATTTCGCAAGTTATGAAAATTTCGCGGTTTGAATAAATTCTTGAAATGAAATTTCTCGCATATAAGTTTCTCGGATATAAGAATTTAGAAAGTTCTCGGAAAAAAATTTCGCGGTTCAGAAAAATTCGCGAAACAAGCTTTCTCAGATATGGAATTTCTCGGATTATGAAGTGTAAGCAAATTTCGCAGATGAAAGTTTCTCGGTTTTTGAAGTAGACAGTTGCGAAAAAAATGCAGTGTAAGTGAAAGTTTCGCGGTTTAAAGATTCTCGGTTTTGAAAGTAGGCAGTTGCGAAAAAATGTAGTATAAGTAAAAGTTTCGCGGTTTTGAAGATAAATTCTCGGGATCAACTTTCGCGGATATGAAAATTTCGCGGACTTGAACGATTAAGCACAAAATTTCGCGCTCAAGAACGAGCTAAGTACTATTCCATTGCTTTCACGCGTTTTGCCAGAAAATCGTCCCGTTCTTGCTCAAATCTCAACCAAAATCGCTCAAACTTGATCCTAAACTTCATAAATTCTTCCCTAAACACATATCTGACGACCGTTTTGTGTGCTAAAAACAACAAGAAATAGGTCAAATCGACCAAAAACAAAAATGGCCGAGATGTCCTTTTCTGAAAAGTTTTTGCTTTAATCTTGCTCAAAACTCGTTAAAACTGATCCAAAAGTGTTTTAAAAACATCTTAGGCATAGAATCGATCTGGGGGTAGGTTTTAAACACAAAAACAAAGCAGAAATACCCCAAATGAGTTCAAAATGCCCGAAAGTGGTTTTTATCCAAAAACACCTTGATCTTTCTTGGAATCGAACGAAACTGGAATCAAATCAATGCAATCGATCCACGTTTGCTCTGATACCACTTGTTGGTCCCGAATGCACCAAACAAGGAATCAAAGAGGCTTTGATGGAATGAAAAGGGAGACTTTCTCACCTTGTAGTGTGTGTAGTGTGTGAAAACTTGGGTTAGCCTTTTGATCTTTGCTTAGCTTTCAAATGGTGTTGGTAACACACTTATATACCACATTAACCCTAGGTATATTAAGGCCCAAACACCAAAACGTAAGTAATAACATTCTAGTCCAAAGCCCATGCTAAAGGATAATTACAATATAAATCCAAGACTTAAACTATGACACAATCACTAATATCCTAACAGAACACGTTGATGTGACATGGATGAAAGTTTCTCTATTGCCTCGATACTTAGAGGTACAAAACACGAACCCAGGAAGTATTACTTATTTAGAGGTTGATGAAGAAAATAAATTCAAATACCTATTTATAAGTTATGGCTTGTGTGTTAGGGGATTCTGCTTCACGAGGAAGGTTGTTTTGTATTGATGGTACTGTAAAGGGAAAGTACAAAGGGGGGTTACTCATAGCTGAGGCACAGGATGGTAACACCATCAATTTCCTATTGCATGGGGTATCGCTGACACCAAGTCAACACCTTCTTGGTCATGGTTTCTCGCGAGGTTGCGGATTGTGGTGGGCGACACTCGTGATCTTATTATTATTTTTTTTTCAAGAAATGCCAGTATAAAGAACGCCATGGAGGCAATATTCGAGAATGCATTCCATGGATATTGTGTAAAGCACATGAAAGAAAATATTAAATCGAAAAGCAGCAAGAGAATAAAGGAGTTGCAGATATGTTATGGAAAGTGGCAAATGCATATACGACGTTTGAGTTATATGCCAATACTATTATTAAATTCCTTTAATTATCAGTTTCTCCTTAATTGTTTCATCCATGTTGTAATCATGTTTCTCGATTCATTTTTTTATTGTACTGATCATTTTACTTCTTCTTTTAAAAAAATATACTATGCCAATCATATTATTAAATTCCTTTGATTATTAATTTGCTCTGATATTTTTGCGCTTCTCCAACTATAAATATATGCACCCAACTACAAAATACAAGAATGTTTTCGTAACATCTAATATCATTAAATAATGCACCCAACTACTATTTACATTGAGTGTAGATATTTTATAATATTATTTTTAATTTAAATTTGCAGGATTTTAAAAATAAATTGGGAGATCTATAGATTTACAACACCGCTCGACTGTCAAATATGTAGTTTAAATTTATAATGCTACAGCCTTTTCATTATCGATCATAATATAATATTTATGTATGTTTTTATGCCGCATAATATATTTTGTTCACTAATCATTTCAGTTATATAATTAAATAAATAATTAAAATAGGATTATAAAATTATGTGTTTTTAGGCATCGTACATTGCCAATTAGTTTAAAACAACTATCGATGCAAATCATTTTGGAACCAGTACATCTTCAAATCATATTATGCAAACTGGAAGGCAACGGCAATTGTCTTTACAACGTGAAGCTCGGGCCGTGAGAATGACAACTCGACGAACTAATCTTTCGAGTCAATCAACCAATAGTCAGCATGTTAGGAACCGTAGTCAACCCGGTAATCTCTTTTAATTAGTTTGACTTATTTCTGAAATGAAAAAACCTTTACTATTAAGTATTTATTTCAACAAATTCTTTCTAGAAACATCCACTACAAATAGAAAAGCTTTTTCGGTTCGCTCACATATTGGAGATAGAACAATCAATGCCCCAATTGTAATGCCCTCATGTGGATTTCGGAAAAAGTTCGAGGTAATACCTTGACAAATCCTACATTTCAATTGTGTTTGCGGAAACGGTGAAGTTTGGCTACCAAGTATTCCGATATCACCACCGTTCCTTCAGTCCCTGCATTCCCAGGAAGTTTTGAAAGACAAAATCCGAATTCATTTTGGCTTTCACCTCAATGGGAGGGCGGATCCACAACAGTGTCAATGATGGTAGATGACCTTATGTGTTTCGCATTGGTGGTAGCAATTACCATAGAGTTTTTATCATTAATCCCAGAACAGGGTACTGGTCCTAGATTTGCTCAGCTATATATTTTATGACACTGAGAATGAGGTTTCCAATCGTCTGAATGCGATGAGTTTCGTCGATTACTTCAGATGTAAGTGCCGATATACTTTCGTGGGCTACAAGAAATGCTCGATGTTGTAAACCCATACGTTTCAGTTTTTTGAAATGCTAATGCTAGTTGGACAAGAGAACAATCTAAATCTTCGTATACGTATCATTCAATCTAGAGAAAATAGAGAATATACGCATTCAACGTCGAGTGAAGTAGCTGCTTCATTGGTAGGTGATGGTACAGAAGACTTGGGACATAGAGACGTAATTTTACAGACAATGAGTGGTAATTTACAAAGGACAAATGAAACACATCCAGCTTATGTGCCTTTACAATATCCATTGTTATTTCCTTACGGAACGGATGGTTGGAGAATCAACATACCGACAAGCTCTTCGAGTAGCTAAACTGATAAAGTTTCTATGAGACAATATTATGCGTATCGAATCCAAAAATAGAAGGGATGGTGATAGTTTAGTTAGAGGTGGTCGCTTATACCAACAATTTATTGTTGATATGTATTGCACTATTGAGCAAAACCGTCTTTTTTAGTCAAGTGTAACCAAGGCCGTTTGCGGAACAACCTATATAGCGTGCTTCGAGACGCTGTCTTAAGCGGAGATGTTAATGCGCTTTCTGTTGGTAGAAAGTTTATACTACCATCATCATTTACTGGAGGTACGCGCAACTGACTCCAACATTATCAGGACGCAATCGCAATATGTCGTGCAATGGGTCCTCCTGATTTTTTCATCGCTTTCACCTTATCCTAACTAGTTTTTTTGCCCGTGCAATGCACGGGTCTATATATGCTATTAAGATAATTTTAATCATGTTAGAATAAATTATGTTTACTTTCAAATTATGAAGCTGTAAGTGTACCAGTTGTAGAACGAAAGGAAGTAGGTGTGCAGCTAAAGCTTGTACCGAAAACAACACATTATCAGTTTGGTGCGGATGTGTATCATATAACTATAAGAAAAAAATATCCTAATTAATGAATGATGATAAGATAGCTTACTATGTGTGAGAAGATAATAATAATATTATGAACATAAGATATACGGACACAAATTTGAATGAGTATGACATATTTCATCATATTTAACATAAATATCTTAAAATAAATATACTGTAAATTATATAAGGAACAGTAACCATTACGGTAATATTGATTGACATAACATTAATGAATCACAATTGTTGTCTTTAGTAAATAATTTTTACTCCCCATTCTTATCGACTATAAAAACAGTAGACGCCTTGATTTCATCATCGTACGTATCGGACTCCGCAAAACAAAAGTGAATTCCAACACCAAACGGCTGTACAGGAAACACCTATATGTAGGGATTTTTCAGGCCCAATTCTAGCCCAAGCCCATATAAGCTTGTGGGGCTACTCTCTAAACCAATTGGCAATAGAGGGAGTTAGCCCACAAGCTTATATACTTGAACTTTTTAGATATATCCGATGTGGGACTTGGGTTTGACACCCACAATCCTCCGCCCAAGCCCAAGACCACCGACGAGCCTCCCTTTCGACAATTATCTACACAAACAAACGCTTCCGCGCAATCACTGCACCCAGCGCTTTTTTCGATCACAGTTCACCAATCGTCTAACAATGGCCGGGGACACCACCCACACCGTATCCCGGCTATAATTTTTTTCATCTGAAGGTCACCCTCTCACAGTGTTCACTCCACGCTCACCGCACCAATGTAGGATTTTTCAGGCCAAATTATAAGCCCAAGCCCAAGGCCATATAAGCTTGTGGGATTCCTCTTTAAAACCAATTGGCAATAGGATTAGTCCACAAGCTTATATACTTGACGAACTTTATCGATTTATTCCGATGTGGGACTTGGTTTGACACTCAACACCTTATATTACAATATATATCAACTCGACCCTAAGTTGGACGCTCACGGCACGTAGGTTGTGCTGCAAATTTTTTTTTTCTCTCATAACGTAACAACACATTAAATTTAATTTCATTGGAATATCTTTTTCCATTTTAAGTGAATGTTTTCTTCACCAATCAAAAACTATTTTTCTCCCAAGTAATTTATAGTATCTTCATATGAATGTTTTTATATTTGGTTAGATTTTGTTCCATTTTGATGTTTTTTTTTTCGGAGCTTGAATTATTTTGCCATATGTCACGTTCCATAAATCTTCTTTGTTTTTAATAACCATAAATTGTTTTATGTATTTTCAGTTCATAATATTTTTTTGTTGATATAAATTCCTAACCGAAAAAACCGAACCGAAAAAAACCAAACCGAGTTATAAAAAACCGACCGAACAAATTAAAACGGTTCGTATATCGGATTAAGCATACATAAAACCAAAAACCGAAAACCCGAACCGAACCGACCGATGAACACCCCTACAATTGACAGACTAATTGGACGGTTTATAGCAGAGTCTGACGCTTAATAAAATAGTATAGATTATAAAGGGTATTGGCTGACTATAAACTGCCGCATTACGTATGTCATTTATTTGCAATTTGTCCATTTATTTGTTATTTTAATTAATTTAGATTTGCAGTATCACGTTAAATTTTTTATTTATTATACTTATATCCATATACATTATTTTTCTTTTACATAAAAAGTATATTTCATCTATTAAACATAAAAAAAAAAATTTTCAAAATTAGAAATAACATAAAATATAATTTTATTATAACACACGCCTATATGGGCCTAATGATTGGGCCAATATCATGTTTTTATAAAGAGCCTTTATCATGTTTTATTTGGGCTTATAGTTGATAAAGCAAAGGAAAGCCCATCTAATCAGAGGCGGACCCAGGATTTACGGCCGGGGGGGGCCATATGATTAGGCTTGTTTCTTTCCATCGACAAAATAAATAATAATAATATTTGAAATCATGAAATAATGTGACAAAGTCATCGAAACATCTAGAATAATAAATACCGAATAAAAATAAAAAATCAATTTCACGGTTGACTGAAACACTAGCAATACAAGGTGGCTTCTTTGGTGGTAATTGCATTCGGCGAGATCGCATCATCTGAAATTCTTGCAAAATTGCTTCTGTTTCAACTTTGACAAATAGCTCTTTCTCTATGTAACAAATTAGGCAATCCGACAGAAACTCATTCCCATCTTGTTGCGCAAATCCGTCTTGATTATCTTCAGCGCTGAGAAAGACCTTTCAACAGTTGATGTCGCAACAGGTAAGACTAATGCCAACCTAATAAGTCGATAGACCAAAGGAAACCCAGAATGACAATCCATCTCTACCATTTTCTTCGAAAGATCTCCAATGTCTTTGAGGTCGGAGAAAGCCGGATCCGCTCTCATGTAAGAAATGTACGTCTTTAGTTGATATTTCAGTTCAGAAATATCAACAGCAGAAAAATTTTTGATATAAAAACTCAGCTAGACGGACCAAGTGCTCATGATCAAAAGAACTAAATGCATTTCTAGGATCAAGACAATCTATACACATAAGCAACTCCGAGTTTGATTCCGTGAAACGGCTGTTCATTTCTTGAGAAATAAGATCAATTACCTACTACCTCCGTCCCATTAATTTTATCACATTTTGCCATTTCGGACGTCCCACTAATTTTATCACATTTCCTTATTTAGAAAAATTATCACAAACAATCAATAAAATAATATTAAATATTCTTAAAAGACGTGTCAAAATACACACTTTATTACCTTTTCATTATACTATATTAATATAATAATACCACCTTAATATCCGTGCCCACCAATACATGTGGTAAAAATAACGGGACGGAGGTAGTATCATTTAACAAAAAAATGTCAAGACACATAAAATTATATTTCATATTAAATAAATTGAAAATAAATACCTGCAAGAAAATGTCGATCTTATAATAATGAAGATATGTCTTGTTGCCCATCAAGAGTCTTTCTAATACGCCTCATAATGCAATCATCCATGTTCGGTACACTAATCTCATTTTCTGAACAAAATTGGACAACCTCTGTCAACAAACCATCCCAACCTTCGTTTCTAAATCTATTCAAGTCGCCTTTTAATGCTTGAACCAATCCAATAGCGGTGCCTATGTTTTGAGTCTTTTGTTTGGAGAACTTGCGATAACGTATTTGTCATCCCTAAAATGTGCTCCATCAAACGACCAACAAACACAAACTCAAACGATTCCATCTTATCAACTAAACTTGCAGCACACTAAACCGACTTTTCTTATCACATCCATCTTCCGCTACAGATGCAAGCACACCTTTATCGGATTCCACAAGTGAAATAGTCGAATGATTGTTTTAAAGTGAGAACCCCAACGAGTATCGCCAGCTCTAATCAAACTTGTTTCTTGATTTTGTCCCTTTCCTGTTAAAACTTCACCACGTTCAATGCGTTCGACCATACTATCATGCTGTTTCTGCCGTAAAGACTCTTTTCTTTTACATGAAGCACTAACAACGTTCACAATCATGGCAAGATATTCAAAAAAGCTGTTTGCATTAAAATAAATAAGGTATGGGATTATAGCATTAAAAAAAACCTTACACCATCGAAAATGGCCTTTGTCTTGTCTGCACTTGCAATTTGCCGCGATGTACTGTACTGTTTGTTGGAATGTCTGCTTTGCTTTTCTTCTGTCGTTGTGGTTGTGTTTTTATTTTATTTTTCACTAGGGCTTTTTTAGTATTCTAACTTAATGGGCTTATAAAAATTGTAGCTATAGATCTTTAATTGTGGAGGCCCAAAAGACATGCAAAAAAAATAATGGCCCAATTATAAAAAAGCCCAATAAATATAATTTTAAAATCAGAAAAACCCTAAATTACTATTCAATCGTCTTCTTCCCCAATGTAAAAAACCTCCATTGATGACAACCGAAGCTATACTACTAGTTTTTTTCTCCGGCGGCCGGGGGGTCAATGGACACCCCCGAGCCCCTATGTAGGACCGCCCCTGCATCTAATATCAAATCCGAAGAACCAAAATAAAAAAAATAAAAATTAAAAAGAAAATAAAAAAATCGATTGACTAATCTGGAGAGGAGGGAGGCGGCGACGCACCTTGATTCCTCGTTCGATCAACACCACCACAAACGATGTCGTCCGCCAAACCACGCAACTTTCGCCGCCGTCCCGGCGAAGAAGACGACGATGATACGACCACGCCGTCCAAGGCAAGCACCGCAAAGACTAAAAGACCGACGACCACCTCTCAGCCGCGCGCCAAGACCCTTCTTTCCTTCGCCGACGCCGAGCTCGATGAGGGAGAACATGCGATCATTTCTCGACCCTGTGCAACGAAGCCTTCACCTTCACTCTCTTCCTCGCGGCCATCTTCCTAAAAATCAGCTCACATGCTTACCTCGACCAAAGACCGAAATGCCCCGAAGCCCTAGCCGTCCTCTTTACCTTCCAATGTCTAAGAGCCCGTTTGGTTGGGGGTATTAGAGGGATTACATGGGTTAGTATTTGTCTAAGTTATGTTTGGTTGGATGATTTATTTAATGGTGGGATTTAGCTAATACCCTCTTAATACCATCAATAAAGTATTAACTAAAGAGACATTCCCCCCTCCCATTATATAATCCCACCCTTTTAGACAAATATATCCTTTTATATTTTATTTTACTCTTTTCTTCCTTAATAATTAATTACTCTCTCCCTCTCCTTTCCTCCCTCTCTCTCCTTCTCTCCTCTCTCTCTCTCCCTCCCTCCCTCCCTCCCTCCCTCTCCCTCTCTCTCTCTCTCTCTCTCTCTCTCTCTGTCTCCCAACCTACCCATTGAAGCTGATTAGGAGCAGCGCTCCAATCTGCCCGCGATTTCACATCAATATGTTGTTATGCCAAAATGGTAAATTTGTAATGGAACTTATTAACCCTAGTAGTATCTAAAGTCATCTACCAAACATATTAGATATCATTTATAAATCCGCCAACCAAATACCCCAAAAAACTCATTTAAGTTTTTTGCAAAACGACGATAACATTTAAGTTTAGGTCAAATGACCTCCATTTAAATAACTTAATTAGCTGAACACTAATCATGAATTAATATATATATATATAAGCAAAAAATTAAAAAAAAAAAGTAAAAGAAAACTCAACGACATTCAGGGGTAAAAAAATAAAAAATTAAAAAAAAAGTAAACCCAACGACATTCGGTGTCATTTACGACGCTACAACCACTACCAACACTAATAAGCACTAATGAAATGCAAGAACGACCATTTATAGCCCCAGCAACCATCGATCGGAGAAACGAAATTCAGAAAAGCTTCTCGTTTGCTGAAGTCGAGTGGTTCAACCAAGAAATTTGTCACATTGTTCTCGAAAGTAAATCATTTTTTTCCGGATTTTCGTCCATCAACTATAATTTGAATGGGTTTGCTATTTGTTGACTTACATTTAAACGAAGTCATTGCCACTTGATGAATTTCATAATCAATTCCGGTTAGTTTTGGGTTCTTTGCTGTTACTTTCACTGAGAACCAGAGTGTTGGGTTCTCTTTCGCGGGTGTTAAGAACATTTTTTCACCATCTGATATGAAGCGGTGAACCAAAATCCTAGTGATATCTTGTGGTAGGGATACCATATCGCCTTCTTCAATACGGGTTCTCAGTTTTATAGCAAATACCCAGCTATGAAATGATTCCCGAGTACCCGTTATATATCTGAGAACCTCTAGGTTCTCAACTGTATAATTTCTAGGGTTTTATGATTTAATGTTCTTTGGTTTCCAGGTTTTTAGGTTTTTAAGGTTTTTGTATAATATACGTTTAGTGATGTTCTAGGATTTTTTAATATATGGTTTTGTAGTTTAATGGTTTTTTGGTTTTTAATTTATAGGGTTTTAGAGTTTGCACGGTTTCTAGGGTTTAGGGGATCTAGTAATTTATATGATTGTCTTTTCACATAATTTTCAGGTGATCTCCATGACATTAACAAACATTGTGTTTCAATTCGGTGGGCAATTGACAATTAGCGATGATAATACTTCCAAATGGTGTCCCGCGCCGGATTGTCGATGGCAAAACATCCGAGTGGATAAGGATACGTGCGGACTAGAACAAGTGAAAGTCAAATACTAGAAGTGTTCTCGTCTAGAGACGTTAATACGAAAGTAAATTTAACCTACATGTCTGATGTCATGTACCCATTTCCACGCCTATTTATATCGAAAATGATATTGGTTACATTCATATCTCAGACTTGGTTGTAGAAGATCAAGACCAGTGCTTCATGTAGAAGTTGGGTATCGTGAAGCACAACATGAAGTCATCGGACAACCTGAAGCCAATGAATTTTGAAGCGATAATGGTCTTATCGCAGATTATGATCGGAATAAGGAAAAGTCAGCCTATAGCGGGTCTTATAATATGCGGATCACTATTGTGTGGAAAATTACAATGGTCGTGAGGACCAACACTACGTAGGGGGTCTTGGTAATGTAGAAGAGAATTTTGAGGAAGATGAGAATACGGTCAAGTCCAAGGGAAATCCCTGATGACGATCAGCCCATGGAAGGTGACGACGGAATCAATGACTTTGCTGAGGATGGTACATTTGGTTTCTCGAACGGTTCAAACCATTAAGTAGGCAGGAATTCCCCAACAAGGAAGCCGTGAAGAACGAATTGATGAATGTCGCTATTAATGGATCATTTGAATACTCAGTTGTAAAGTCAAACAGAACCCTTAAGTAGTTCGTTGCATGAACAAGCTGGGTAGTTGGCGTGTACGATTTGCGAAGGACTAAGGCTCGTCAACTTTTTCCGTCAGAGAGTATTGTAACACACATGTGATGCGTCTAATCGTCGTCGGAAACATCGTCAAGGAAGTGCTTCATTGGTCTTTAATATGCTGATGGAGAATGTCCATGAATTTAGAGAAATTCCAAGACCAAAAGGAATCGTTTCGATGATGCAGAAGAGGGGCTGCGACGTTACATATTGGAAGGCTTGGAAAGGTAAACAGATTGCAAGGGACACTGTTGGTCCCGAATGCACCAAACAAGGAATCAAAGAGGCTTTGATGGAATGAAAAAGGAGACTTTCTCACCTTGTAGTGTGTGTAGTGTGTGAAAACTTGGGTTGGCCTTTTGATCTTTGATTAGCTTTCAAATGGTGTTGGTAACACCTTATATACCACATTAACCCTAGGTATATTAAGGCCCAAACACCAAAACTTAAGTAATAACATTCTAGTCCAAAGCCCAAGCTAAAGGATAATTACAATATAAATCCCAAGACTTAAACTATTGACACAATCACTAAATATCCTAACAAATCTCCCCCTTTGTGTCAATTGTTGGGAGTCTTGGATCTTGGGCATTGGGATGGTGGATTAGCGTGTGAGTGTATCGCGAAGCCCTAGCTTGAACTCGAAGGCGCGGAGATTCCTTCGAAGTACCATTCGATCAGCTATAGCGTCAATGAGCTTCGCGAACTTGGATCGGCAGAGAGGATCTTCTTCCGAAAGGATGCGGCAAATCCTCATGAGTTTGTCTTGGATGATGGTGAGCGTCCCATCCGAGAACTTTGCCACTTCTGAACAGCGCAGCAGCCTTATCTTTCCCTTGTAGTTCGAGTAGGCGACCGCCGGGTCGTCTCCGTCGATAACATCGCCTTCTCGGTAGTCGTCCGCGTTCTTGAAAGATGGGCGAGTCAGATTCACCTTCTTCAGGTTGTGCTCTACCGCCATCTGCAGATCGTGGGTGGCGAAGAATCTGACCTGTCGGAGCATGTGGCGCTTGAGAGCCACATATCCCATGGTGACCTGTTCAGCACGCACGAGATGTCCAGAACTTCTGAGGACGAGTCTGAACTGTTTCATGGATTCCAGCATGCTGTATAGGTCACCCAAGCGCAGAAACTTGAAGTCCGCCTCACTGACTTCACTGTAGCTCTCATCCTGCCTCATTACTGTGAACACTGGGTAATGGACAGGTCCTTTCGATTCTTGGCGGAGGTCAGTGACTTTGCAGATGGGGGCCCGATTCATTTCCTGAGCGATGTTTTCCTCATCGGATAGCGTCCTCTTTGTGCACTTGTTGCAAAGAAGGCTCCATCGATAGAGCTTCTTCTTTTCCACGCTCCAATTTTGGATGTTCATCAGCTCATACTCATCGAAGGTTGTGATGATCTTCTCCTTGCGCCGCCAGATCCTCTTCCTGATCTCTTCTTGAAACGGCACGGTTATCTTTTTGTTTTCCCACGGTGCTTCCGGTATGTCCACCGTGGGCACATCCGTTTGAGCAGCAGGAGCCTCGGTTTGCTGCGCTTGGAATTGTAGGATGTTCTCGAGCTCGGCAGGTTCAGCATCGTACTCCTCTCCGTTCTCGTCGTCTGCGGTGTTGATTAGCGTGAGCGAGGCTTCCTTTAGCAGACGTCGAGCATTTTCCACCAGCTTCATGGCTGCTACTGCATCGGCGGGCGTGTATAGCCATTCATCGTTGAAGATGTAGGCTTCGATCTCGTTCTGTGCGCAGTAGACGTCCTCGGAAGCCAGGTCGGAATCGATGTTGAGAGGGGTATGGCTATGTGGTGGCGAGGGTGTTGCGTCGGAGGAATTAGTGGATTGTGGGGAAGGTTGTGGTGGGGATTCTGGTGGTTCGGTTGAGGTGATGGTTTTGGCGAGGATGATTTGGGTAACGGGGGGTGTAGATGTGGTGGTGGCCTCTAAGTCAATGTGACAGTTAGAGGTTCCGTGGTGGCGAGCGGAGAAGGTGTGGGGTTGGTCTCTAATGCCGATGTGACGATTAGAGTTTCGGAGACGGTAGTGGGTTGTGGTGAGGGTGATTTGGCTAGTGGCTCAGGGTAGATAAGGTGGGATTTTTGGCTAGTGAGGTGTGAGGTTTCTGTTGCGGGTGTCGTTTCAGGTCCAGAGGAGGAGGCGGCGTTGATTTCATGAGTCCTCGGGACTGTGAGCCGTGCTGCCTATTCTCCCCCTCGCGGCGAGCTTGATCATCGTCTTGATCGTCGCGCCTGATCCCGCTAGACTCGCCTTGAACACGGCAAGTCAGTGGTTGAGTCATTATTTGCTTCATCTGCTGTTCTTCCTCATCAAGCTCCGTCATGGATTCAAATCTGGCTCGGAGGATGTAGAAGAGCTCCTTGGCGGAGATGGAGGAGAGAACAGCGTCTGCGTCCGTGTGTTGCATTGGTGGTGGCGTCTCCGGGGCCACACCTTTGCCTTTGTCGACGGTCGACGCCTCGAGACGCGCGTAGACTCGATCGAGAATCGACGCCTCAAGAGTCTTTGCAAACTCTTGAAGACGTGTCTCTAGCGCAGTCTCGGTGACGAAGTGAGGTAAATCTAACAAGTTGGAATCATGAAGAAATCCAACTGACACCGAATCGGAGAATATAGCCGATCGGCCGCCCATTTGCACAGGACGGGAAAAGACGGGGTCACTCAGACTTCCCGTTGGCATCATCGATGAGACAGACTCAATCGAATGATGGCCTAGGCTCACGGTTGTTGTGATGTTGGCCGTGCTAGGTCTTCCGCTCTCAGTCACAGAGACACCACCGAGCGTTCTGACAGAGTCACGAAGACTCTGTGGTGCGGTAGAAGGTGTATGTGTCCTAGAAACGTGTGAAATTTTGGGGAGTGAGGGCACTATACTCGATGTGTATGAAGAGGATGCAGTCTGAGGCGAGGGACTGCTTGTTTCAACATCGACCATCTCCAAGTGGGATGTCGATGGTATACGTGGCTCCTCGTGGAATGAAATATCTTCCTGTAGAGAGGAAGATAAGTGGGTTGGTGGGGTCGTTTGCGTGGTTGAGCCAGATGCCACGTCTTCTACTCGAGAGGGGAACACATCACCTCCTGTACCTATTGGTTCGGCTCGGCTTATTTGTGGCTGAGGAGGTCGATCGTGTTTTTGTTTCGATCGACGCTCCGTGGGGCGGCTTACGTCATCCTCACGCAACCGTTTTTTCGGAACGCGGGTGGATGAGGATGCGGCGCGACTCGATGACTTTTTGGAGGTGGTGGTGGGGGTTTGGCTAGTCCCGGGGATAGGCGCAGTGGGGTTGATCTGCGCCGTAGGGACAGTAGTAGAGGTCGGGGGCTTTCGCGGAATGTGGCGGTTGTGGCTCGATATTCACGGACGTGCGGATTTGTCTGGTCTGCGTAGGCGAGCACTTCGTCCGGAATTATCATGGCGTGTCGATCCTTCGCCGGAGTGTTTTTCTTGGCGAACTTCTCGACAGTTGGGATGATGAAGTGTTCCGCTGCCGGCCGGATGCGTATGTTGGTGGAGTGCAAGCGGAAGTGTTTGATGAGAGCTGGGAGCCACCGCATGTAAGGAACGAAACGATTTGTGACTCCCTTGGCGATTTCTCGGTCGCGACGTTGGATCATGGAGACGAGATCCATCCAGATTATGTCGGCGTAGTTGTACTTGCGGTTGTAGGCGATGCCGGTGAGGATGGTGAGAATTTGAAAGTTGCCGCGGTCCTGACCAGCATGCTTCCCTGACATGCATTTGTTCACCAGCAGGTACAGTGTTCGCCATGGTTGAGGTAGATTGCGGGTGGTGACTTCACTGAGGACAAGTGGGCCCTTCTTCTTTTGTTATCTGGTTGATAGCCCAGTCTGTCAATGTCTTCAATGAGTTGTTCGTGCGTCGGTAGTGGATCGTAGGGAGAGTAGACAGGAAGTTGAAGTACTTCTTGTACTATTTTGCGAGTGAGGACCATCGTTCTTGATCAATGTGGGCGGATAAGGTTTTGGCAAGATGGAGTGGTCCAGCTATCTGCAGCGTATGCCAGAATTGTTGAAGATACACCTGTGCTTCTGGCTCGCCATGTGTGAGGGCGTGGCGAAGTGGGTGCCCTTTGAGGATTTCTACAATGACAGGGGCATCACATGTGACGCCCGGGGCCGACGAGGGCGGGGAGTGATCGCCGGTGCCAAAGAGATGCACGGACAAGGAGCGGCTCCTGACAGGCTTCTAGGTGAAGGGGTACATGAACGAACCGATCCGACACCCGAATGAGGGGGGATCCTGAGACTGACAATGTATGGGCGTGTCAGGCTAAGAATCGTATAAAAGAATTGATAGTACTACTCATATCACCAAGGTCGACCTACCTTTTCGGGAGTCCATCCGAAAGAACTTCGAAGTTAAGCGTGCTTGACTTGAAGCAATCTTAGGATGGGTGACCCCCTGGGAAGTTTGCCCAGGGTGCGTGTGAGCGAGGACGAAGCACGCTGGAAGGTTAAATGGTGGTACAGTGGGGCCAGACTATCAGTCGGAGTGTGGTGGGCCAACCCCACTGGTCTCGGTAGGGACGGATGCTATAGTGACACCCGGTATGGACGGGATGTTACAGGTGGTATCAGAGCACAACCTCTCGCAGTACGGTGCTGGTTCGGGGACGAACCAGGCGGAAGCTGGTGGGCATGTGACGCCGGGGCCGACGAGGGCGGGGAGTGATCGCCGGTGCCAAAGAGATGACGGACAAGGAGCTCCTGACAGGCTTCTAGGTGAAGGGTACATGAACGAACCGATCCGACACCGAATGAGGGGGGATCCTGAGACTGACATGTATGGGCGTGTCAGCTAAGAATCGTATAAAAGAATTGATAGTACTACTCATATCACCAAGGTCGACCTACCTTTTCGGGAGTCCATCCGAAAGAACTTCGAAGTTAAGCGTGCTTGACTTGAAGCAATCTTAGGATGGGTGACCCCCTGGGAAGTTTGCCCAGGTGCGTGTGAGCGAGGACGAAGCACGCTGGAAGGTTAAATGGTGGTACAGTGGGGCCAGACTATCAGTCGGAGTGTGGTGGGCCCAACCCCACTGGTCTCGGTAGGGACGGATGCTATAGTGACACCCGGTATGGGACGGGATGTTGCATCACATCGAAAGCTGGCCAAGTCCACCATGTAGTTGTTGGGAATCAGGGCCGCCCATTGACTGAGGGAGAAGATTTGGTCGGGTGGTGGGACATAGGTACGCGTGTTGAGCTAGATGCGAGCGACGTCCCTTTGGATTGCAGCCGCCTCAAGTGCTTCAAGCGTGGCTTGATCTTTGTTAGTCATATCTGTACTCGACAGTAATTGTAATATGATTAGCTCGTATGGACATAAATAAGTTGTGGATGAAACAATGACAGTAGCCTCAAATTGTAAACGAAAACATCGACAATTTTTAAACGAAATTTCTCCAATACTTAGAAAATTTCTGACTTGAGGGCGTGCATGTGAGATGAGAAAATGCGCTAGGTATAACACATAGACATGTCAAGAAATTTTCGCATATTGTGTGATGGAAAATTCGCATATCAAGGAAGAGTTTTGCAGATAGAGAAAAATTTTCGCATGTTGTGTAAAGGTTCGCATGTAATGAAAATTCGCTAAGTGTAACTTTTCGCATGTTGAAATCTAAGTGTAACTTTTCGCATGAAAATCGCTAAGTGTAAAGGTTCGCATGTAGAAATTTTCGCATAGAGAAACTTTTCGCATGTATTAGGAAATTTTCGCAAGTGATAGCACATAAGCATGTTCGTGAGAAATTTTCGCGGACTGAGTAAAATTTCGCAAGTATGGAAAATTTCGCAAGTGATAGCACATAAACATGTTTGTTAGAAATTTTCGCAGACTGAGTGAAATTTCGCAAGTATGCAAAATTTTCGCAAGTTATAGCACATAAACATGTTTGTTAGAAATTTTCGCAGACTGAGTGAAATTTCGCAAGTATGGAAAATTTTCGCAAGTTATAGCACATAAACATGTTTGTTAGAAATTTTCGCAGACTGAGTGAAATTTCGCAAGTATGGAAGATTTTCGCAAGTTAAGAAATCTCGTAAGTTGTCCAAATTATTCGCATATAATGAAAATTTTCGCATGTGTTATGAAAGTTTCGCGGAAGGAAAAGGCTTTGTGTATTGAGAAATTTTTGTGTTTCACCGAGGTTGCGAAAAAGTGAAGATGCGAAAAGATGTAATCTGAAGTGAAGTGTATTAGAATTTCGCGGGGCTAAACTCACTGTAGCAGAGAAAGTTTTGTCGTGAGGGAAAAAGATTTTCTCAGATAAACTTTCGCGGGACTTAACATGCTGTAGCAGCGAAAAAAAATTTTAACACATGTAAATTCTCGGGCGAAAGTTTCGCAGTTTCTTAGTCACTGTTGCAGCGAAAATTTCAACGTAAGAAATTTCTCGGAAAAATTTTCGCGGAACCTTGCTCACTGTAGCAGCGAAATTTAGCGTTTAAAGCAATTCTTTTTGAGAATTTTCGCGGTGAAGAACACAGTGCGACAACGTGCGCAACGACGCAATGATTTTTAGCCTTAGACCTACTCAAATCTCAACCAAAATGCAATAATTTGGACTCAATCGACTCGTAATTAGATGGGCAGTGCACATTTGGGGTTATTAAACATCAAAAATCTAACATGCGTTCGATTCAGAGGCCGCGAAAAATTAATTCTAACCTAACGGATTTAATTAATACGGGGCAAAACAGGATAAAATGAACGGGAATTGATTTATTTGAGGTGTATTCATACCGAAAAGCTGATTTGCGACAATGGAGTTAACAGGAAACAGATTTTGGAAGCAGATTTGACGACGACGACGATGCGAGGAGTTGCGAAATTTTCTAAAGAAAGGGTTGCGAAATTTTGAATTTTCTCGGGAATTTTAGGATTGTGAACAACGTTAAGGGTTTTGGGGTTTTAGGGGTTTTAGTCACTGTTCATGCGAAATTTTGTGTAAATGGGCCGAAATTCGTGGGCTTGGTCAAAGCTGGGTTCAGATCTGATTTTCGCGGGTTGGTCAAAATTGGGTCCAATTTGAAGTTCAATTGGTCCAATTTTGACCCTGTTTGACCATAAAATTTAAAATTCAACCCAAAATATTTTAATCAGTCCAATTTTGACTCAATTTGACCAAACCTTTAAAATTTCAACCCAAAAATTTATTTTTATAAAGGCGAAATCAGAAACTCCCCCTTAATCTAAAACTCCCCCCTTTTTTTTAAGTAATGAAAAATCAGACGCTCCCCCTTAATCGAAAGCTCCCCCTCAAAAGACATAATTCAGAAGACACATAGAAAATGGAGTGAAGTGGAAAAGGAAATATGTACACTTTATCAAAGTTCATGTAGGGTCGATTGATCACAACTGAATATTCAACATGCCCAACATAGTCACTAGGTGTTGGAATCGTTTGATATCCAACGGTTTTGTGAAAATGTCGGCAAGTTGATCTTCTAGTTGTGACGTAGTGCAATTCAATTGTCCCTTGTTCGACATGTTCTTTGATGAAGTGGTGACGAATATCTATGTGTTTCGTTCTCGAGTGATGTACGGATTACTCGTCATCGCAATAGCACTTTTTGAGTCACAATAGATGGGAATTTTATCAACATGAAAATTAAAATCTCGTAGTTGGGTTCTCATCCACAAAAGCTGTGAACAGCAACTAGCGGCGGCGACATATTCTGCCTCCGTCGACGAAGTTGAGACACAGTTTTGTTTTCGAGACGACCAACTTACGAGTTTGCCGCCCAAGAAGTGTGCAGCTCCAGAGGTGCTTTTTCGGTCCATCTTGCATCCTGCATAATCCGAGTCAGAGAATCCAACCAGTTTGAAGTCCGATCGAGTGGGGTACCACAAACCCAGATTGGGTGTTCCTTTGAGATAGCGGAGAATCCTTTTGACAGCAGTGAGATGGGATTCCTTCGGTGTTGCCTGGAAACGAGCGCAGATTCCTGTCGAGAGAACAATATCCGGTCGACTAGCAGTGAGGTACAAAAGAGAGCCTATTATCCCTCGATACACGGTTTGATCAACGGGAGCACCAGATGGGTCTGCGTCGGGTCGGCCAGAGGGTGACATAGGTGTAGCAGCAGTCTTTGCATCCTTCATTCCATATTTTTCGAGGATGTCATGGATGAATTTGGACTGATTGATGAAGATTCCATCGGGGAGTTGCTTAACTTGAAGACCAAGAAAGAAATTCAGCTCGCCCATCATACTCATTTCGAACTTCTCCTTCATCAATTCTGCGAACTCTTCACACAGTTGTGGTTCAGTCGATCCAAAAATGATGTCATCGACATAAATCTGTACAATCATGATGTTCGGGCCACTCCGCTTGGTAAAGAGAGTTGTATCCAGAGATCCTTTCTTGAATCCAGACTGAACAAGGAAGTCTGAAAGGACGTCATACCAAGCTCGAGGAGCCTGTTTTAGTCCGTAGAGTGCCTTGTAAAGTCGATATACGTGATGAGGAAACTCTTCGCTCAAGAACCCTTCAGGTTGATCAACGTACACTTCTTCCTTGAGAAACCCATTCAGAAATGCAGTCTTTACGTCCATTTGGTAGACTTTAAAGTTCTTGTGAGCAGCAAAGGCAAGAAAAATTCGTATGGCTTCGATCCTAGCAACTGGGGCAAAAGTTTCATCGTAGTCGATGCCTTCTTTTTGGTTGTACCCCTTAGCCACAAGTCTTGCTTTATTGCGGATGCCAACACCGTCTTCATCTTTTTTGTTCTTGAAGATCCACTTTGTGCCGATAATGTATCTATTGTGAGGTCGTGGTACGAGTTCCCAAACTTGTAAACGTTCAAACTGATTTATTTCCTCCTGCATTGCAATCAGCCAATCAGGATCGGTGAGAGCTTCAGCTACTCGTGATGGTTCGACTTGACTGAGATAGCATGCGAACAGACTTTCATTCATCGTAGCCGAACGTGTTGAAACACCAGATGTGGGATCCCCAATAATCTGATCTGAAGGATGAGAGCGAGCCCAAAGTGGTACATTTGTCTGAGAGGAGCTGGCCGCATTTGTATCGGTCGGAGGTTCATTGGATTGGGGTCCGGTGTCCGAAGAAGAGATTTCGATCGTAGTAGACTGAGAAGGTTCAGCATCAGGATCCGCAATGTTCCCAGGGTTGGGTAAAATGTCGTCTTCGTTGAGATTGAGCGCATCCAAGTTTGGAGGGACGACGTCATTGCCGATAGCCGGTGGTATTGATGGAGTGGGTGCAGCGGTAGGTTGAGTGGTGGCGGCGGGAGTCTTGGGGATTGGGTAGAAGTACTCGAAAAGCAGATCGAGATCTAGTTCACCAGAATTGCCCTCAGATGAGGAAGTTCCCGCCATTGAAGGTTGACCTTTTGTCAACGACTGTAGAAGGCCTGGTTCTGGTCTGATATGAGCAGAAGCCATGAGGTCGCCTTCGCTTTCGTCAAATGTAACATTTGTACTTTCTATTACTGATCGTTTCTCTCTAAGATAGACTCTGTATGACTTTGAGTTCAGCGAATATCCAACAAAGATGCCTTCAATTGCTTTTGGATCAAGCTTCCCAAGATGTTGGCGATCATTGGCCACAAAACATCGACAACCGAAGACCCTTAGATAAGATATATCTGGGATACGACGGTTATTCAGCATCTCGTATGGGGTGCGGTTGAATCTCTTGTGGATTGAAGCCCGGTTTTGTGTGTAACAAGCCGTTTGAATAGCTTCGCCCCAAAGAGAATGAGGAAGACCGGATTGGATGAGGAGAGTCCTAGCTGCTTCAACTAATGTCCTATTTTTACGCTCAACGACACCATTCTGTTCCGGTGTCTTCACAGCTGTGAACTGCTGGGTGATGCCCTAAGTGGCATAGAAGTCACTGAGCTTCTTGTTCTAAAACTCAGTTCCGTTGTCAGTTCTGATAATCCGAACTTTCTGTTGATGAAGAGTTTGGGACGTAACAACAAACTCGACGATTATATCAGGAACTTCATCATTTGTACGAATGAGTTTCGTCCACGTGTAGCGTGAAAAATCGTCGACAATCACAAGAATGTACCGTCTTCCTCCGAGTGTAGCCGTAGGCATTGGGCCACATAGATCCATGTGTAAGAGTTCTAGGATTAGCTTAGAGGACGGTGTTTCCTTGGAGATGTGAGATGATCGCTTCATCTTCCCCAATTCACATGCAGAGCAGAGGTGTTCCTTATGATATGTCAGTTGGGGTAGACCGTTGACGAGTTTATTCTGACGCAGTTTGTTGATGGTCTTGAAATTGAGATGTGAAAGACGTCGGTGCCATAGATCATTCAACTTTGGTGCGGCTCGAGAGAGAAGGCATATTGGTCGAGAGGTCGTAAGATTGAGTACGTAGAGGTGAGACGTGCGTGTTCCAGAAAGAAGAGGTTGTCCCGAGGCATCTATAATGCTGCAGATGTCAGATTCGAAGAGAACCTTATATCCTTTGTCGCAGAAACGACCAATGCTGAAGAGATTGTAGCTCAAACCCTCGACGTAAGAGATGCCCTTAATCGTCAGTTTGTCATGGACGAGATCACCAGTTCCGAGAATTGGCGCCATTTGACTGTTTCCGAAGGAGACCCTTCCGAGATAGCGCTCGGAGAAGTTGCTCAATAGCTCCTTGTTCCCCGTCATGTGTGTGGAGCAACCCGAGTCTAGATACCACACATGACAGACCTGCAATCATCAGCAAATGTTGGGTCCCCGTTTACGGACGGGACCTTCTTGTGATACAAGTAAAATTTTCATGCGCTTAAAGGGAAATGTGGTTTCTAAATCAGATTGTGTCGGTTCTAATTTAGCTTTCCCTTTGTCAGTTGTTTAATGATGCGGGACTATGGTCTTTCTTACCCATATTTTCCTAACTTGTGCTTGCATGTATGGTGCCTTATACATGTAGCGGCGTGGGGAATGTGGTTGTTGTTTTCGTGCTTCGGTTTTGGTCGCCTTTGGCTTGCGAGTAGTCGGTGAGTTTGCGTTTGACGACGAGAGACGTTTACGCTTAACCTTAGGTTTAGGCGAGATGGGAGATTTCAAAGACGTCGTAGAGGAGGTTCGCTTGCGTGGTCGAAGTGTTGCGTGTTCATGTGTGTCATATTCGTGAAAGCGTGGGAGAACGAAATCATTGCAGCAGCACATAGACATAAGCTTGTTAAAAGAAGGATAAGTTTTGGCAACATAATTGTCTACGACCTTAGGACATTGGGATTCAGTACATAGAGAGGAAAGATGAATATAGGATGGTCTTTTCTTCTTGTCATCGAAAAGCGGATTCTCCTTTATTTGATACGAACTCCCTTCCAGAGATGACGAACTCACATTCCCTGTATTCATAAGAGTACGCGAGTTAGTGTTAGAATATGTGTCAGCTTCAGGAGTCATCTTCGCCGTCCTCTTACATTTACATGTTTGAGAATCGGGTACTTGACTCGACGTAGAAGGTTTGTTTATTGTGAGATTGTTCTAGGGTAAAGATTTTGTAAAGTAGATCTTCTCGTTCTTTTGCAAAGGCTTTCCGCTCTACATCTATGGTTCGTTCTAGTTCTCCTATGATCAGAAGTTTCTCTGGGACATAGATGCGAGAAAGTGCTTCTCGGAGAGCGATTTTCTGTTCTTCGGTTGGGAACTGAGACTTGATGTCTTCGTAGAGTGAAGGCTTTTTAGTCTTATCACTAGCATTCAATTCCGTGTAGTCGTACGCGATTTCTGCCCAGAGAATGTTTTGTTCCCTCTTTTCTTCCGAAAGAACAACGGAGGAGGATCTTACAAACGGCATGAGCTGCGAGGGAGTACCCTTCCTCGTTTGTAGGAATGATGTACTGTACATGTTATACCTTTAACAATTAGCGGCGTTGGATCGCAGTTGCTGGCCAGGCCGATTCCCATCCGGGCGTCGTAGAATTCTGTTTCAACTGGTTGGTTCAATAGGCATAAGATGTTTGCGGCCTTTTTTCTAAGGTGAAGTTGCTCTTCAAGTTCTTTCACCTTGCGGTATAGCCTAACTCTTTCATTCGTAAGCAGTTCATATTGGGAGGCCGTCAGGAGGCGAGAAGTTTCACATGAACTGATGGCTAGTGTAGTTTCCTTAACCTTAGTCTCACTTTGTTCGTTCTTGCTTTGCAGACGTTTGACTAACGCTTCAGAGGCCATAAGACGTTCGTTTGTACATGCAAGCTCTTCTACTTTTAGACCTCAGACTCAGTGTTGATGGGAGTCTTAGCTGTGTTCTCACTGATGTCAACCATCTCCTCGTCCTCGTCCTGTTCGACCAGCCTTGCCATGCAGCAATCTTCATCCTTAGGCTCCTCGTCTTCTGAAGTGTCGTTCACCCACTCAGCCTCTTCGGTGAGAAGAACTTTCCCACTTTCCATTTTGCGAGTCAATCTGGCCTTACGGTCGTAGTAGCCAGAGTCCTTGACGCGTGGTGCGTGGCATTCCTTGGCAAAGTGGCCTGACTTTCCACATCGAAAGCACTTCACAGATTTTTGGGGTGCTGATTCCTCCTCTTTCTTTGTCGGCTTAGTTTCCTCCGTAGGAGTGGTCCTTTTAGTGCCGCTAAAGGTTCTTTGGCAATTGGAGGAGGATGAGGATTTTTTCCCGAGCTTCTTTGAGACCATCTTAGTAAGCATTGCCAGTTGTTTGCGTAGATCACGAACATCTTCATCAGATTCTGTGTCAGCTTCGGATCCTGAAGGAGTGCCTGGTACAGTGGCTGGTAGCTTCCCTTTGTTCTGTTTGGTCTTAGTGATGGAAGATCGTTCATTGGTCATGTTCGGGAGGAGGGCCAGTGGGTCGACTCGAGTGTTGGCGGAATGGGGTTGCACGTAGGGAGCATAGGCAGACAGACTGTCATAAAGAGCGTGGACGGAAGTGTTGGAGAGGTCCTTACTCTGAATCATCATTACGATTGCATTGCCCCAATGTGGTTTGAGGCTACCAAGGAAGCGGTTGTTGATATCGAATTTGTCTCTCGAGATCCTGGCTTTCTTGAGTTCATTGATGACCTTCAAGTATCGGAGGTATGTGTCACGCAGTTCCTCTCCTTCATAGGCCTGGAAGTGTTCATACTGCGAGAGACATGCTGATTTCCTCCCTTGAGCACTCTCAATTGTGCCTGCCATGATTGCCACGAGCTCATCCCATATTTCCTTAGCAGTTGTGCAGCACTCAATGTGAGCGTAGACCTCGTTTCCCATAGCCTGGAAGAGATATCCTTTGGCAGTCTCATCGGCCTGTACGCGAGCCTCTTCATCCTCATTGATGGGACCTCTTGGAGTGCGGCGTTCATCCATGGGAGGGTTTGCGTTTGGCTGTGCAGGGATGATTGTCCAGAACTGTGCTGGGCCGTTGAAGATGGAGTCCAGAAGGTATTGAGAGAGTGGTGCGCCTTTGTTCCTGATGAACGTGAGGAACCGGTTTGTCCATATGCTGTAGTCGCCTTGTTGCAGCATCGGAGGCCTGGTGTCGGAGCCCACTGTTGAGATGTCATTCGTGGTAGACATGGTTGGTGCAGTCGAATCGTCCGTGGTTTTGATCTTGTATTGATAAGAAAGTTAGTAACGAACGAGATGAGAAATACGAGTTTAACGTGTAGAGTTTTGAGAATAAAATTGTTTAAAGAATTTCTTAGAACTAAGTGAGCGTGTGTGATGGTCGATAATGTATGAAGAGAAAATATATCTTGAAATTAGGAGAAGTTCTAGAAATTTAAAACGAGATTTGAGGCGAGAAAAGAAATTATTTTATGTCAACAGTGGTCTAGGGTGATAGGACTAAAGTGTAAGGATCAAATCTTAAATAAGTTTGGAAAGATTTAACCCGAGAAAATTTCAACACTAGAAAAATTTAACAGTTAGAAAAATTCGCAAGTTGAAGAATTTCGCAAGTTATAAAAATTTCGTAAGTTGAGAATTTTTAAACTTCGCAAGAAAACTTCGTAAGTTATAACAATTTCGCTAGTTGAGGATTTAAAGTTTCGCAAGAGAATTTCGCGAGTTATAAAACTTTCGCAAGTTGAGAATTTTTTTTTTTTTGAAGTTTCGCAAGAAAATTTCGCACGTTATAAAACTTTCGCAAGTTAAGAATTTTTAGAGCTTCGCAAGAACCTTTCGCAAGTTATAGAAATTTCGCATGTTGAGAATTTTTTAAATCTTCGCAAGTAAATTTTGCAAGTTATGAAAATTTCGCGGTTTGAATAAATTCTTGAAATGAAATTTCTCGCATATAAGGTTTCTCGGATATAAGAATTTAGAAAGTTCTCGGAAAAAAATTTCGCGGTTCAGAAAAATTCGCGAAACAAGCTTTCTCAGATATGGAATTTCTCGGATTATGAAGTGTAAGCAAATTTCGCAGATGAAAGTTTCTCGGTTTTTGAAGTAGACAGTTGCGAAAAAAATGCAGTGTAAGTGAAAGTTTCGCGGTTTAAAGATTCTCGGTTTTGAAAGTAGGCAGTTGCGAAAAAATGTAGTATAAGTAAAAGTTTCGCGGTTTTGAAGATAAATTCTCGGGATCAACTTTCGCGGATATGGAAATTTCGCGGACTTGAACGATTAAGCACAAAATTTCGCACTCAAGAACGAGCTAAGTACTATTCCATTGCTTTCACGCGTTTTGCCAGAAAATCGTCCCGTTCTTGCTCAAATCTCAACCAAAATCGCTCAAACTTGATCCTAAACTTCATAAATTCTTCCCTAAACACATAATCGACCGTTTTGTGAGCTAAAAACAACAAGAAATAGGTCAAATCGACCAAAAACAGAAAATGGCCGAGATGTCCTTTTCTGAAAAGTTTTTGCTTTAATCTTGCTCAAAACTCGTTAAAACTGATCCAAAAGTGTTTTAAAAACATCTTAGGCATAGAATCGATCTGGGGGTAGGTTTTAAACACAAAAACAAAGCAGAAATACCCCAAAATGAGTTCAAAATGCCCGAAAGTGGTTTTTATCCAAAAACACCTTTGATCTTTCTTGGAATCGAACGAAACTGGAATCAAATCAATGCAAATCGATCCACGTTTGCTCTGATACCACTTGGTGGTCCTGAATGCACCAAACAAGGAATCAAAGAGGCTTTGATGGAATGAAAATGGAGACTTTCTCACCTTGTAGTGTGTGTAGTGTGTGAAAACTTGGGTTAGCCTTTTGATCTTTGCTTAGCTTTCAAATGGTGTTGGTAACACCTTATATACCACATTAACCCTAGGTATATTAAGGCCCAAACACCAAAACGTAAGTAATAACATTCTAGTCCAAAGCCCAAGCTAAAGGATAATTACAATATAAATCCAAGACTTAAACTATTGACACAATCACTAAATATCCTAACAGACACGTTGATGTGACATGGATGAAAGTTTCTCTATTGCCTCGATACTTAGAGGTACAAAACACGAACCCAGGAAGTATTACTTATTTAGAGGTTGATGAAGAAAATAAATTCAAATACCTATTTATAAGTTATGGCTTGTGTGTTAGGGGATTCTGCTTCACGAGGAAGGTTGTTTTGTATTGATGGTACTGTAAAGGGAAAGTACAAAGGGGGGTTACTCATAGCTGCGGCACAGGATGGTAACACCATTAATTTCCTATTGCATGGGGTATCGCTGACACCAAGTCAACACCTTCTTGGTCATGGTTTCTCGCGAGGTTGCGGATTGTGGTGGGCGACACTCGTGATCTTATTATAATTTCAGACAGAAATGCCAGTATAAAGAACGCCATGGAGGCAATATTCGAGAATGCATTCCATGGATATTGTGTAAAGCACATGAAAGAAAATATTAAATCGAAAAGCAGCAAGAAGAATAAAGGAGTTGCAGATATGTTATGGAAAGTGGCAAATGCATATACGACGTTTGAGTTATATGCCAATACTATTATTAAATTCCTTTAATTATCAGTTTCTCCTTAATTGTTTCATCCATGTTGTAATCATGTTTCTGGATTCATTTTTTTTATTGTACTGATCATTTTACTTCTTCTTTTAAAAAAATATACTATGCCAATCATATTATTAAATTCCTTTGATTATTAATTTGCTCTGATATTTTTGCGCTTCTCCAAACTATAAATATATGCACCCAACTATAAAATACAAGAATGTTTTCGTAACATCTAATATCATTAAATAATGCACCCAACTACTATTTACATTGAGTGTAGATATTTTTATAATATTATTTTTAATTTAAATTGAAGGATTTTAAAAATAAATTGGGAGATCTATAGATTTACAACACCGCTCGACTGTCAAATATGTAGTTTAAATTTATAATGCTACAGCCTTTTCATTATCGATCATAATATAATATTTATGTATGTTTTTATGCCGCATAATATATTTTGTTCACTAATCATTTCAGTTATATAATTAAATAAATAATTAAAATAGGATTATAAAATTATGTGTTTTTAGGCATCGTACATTGCCAATTAGTTTAAAACAACTATCGATGCAAATCATTTTGGAACCAGTACATCTTCAAATCATATTATGCAAACTGGAAGGCAACGGCAATTGTCTTTACAACGTGAAGCTCGGGCCGTGAGAATGACAACTCGACGAACTAATCTTTCGAGTCAATAAACCAATAGTCAGCATGTTAGGAACCGTAGTCAACCCGGTAATCTCTTTTAATTAGTTTGACTTATTTCTGAAATGAAAAAACCTTTACTATTAAGTATTTATTTCAACAAATTCTTTCTAGAAACATCCACTACAAATAGAAAAAGCTTTTTCTCGGTTCGCTCACATATTGGAGATAGAACAATCAATGCCCCAATTGTAATGCCCTCATGTGGATTTCGGAAAAAGTTCGAGGTAATACCTTGACAAATCCTACATTTCAATTGTGTTGCGGAAACGGTGAAGTTTGGCTACCAAGTATTCCGATATCACCACCGTTCCTTCAGTCCCTGCATTCCCAGGAAGTTTTGAAAGACAAAATCCGAATTCATTTTGGCTTTCACCTCAATGGGAGGGCGGATCCACAACAGTGTCAATGATGGTAGATGACCTTATGTGTTTCGCATTGGTGGTAGCAATTACCATAGAGTTTGATCATTAATCCCAGAACAGGGTACTGGTCCTAGATTTGCTCAGCTATATATTTATGACACTGAGAATGAGGTTTCCAATCGTCTGAATGCGATGAGTTCGTCGATTACTTCAGATGTAAGTGCCGATATACTTCGTGGGCTACAAGAAATGCTCGATGTTGTAAACCCATACGTTTCAGTTTTTTGAAATGCTAATGCTAGTTGGACAAGAGAACAATCTAAATCTTCGTATACGTATCATTCAATCTAGAGAAAATAGAGAATATACGCATTCAACGTCGAGTGAAGTAGCTGCTTCATTGGTAGGTGATGGTACAGAAGACTTGGGACATAGAGACGTAATTTTACAGACAATGAGTGGTAATTTACAAAGGACAAATGAAACACATCCAGCTTATGTGCCTTTACAATATCCATTGTTATTTCCTTACGGAACGGATGGTTGGAGAATCAACATACCGACAAGCTCTTCGAGTAGCTAAACTGATAAAGTTTCTATGAGACAATATTATGCGTATCGAATCCAAAATAGGGAAGAGGATGGTGATAGTTTAGTTAGAGGTGGTCGCTTATACCAACAATTTATTGTTGATGTGTATTGCACTATTGAGCAAAACCGTCTTTTTTAGTCAAGTGTAACCAAGGCCGTTTGCGGACAAAACTATATAGCGTGCTTCGAGACGCTGTCTTAAGCGGAGATGTTAATGCGCTTTCTGTTGGTAGAAAGTTTATACTACCATCATCATTTACTGGAGGTACGCGCAATATGATCCAACATTATCAGGACGCAATCGCAATATGTCGTGCAATGGGTCCTCCTGATTTTTTCATCGCTTTCACCTTATCCTAACTAGTTTTTTGCCCGTGCAATGCACGGGTCTATATATGCTATTAAGATAATTTAATCATGTTAGAATAAATTAATGTTACTTTCAAATTATGAAGCTGTAAGTGTACCAGTTGTAGAACGAAAGGAAGTAGGTGTGCAGCTAAAGCTTGTACCGAAAACAACACCATTATCAGTTTGGTGCGGATGTGTATCATATAACTATAAGAAAAAAATATCCTAATTAATGAATGATGATAAGATAGCTTAACTATGTGTGAGAAGATAATAATAATATTATGAACATAAGATATACGGACACAAATTTGAATGAGTATGACATATTTCATCATATTTAACATAAATATCTTAAAATAAATATACTGTAAATTATATAAGGAACAGTAACCATTACGGTATATTGATTGACATAACATTAATGAATCACAATTGTTGTCTTTTAGTAAATAATTTTACTCCCCATTCTTATCGACTATAAAAACAGTAGACGCCTTGATTTCATCATCGTACGTATCGGACTCCGCAAAACAAAAGTGAATTCCAACACCAAACGGCTGTACAGGAAACACCTTATGTAGGGATTTTTCAGGCCCAATTCTAGCCCAAGCCCATATAAGCTTGTGGGGCTACTCTCTAAACCAATTGGCAATAGAGGGAGTTAGCCCACAAGCTTATATACTTGAACTTTTTAGATATATCCGATGTGGGACTTGGGTTTGACACCCAACAATCCTCCGCCCAAGCCCAAGACCACCGAACGAGCCTCCCTTTCGACAATTATCTACACAAAACGCTTCCGCGCAATCACTGCACCCAGCGCTTTTTCGATCACAGTTCACCAATCGTCTAACAATGGCCGGGGACACCACCCACACCGTATCCCGGCTATAATTTTTTTCATCTGAAGGTCACCCTCACGTGTTCACTCCACGCTCACCGCACCAATGTAGGATTTTTCAGGCCAAATTATAGCCCAAGCCCAAGGCCATATAAGCTTGTGGGATTCCTCTTTAAAACCAATTGGCAATAGGAGTTAGTCCACAAGCTTATATACTTGACGAACTTTATCGATTTATTCGATGTGGGACTTGGGTTTGACACTCAACACCTTATATTACAATATATATCAACTCGACCCTAAAGTGGAGCGCTCACGGCACGTAGGTTGTGCTGCAAATTTTTCGGCCGACCATCTCCGTTAGTTGCCTGCTTTTTTGCAATTGCTATTATATGCATAAGCACATGATTTGAATATATATAATTAGTGTAAGCGTTTGTAAGTAATTTTGTTCACAGCACTCACATTAGATCGAAAAGCCAAGCACTATGCAATAAGAAATGTAATTTGTAGTTTTGATGCTTGCTCTTGTTCAAGTTTCCCAAAGATTATTCATCATCGTAATAGGTCACAATAGACTTCTAACATAACAGAACTTTTAGCCCCTTTATGAGAATTAAACACATTGAAATTTACAACCTTTGGCTCCTCAAATGCAAAAAAAAAAAATGATGCCAAGTGCTTATATTCAATGATCTTACTCATGAGCCATAGCACCATTGTAAAACCCGAAAACCTGAACCCTGCCTCGTTACCGCTCGACTGCACTTGAAACCTTCGCGGCCGCTCGCCATCCCTCCCAACTTGCTGTTGCTCGCCATTTTCACCCAAATATAACAGACGGCTTTTTGTTGTTCTCCCTCATCAACCCTCGAAGCCGACCATCTACCAGAATTGATTTCCGCTCGTCGAAATCTCCTGCAGAGCACATCGCGTTCCAGCACCAGCACTCATCCACGCGCCTAGAGAACCCGAAGCGTGGATCAGCCACGCGCCAGGAATGCACACAAAAATCTGCCCCAACGACCCTCTCGCGATATAGATCTGACCAGTGTAACCTCGTAACGACGCGCCACAATAGTCGCCATCAAGACAGACTCCAAACCTACACGCAATTTATCTATGTCAAATGTCAAAGATTCAGAAATAACTTAAAAATAAAATTAAACGAAATTAGTTATGGTTCCCTTCAACGTGTCGAAAATTCTACATGGAAAAAGTAAAACAAAAGACAATGTCCGCTTGGGGTTCTTTGGCTTTTTTTAAATCCTGAAATTTACATCATTTCCATCTCATATAAAATATATTTAAAGTCACGGTCATACATATGAATTATATATGCAGGCTAATAAATAATATCACACTCTCAATCATTCTCTCTGATCCAAATCAAACCACCCGGTATAAATCATATCAAGCCTAGCAACCCAAAAACTGTCCAATTTTCCTTTTATGAAGGTCATAACACAAATATCAATCTTGGGTGGCGAAGTCAAAAAGTCCATTACTTTCTCTTCGAAGCCCCAATAAAAATGACGGAAGCACAAAGTCATACCATGGAAATCATTGCAGAAACGCCAGTCGTAATAGATGCGAGTCCGACTGACAGCAAAAAATCCCGCACTTGATGGAGCTGAATCTAAACTATAAATATGAAAATGATTAAAATTATCCAATATTTTGCTCAAGAATGATTAGAACTATCACACTTAATACTTAATAATGTTGCCTGAAGCAGTCACTAATATATGGACCGATAAAACTATCCGACAAAATTAAAGTTTAATTCTCCATCTTCAACACTATTATAAGACTGTATTTGCTACTCTAGAAGATCATTATGTGCACCAATATCTTCTGAAAACTCAATCCTTCGATCACGCTTGTCGTTGTTCATGAAGTTTCACGTTTCCTTTGAAATTTTTCCTTGACATGGTGAGTTATGTTTTCCCAAGACTATCATTGAAGTATGGCACATACCCGGCAATGCTATCATAAGAAAGAAAAAGGTCTGATCAAATAAGAAAAATCACATCTTATTTTTGAAAAATAATTATCTAAACAACTCAATCATAATCAAATAAGAATACCACATCTTATTTGAAAAAATAATTATCTTGACAAATCAATCATAAACCTAGGTGAATGCGGTCAGCTCTTGGTATCTACTCGCATTTCTTGATAAGAAAAGTCTAAGATGGAAAAGATACCATGGAGATTGAGTCAATTAAACCAAAATTTTAAATAATGCTACAAATAAATATTCATGCGAAATAGAATTTGATGGTGTTAGACGATTTCAGATTCATTTGTTCGAAAGATGAAAATGATCGACATACCTGTCATGGTATGCCTGTACGCGCTATGGGCTCCGTCTTCACCTTGTGCAACGATCTATCGTACACCGAACATGCAAAAAAAATCAGATTATATTCCACCAAAGAATTTGATGGTCTTCATCACGCCAAGTCCAAACGCACATAAGACCGGAAACAATCAAACGGCAAATGATCGACAAACATAACGGAACATATGATGCACCAGAAGATGCTATTCCTCCTTATCATGTATTTCCTTGTTTCCAAACCAAAAGAAAATTATCTAATAACAATATGCTCGCAGGCGATGAAAAAGACGCATGTCAAAAATCTAAGAGACACCATCAATTTCAACTGAAATATAAGGTAATAAAACGGAACAAATATTATTACTCGACATCAGTCAAAGATTATAGGGATAATATCAGTGGCCATCAGAATCACGCCCAGTACATCGTCTTATCCAGTCTCCTTCACCATCGAATGCAAATAAATATCCTGAAAACGTTATCGTCACAAATTGTTAGCGCCCATAAAGTAGAATCAAATCTGACCCAGGCTCGACAAAGATAATAATTACGAAATTACCATGACATGAAAACCAACCATTATATAAATAGTGGAATAGTCAGAGACGGAACATGAACAGGGATCGATCCGTACTCGCGATTCCAACCCGGGTAAGCAATGGGGAATAAGATGGAAGTATCTCACAAAATATTCTAATAAACTCAAGAGATGATCGCCATGTGTAAGTTCATATGCAATGGAAAGTTTACATGCTTCCTAGTACAAAAGTTTCAGGACCTGATCTGCATGACAAACTTCAATCAGTAATAATATACCGAAGAATTATCGTAGTGAAAGTAAAAGTTTAATGCAAAGATCATACCCAAGATATTTTCAGCTATTTGAATCGGAGAAGACGCCGTCGTAGCACGACTGATTTTTGTGTCGAGCAAAGAGAACACCTGAAATAAAGGAAAACTAAGTACCGTAATAATTTTAATCAATCGTAATATTCAAGAAACAAATTGATGAGGCAAAATATTCAGCCGCTGAAAAAAATTAAGTAGAGAGTATTTAGACAACAACGTTTAACTCCTGAATTGGCATTTAATAATGGAAAACAGCCTGTCCGTGAAAAAAATAACTAAAAAGCATATGGACATTTATCGTGATGCCAGAAGGACGAACCAAAACGGCTGCTTCTAGCATCAACAAAAGGAACCAAAGGATGGCATTGATCGTGGTTTTTCGAAGATTCTCGAGGATGTCAAACAATTGTTGCTGCTCCAAAGAGGCCATCTTTCCCTTTGTTCTCTGCCAAAAGGCGTAAAAAGAAGAAATGCATGAAAACTACATAGAAGATATAGTAAAATGTAATGTAATTACATGTATAATTTCAATTCCCATGTACCATGTCATAATCATTTATGTACTTCATTGAACCATCGGTATCAGCAAAGCTCACCAGCTGACTCTGGGGTTCAGATTACGCCGAACACTCTCATCGCTTTCTGAACAACGTCGTTCTATTGCAAAAATGATCTGCTTATGCAATATAAGCTAGCATCCTCATCTGGATCCAAAGCTGCAATACCTACAAAAGAAATTCATAGGTTACATAAACAGAGAGGTTTGGAGGCATCTTGGAAGGTTCTAACCACTTTAAGAGCGGGCGGTGATTGACTACAAATCGATAAACCAGTTAAAATGAAGCGCTTCTTTCTTTCAAATCCATGGAAATAGAATACTCGAATGACATATTCTGCCAAGTGCCAACGCAGGTTCACCTTGGTCTATCATGACGGTAGGCATTGGAACCTATCTCCGGATCAGGTTTCTGCTGATGTGAAATGTGTAAAGTACGATGATGATATTACATTGAACGGTGAAATAGCTGTATAACTCGGTAGAATCAAGAACCATTCATCTTTCCTCTACAACTAAACTGTCACACCTTGAATATTGATTACTAAAAACGTTTTGTCTCATCATATATATCAAGAACGCTAATTAGACGATTCAAGAAAATTTTCACTGACCATGATGATATTGACAAATATGCAAATGTATTTCTCACGCACGTATGCCACGTGTCCCTTTACCCTTTATTATTTAATATTTAATTATTTACTTTAAATTGAAAATCACGTAGGTGCTTCCTTCTTTTGAATTAATTTTCGTTTTTAAAATATCTCTTTTATAAAATAGCCCACGTTCTGGTATTTTAACCACGTTCAGTTATTATCCTGTAATTTATCATCCGCAAAAGACCAAGTCTTCTCTGGTATGGGTATTTTTAAGATGCGATGTGCTTTCATTTTGTTGCAGTGGCCAGACGTCAATTATCTATTTAGGGGAGAGTATGTTGATCGATGTTACGCTGTTCAAATCAAACGTCAGTGTAAGTAGACATGAATTCTATGTGTCTGATGCAATATCATTCATTGTTATGATATTATGTAATTTATCTTTCATCTACTTCTTATGTCCTTACTACTCTGTTCGAACTGATCGTGTACGTAGACGTGGAATTCTATGTGCCTGAGGCAATTCCAAATCTTAATCATTCATTATTATGATATTATGTAATCCTTTCGTCTACTTCCTATGATGTCCTTATTTGTTCTTCAATCCACCAAGAATTTTAAATACGCAATGCAAGTTTTTTTATTAAGCATTTTGAGAATCTTTGTCATTAATTTTCATGAAAACCCTTCCTAATATATGATAGATATTTCCATTCAATTTTCGATGACAGTAGAGGTAACATGCTTGATTTAAAAATTTTATTGCACAAATTTTATTTTTTTGTTCTGTTCTCTAATCAATTTCCAACGTATGTATTATTTCTTGGTTGATCATGTTAGCTTTTGTTTAGGATATTTTTGTGCTTCTCCAAACAATAAAATATATGCACCCAACTATAAAATTTAAGAAATTTTTTACGTAGCATCTTATATCATTAAATAATGAACCCAACTACTATTTCCATTGAGTATTATTTTTAATTTAAATTTACAGGATTATAATGCTACATCATTTTCATTATCGATCATAATATAATATTTACGTATGTTTTATGCCTCATAATATATTTCTTTCACTAATCATCTCAGTTAATATAATAAATCAAAATAAATAATTAAATTAGGCACCAAGTACGAAATTTATCATTTGTGTTTTTATGCTTTTTATAATATAATATCCCAATCATATTTAAATCCAATCTTAATTTTATCCATAATCGTGTGCTCCATGTATATTTCTTAACCAAGTTTCCTGGATTATTTTTTTTATTGTACCAATATTTTCTTTTATTGATGGTTATATCTTGGTATATTTCTGATTTCGAGGTAAGATGTATATTATAAATTATGAAGTTTTCTCCGGATGTTTACGATAGAACTATCACTTTGTGTTTGCGCATTTTACGGATTTGAACATTTGAGTTTTCTTTTTAATATGATATGCCAATCATGTTATTAAATTCCGTTCATTACTACTTTTCTCCATAATTGTGTGATCCATGTCTTTTTTTAATCATATTTCATGAATCATTTTTTAACTTTTTCCATATGTATAAAAATAAATATTTTTGCACTTCTATGGATTCTCCCTTGAGCTACTCGAAGACCATATGTGTGTGTTCTCACATATTACATCATTAGATTTTTTCGAAAAAATTAAAATATAAAATATGCCAATAGTGTTATTAAATTCCTTTAATTATCATTTTCTCCTTAATTGTTTCATACATGTTGTTTAATCATGTTTCTTGATTAATTTTTTTTATTGTACTGATCATTTTAATTCTTCTTTTAAAAAAATATACTATGCCAATCATACTATTAAATTCCTTTGATTAGTAATTTGCTCTGATATTTTTGCGCTTCTCCAAACTATAAAATATATGCACCCAACTATAATATATAAGAATTTTTTTCGTAACATCTAATATCATTAAATAATGTGCCCAACTACTATTACATTGAGTGTAGATATTTTTATAATATTATTTATAATTTAAATTTGCAGGATTTTAGAAATCACTTGGGAGATCTATAGATTTACAACACCATTCGACCGTCAAAAAGGTACTTTAAATTTATAATGCTACAGCCTTTTCATTATCGATCATAATATAATATTTACGTATGTTTTTATGCTGCATAATATATTTTGTTCACTAATCATTTCAGTTACATATTTAAATAAATAATTAAAATAGGATTATAAAATTATGTGTTTTAGGCATCTTACATTGCCAATTAGTTTAAAACAACTATCGACGCAAATCATTTCGGAACCAGTAGATCTTCGAATCATATTATGCAAACTGGAAGGCAACGGAAATTGTCTTTACAACGTGAAGCTCGGGCCGTGAGAATGACAAATCGACGAACTAATCTTTCGAGTCAATCAACCAATAGTCAGCCTGTTAGGAATCGTAGTCAACCTGGTAATCTCTTTTAATTAGTTTGACTTATTTCTGAAATGAAAAAACCTTTCCTATTAAGTATTTATTTTAACTATTTCTTTCTAGAAACATCCACTACAACAGTTTTATCGGTTCGCTCATATATTGGAGATAGAACAATCAAATGCCCCAATCGTAATGCCCTCATGCGGATTTCGGAAAACGTTCGAGATAATACCTTGACAAATCCTAGATTTCACTTATGTTGCTGAAACGGTGAAGTTCGTCTACCAAGTATTCCGATATCACCATCGTTCCTTCAGTCCCTGCATTCCCAAGCAGTTTTCAAAGACAAAATCCAAATGTACAATTTATTATTGGCTTTCACCTCAATGGGAGGGCGGATTGACAACAGTGTCAACGTTGGACAAGAGAACAATCTAAATCTTCGTACATATCATCAATCTAGAGAAAATAGACAATATACGCGCCCAAGGTCGAGTGAAGCTGCTTTATTGGTAGGTGATTGTACAGAAGACTTGGGACAGAGATGTAATTTTACAGACAAGGAGTTGCAATTTACAAAGGATAAATGAAACGCATCCAGCTTATGTGCATTTACAATATCCATTGTTATTTTCTTACGGAATGGATGGTTGGAGAATCAACATACCGACAAGCTCTTTGAGTAGCTCAAGAGATGAAGTTTCTATGAGACAGTATTATGCGTATCGAATCCAAAATAGGGAAGAGGATGGTGATAGTTTAGTTAGAGGTGGTCGCTTATACCAACAATTTATTGTTGATGTGTATTGCGCTATTGAGCAAAACCGTCTTTTTTACGTCAAGTGTAACCAAGGCCGTCTGCGGACAGGACTATATAGCGGGCTTCAAGATGCTGTCTTAAGCGGAGATGTTAATGCGCTTTCTGTTGGTAGAAAGTTCATACTACCATCATCATTTGCTGGAGGTACGTGCAATATGATCCAACATTATCAGGACGCAGTCGCAATATGTCGTGCATCAATACCCATCTATTGAGAGGATGCATTTACATCTACCCTGCGATCAAAACATTGTCTTTCATGACAATGACGATCTGCATGAAGTAGTTAATCAGCTAGAAAACACCATGCTGACAATGTGGTTCGATTCCCACTTCAACATCAATACCCATCTATTGAGAGGATGCATTTTCATCTACACGGCGATCAAAACATTGTCCTTCATGACAACGACGATCTGCATGAAGTAGTTAATCAGCCACAAAACACCATGCTGACAATGTGGTTCGACGCAAACAGAAGGTATCACGAAGCTCGATCGTTGACATATTCGGATTTTCGAACCGAAGAGTTTCAATAGGGAGAGTACCATTTACACATCCAAGTGCTGGTGAGCGTTACTATCTAAGGATGCTTCTTACGAAGGTTCGTGGAGCAATGTCATACGATGACATAAGGACGGTAAGGGGAGTTGTTCAACCTACATTCCAGGCAGCATGTCTTGAGATAGGCTTGCTCGACGACAACAACGAATGGCATGTTGCTTTAAGAGAAGCACCTACCTGGACTACGGGTTCTCAGCTAGGAATATGTTTTGTTCCATATTAATGTTCATCGAAGTAGCCGATCCAATAACAATATGGGAAGCACATTGGGAAAGCATGACTGATGATATTGAGAATATGATTCAACGTCGATCTAATAATTTTGACTTGCACCTCACCGATGAAGAACGACGTAACTTGGGTATTCTTGAGATTTAGCATATCCTCATAAAAAATGGCAAGTCGTTGAAAGATTATCATCAAATGCCGCAACCATCAGTCGAGGATGCGCAGCGCTCCACCAATCGGTTGATGATGGATGAACTCGATTATGATACATCACTAGAGAAGGAAAAGTACGAAAGACTTGCTCGGGGCCTAAATTCAGACCAATTTAGTGTATTTTCTACTATTAGAAGAGCTCGAGACCAAAATATGGGTGGCTTATTCTTTGTCTATGGTAGTGGCGAAATGGGAAAGACCTACTTACACTGATCTCCAAATTTAGGTTAGACAGACATATTGTTATTTCAGTTGCGTCCTCTGGAATCGCTGCTTTATTAGTACCTGGTGGTAAAACTGCCCATTGTACATTTAAGATACCGTTAATTCCTGCGGAGAATTCTGTTTGTTTATTTGAGAAAACTTTTTCACGAGCTGAGCTAATTCGGTTGGCGTCGTTGATTATTTGGGATGAGGCTCCTATGACTAATCGACTTGCATTTGAGGCCATTGACCGTCATCTAAGGGATATTTGTGACAGTAATTTGCCATTTGGAGGAAAATTATTCGTTTTGGGAGGTGATTGCAGACAAATCGCAAATGGTGGTCGAGAGGCAATTGTTGCATCTACTTTGCACCGTGCTAATTTCTGGAATCAGTGTCAATTAGTGAAGTTGGAAATAAACATGCGTCTCTATGCTGCTGATGTTTTCGGTGAAGATTTGCAAAGAATGGCACAATTCGGAAAATGGGTCCTAGACATAGGGGATGGTAAATTCCCAGGAAGTTGGCTTACAACTAATGGTGAATCAAACTGGATTGATATTCCACAAGAATTCTTGATAAAAGACGATGCACAGGGGACTGATCTTTTAATTGATGCAATGTATCAAGACCTTCCAGGACGGTATTCCGATTTGGATTACCTTAAGGAACGAGCTATTCTCGTGCCCACAAATGGTGATGTTGACATCATCAATTCAAAAATATTGTCGGTGCTTCCCGGAATTTCTCGAAATTACTTGAGTTCGGACAGACTATGTTCATCGGAATCTGGTGAATTGGTAGAAGAAATGAATCCCATAAAGTTACTCCATTCGACCAATTTTCCTGGTCATCCAAACCATTGCCTACAATTAAAAGTAGAAGCACCAGTCGTTTTATTGCGTAACATGAATCGGTCGATAGGTTTGCGGAATGGCACACAGTTGGTTGTTTACAAGCTAGGGGATAAGGTGATCGAAGCTACAATTATTTCTGGGCCTAAGACTGGAGATAATGTTCTCATTCCCCGTATTGATTTATCGCCCTCCAACCAGGAATCAGGTTTTGCCATCAGAAGAAGGCATTTTCCTCTTAAATTAGCCTTTGCGATGACAATAAATAAAAGTCAGGTCAGATGTTAAATTCGGTTGGTTTATATCTTCTAAACCCTGTATTCAGCCATGGGCAACTTTACGTTGCAGTATCCCGTGTCACGTCACCAAAGGGACTCAAGATTCTAATACGAAACAAGAAATGTTTTGCCCGAACATGTTACAAAGAATGTTGTGTACAGTGAAGTTTTATCCAACATGTAAGGTCGATACGTTTTTTATTTTAATATTATTTTCTCAATTTTTGACATGTTCTTAGTTTTAATTTGTTTTCTACATCTTTTGACCTTTCACGTTATTTCTGAACTATGTATAATTAATATTATTTACTTAATAAATATCCAAACTATTTACTTAATATTATGCAATGCACGGTTCTTAACTATGTATAATTAATATTTCAGCGGTTTTTTAGCGGTTTTTTTTTTAAGAAAGCTAGTTACAAAACAATGACGTTGTAATATTTCAACGTTTTTTTTAAGAAACTGACATAACTGTGAATGTGTCAAGTCGGTTATTTTTCTCATAAATGTGTATGTAATCTTTTTACAAATGATTAGTTAAATTCAATTATCATTCCGTTCAAGTCGATTATTTTTCTTAAAGACTTAAATTTTTATGCTAGGTGTTCAATTTTGTGTTGTTAAAACTTATTTCTAACCAGGAATCGCCCTCCAACCAGGAATCGGGTTTTGCCATCAGAAGAAGGCATTTTCCTCTTAAATTAGCCGTTGCGATGACAATAAATAAAAGGCAGGGCCAGGCGTTAAATTCGGTTGGTTTATATCTTCCAAACCCTGTATTCAGCCATGGGCAACTTTACGTTGCAGTATCCCGTGTCACGTCACCAAAGGGACTCAAGATTCTAATACGAAACAAGAATGTTTTGCCCGAAAATGTTACAAAGAATGTTGTGTACCATGAAGTTTTATCCAACATGTAAGGTCGATACATTTTTTATTTAATATTATTTTCTCAATTTTTGACATGCTCTTAGTTTTTGCATTAATTTGTTTTCTACATCTTTTGACATTTTCCGTTATTTCTTAAACTATATATAATTAATATTATTTACTTAATCAATATCCAAACTATTTACTTAATATTATGCAATGCACGGTTCTTAACTATGTATAATTAATATTTCAACGGTTTTTTTCAGCGGTTTTTTTTTAAGAAGGCTATTTACAAAACAATGACGCTGTAATATTTCAGCTTTTTTTTTTTTGAGAAAACTGACATAACTGTGTATGTGTCAAGTCGGTTATTTTTCTCATAACTGTGTATGTAATCTTTTTAAAAATGATTAGTTAAATTCAATTATCATTCCGCACAGGACAATCACTTTATTATTATCTAGCTGCCGTTCAAGTCGATTAAAAGACTTAAATTTTTATGCTAGGTGTTCAATTTTGTGTTGTTAAAACTTTTTTCTAAGTTTTATAAATATTTATGCTTAATATATTTATATATTATTATAACTAAAGTTACAATAAATTGTTTAATAATTGCAGATGGAACATCTAGCATACAAACCAGTTAAACAAATATGCCCCTACAATTATACGTGGCATCTGCGAGGGCGTTTATGGTGGCTCTACGATCTTCATACCCGAGTACGATCCAGTATAGAGTTTAGGGTACAGAATTTAATCTTCATTGATGTTGAGGTATTCGGTAAATCTTAAACTTTAAATTTATCATTCAAGACTCTTTCAGTTGTATTATTTATTAACCATTTGATTTACAGGGAACCGAAATCCAAGTAACTTTACAGGATGATGATATTGACATATAGGCAAATGTAGTTCTCACAACGTCTGCCACGTGTCCCTTTACCCTTTATGATTTAGTTATTTACTTTAAACTGAAAATCACGTAGAAGCTTCCTTCTTTGAATTAGTTTTCGTTTTTAAAATATCTGTTTTATAAAATAGCCCACATTCTGGTATTTTAACCACGTTCAGTTATTTTCCTGTAATTTATCATCCGCAAAAGACCAAGTGGTCTCTGGTATGGGTATTTTTTAGATGTGATGCGCTTTCATTTTGTTGCAGTGGCCAGACGTCAATTATCTATTTAGGGGAGATTATGTTGATCGATGTTACTATTCTGTTCAAATCAAACTGTCAGTGTAAGTAGACGTGAATTCTATGTGTCTGATGCAATTCCAAATTAATCATTCATTGTTATGATATTCTGTAATTTATCTTTCATCTACTTCCTATGTCCTTACTATTCTATTCAAACCGATCGTGTACGTAGACGTGGAATTCTATGTGCCTGTTGCAATTCCAAATCTTAATCATTCATTGTTATGATATTCTGTAATCCTTTCGTCTACTTCCTATGATGTCCTTATTTGTTCTTCAATCCACCAAGAATTTTAAATACGCAATGCAAGTTTTTTTATTAAGCATTTTGAGAATCTTTATTATTAATTTTCATGAAAACCCTACCTAATATATGATAGATATTTGTTATTCAATTTTCGATGATAGTAGAGGAACATGCTTGATTTAAAAATTTTATTGCACAAATTTTTTTTTTTAGTTCTTTTCTCTAATCAATTATCTTCAAATCCAACGTATTGTATTATTTCTGGGTTGATCATGTTAGCTTTTGTTTAGGATATTTTTGCGCTTCTCCAAACTATAAAATATATGCACCCAACTATAAAATTTAAGAAATTTTTTACGTAGCATCTTATATCATTAAATAATGCACACAACTACTATTTCCATTGAGTGTAGATATTTTTATAATATTATTTTTAATTTAAATTTACAGGATTTTAAAAATCAATTGGGAGGATCCATAGAGTTACAATACCGGTCGATGTCAAAAAGGTACTTTAAGTTTATAATGCTACATCATTTTCATTATCGATCATAATATAATATTTACGTATGTTTTATGCCTCATAATATATTTCTTTCACTAATCATCTCAGATAATATAATAAATCAAAAAAAATAATTAAATTAGCCACCAAGTACGAAATTTTAGCATTTGTGTTTTTATTTATTTTAATATCCCAATCATATTTAAAATCCAATCTTAATTTTATCCATAATCGTGTGCTCCATGTATATTTCTTAACCAAGTTTCTTGGATTATTTTTTTTATTGTACCAATATTTTCTTTTATTCAGGGTTATATCTTGGAATATTTTCTGATTTCGAGGTAAGATATATATTTTAACTTATGCAGTTTTCTCCGGATGTTTACGATGAAACTATCACTTTTACGTTTGCGCATTTTACGGATTTGATCATTTGAGTTTTTTTTTTTTTTTTAATATGATATGCCAATCATATTATTAAATTACGTTCATTACTACTTTTCTCCATAATTGTGTGATCCATGTTTTTTTAGTCATATTTTGTTGAATCATTTTTTAACTTTTTCCTGTAATTTATCATCCGCAAAAGACCAAGTCGTCCGTGGTATGGGTATTTTTAAGATGTGATGTGCTTTCATTTTGTTGCAGTGGCCAGACGTCAATTATCTATTTAGTGGAGATTATGTTGATCGATTTTACTATTCTGTTCAAATCAAACTGTCAGTGTAAGTAGACATGAATTCTATGTGTCTGATGCAATTCCAAATTAATCATTCATTGTTATGATATTCTGTAATTTATCTTTCATCTACTTCCTATGTCCTTACTATTCTGTTCAAACCGATCGTGTACGTAGACGTGGAATTCTATGTGCCTGATGCAATTCCAAATCTTAATCATTCATTGTTATGATATTCTGTAATCCTTTCGTCTACTTCCTATGATGTCCGTATTTGTTCTTCAATCCACCAAGAGTTTTAAATACGCAATGCAAGTTTTTTTATTAAGCATTTTGAGAATCTTTATTATTAATTTTCATGAAAACCCTACCTAATATATGATAGATATTTGCTATTCAATTTTCGATGATAGTAGAGGTAACATGCTTGATTTAAAAAATTTATGGCACAAATTTTATTATTCTGTTCTTTTCTCTAATCAATTATCTTCAAATCCAACGTATGTATTATTTTATGGGTTGATCATGTAAGCTTTTGTTCAGGATATGTTTGCGCTTCTCCAAACAATAAAATATATGCACCCAACTATCAAATTTATGAAATTTTTACATAGCATCTTATATCATTAAATAATGCACCCATCCATTGAGTGTAGATATTTTTATAGTATTATTTTTAGTTTAAATTTACAGGATTTTAAAAATCAATTGGGAGGATCTATAGAGTTACAACACCGGTCGACTGTCAAAAGGTACTTTAAGTTTATAATGTTACATCATTTTCATTATAGATCATAATATAATATTTACGTTTGTTTTATGCCTATAATATATTTCTTTCACTAATCATCTCAGTTAATATAAAATCAAAATAAATAATTAAAACCAACTACGAAATTTATCATTTGTGTTTCTATACTTCTTATACTATAATAACCCAATCATATTTAAAATCGTATCTTAATTTTATCCATAATCGTGTGCTCCATGTAAATTTTTAACCAAGTTTCTTGGATTATTATTTTTATTGTACCAGTATTTTCTTTTATTCAGGGTTATATCTTCGAATATGTTCTGATTTCGAGGTAAGATATATATTTTAACTTATGCAGTTTTCTCCGGATGTTTACGATGAAACTATCACTTTTACGTTTGCGCATTTTACGGATTTGATCATTTGAGTTTTTTTTAATAGGATATGCCAATCATATTATTAAATTACGTTCATTTCTACTTTTATTCATAATTGTGTGATCCATGTTTTTTTAGTCATATTTGTTGAATCATTTTTTAACTTTTTCCATGTGTATATAGTAAATATTTTTGCACTTCTATGGATTCTCCATTGAGCTACTCGAAGATCACCCGTGTGTGTTCGCACATATTACATCACTAGATTTCTTTGAAAAAAATTAAAATATAAAATATGCCAATACTATTATTAAATTTCTTTAATTATCATTTTCTCCTTAATTGTTTCATACATGTTGTTTAATCATGTTTCTTGATTAATTTTTTTATTGTACTGATCATTTTACGTCTTCTTTTAAAAGAAATGTACTATGCCAATCATATTAATTTAAATTTGCAGGATTTTAAAAATCAATTGGGAGATCTATAGATTTACAACACCGCTCGGCTGTAAAAAAGGTACTTTAAATTTATAATGCTACAGCCTTTTCATTATCGATCACAATATATATTTAGTTATGTTTTTATGCCGCATAATATATTTTGTTTTAAATAGGATTATAAAATTATGTGTTTTTAGGCATCGTACATTGCCAACTAGTTTAAAACAACTATCGACGCAAATCATTTCAGAACCAGTAGATCTTCAAATCATATTATGCAAACTGGAAGGCAACGGCAATTGGCTTTACAACGTGAAGCTCGGGCTGTGAGAATGACAACTCGACGAACTAATCTTTCGAGTCAATCAAGCAATAGGCAGCCTGTTACGAATCGTAGTCAACCTGGTAATCTCTTTTAATTAGTTTGACTTATTTCTGAAATGAAAAAATATTAAGTATTTATTTTAACTATTTCTTTCTAGAAACATCCACTACAAATAGAAGAAGCTTTTTCTCGGTTCGCTCATAAATTGGAGATAGAACAATCAAATGCCCCAATTGAATGCCCTCATGTGGATTTCGGAAAAAGTTCGAGGTAATACCTTGACAAATCCTACATTTCAATTGTGTTGCGGAAACGGGCGTACATCTGTCTCGTCACTTTCACGCGTATTATACATATATATTAACATATCATATTTCTTATGCATCATATGAAAGACACTAATGGTTCTTATACTATATGCACACGATGAACTTAGGAGAGTAGGTGAGAGCGTAGCCGGCCAACCTTGAATCCATGCTTTCGTATGAAGATGCACTCTAAGTTGCCTGCTAGGTATCTACAGTAACTGTGAAAACAACTATTCAGAGTATGATCGCAACATGTTATTCCATTATACAAATAAACAATAAAACTGTAGCAGAAATTAATTTCTTTCTTTCATTTGCTTCTATACACATTTCTAAAGAATATACCATCGTTTGTAGAACCCGTAGATTCACAACACTCGTACTGTAAACACTTCAACTCACGTAATCATCACGAAAACAATCATCGAGGTTTGTCACATAACCATAGTCCTTAAGATCATTCATGTAATCCATAGACCAATGCAAATTCTACATGATCATTTATTGCTGATACTTCCGTTATGAACCTGCTAGACTCGTACTATTGACCCCATAGGGGCCCATGCATGGGACTCTGTAACCGTAGATATATTTTTGGTATGCCTGTACAGGACTCTGTAATCCCCCGATTTGTAGGAAATGTAACCATAACTGTGTATCAAGTCGTCCGATGTCGTAACAGTCCTAACGTTTTCTCTTTTCTTTATTATTCATATGCAATACTATACTTTCACCTTATATGAATATAAATTCCATACACCATCGAATCGCACATATCACACCGTAGCACATTATGGCCACATAATTCACGTTCATTTCAAATATTACGTTTATAAGAAATCACCAATCATTTAATTTCACATAAAGCACATAAAAACAGAACACATGTTGTATATCATACTCACAGTATGGCGTAAAGCCCCGTTCGTTACTCGACTTTATCCTTGCCTTTTTCGGAATTCGAACCTATTCAAATATTATTGTCGATAAATATAAAATCCATAAAATGTCATATATGATATGCATGCTCTATTATGCATGATCCATTCTTATTAATTATTTATTATTTTATTATTATCATTATTATTGTTTTTGCTAAATTAGCTGACTGTTTGCGTTCTTAAATTATTTAAATATTCTCATTTCCAAAATATATTATCCTAATTGTGCAAGTTTATAATTTTCTTCCGAAACTCGATCAATTCCAAAATTAATTATTACCCGTGAAACTCCTATGATTCATTTCACCTCATTTCCAATTCACGAATTCATCATTTTGCCCGCGAAGTCTTTATTTCACGAAGTCATTGTTCAACCCGGAATCTACTTTCAATTTGCGAAGTGCTTTCTTAATTCACAAAACTTATTCCACGAACTCAATCTCCTATTTATCCTTAACTGCATATAATTATTATTATCTTAGCATAAGGTTGTTTTCTAGGTTGCCTCACTTTTCCTCAAAAGTTGCCTCCACTCACACATATAGTAACATCAATTTTCCTCTATTGTCTTTATCCTTACAACACTTAGCAATTATGCACGTTGGATTATTATTTTAATTGTTTTCATGCTACCTAAAGATTCCGTAATTGTCCAACTTCGTGGATTACTACCCTCTCAATTCGCTACAGTACTCCAACTCGCTAAATTACTTCAATTCGTGAAATTATCATTTCACCTCCACCTTTCACGAACTCCTCCTAACTTCGCGAACTCCATTTCAAATGTTTAGGGTTCGCCAAGTACTATCATCTCGTGAAAACCCTCATTTTCCATGTAATTCGCGAACTTCCTCAATTCGCACAAAGCTTCCCTTTAATTATCTTAAACACTATTTCCATTTGCTAATCTCAAATTATCCGATCAAACATAATTTAAAAATGTTAAAAGTTAAATGAACACGAGTAGATATAAATTTTCATTAGGAAACCCTAATTTATTTTCCGAATCTTCAGGAACTAAAACTTAAACGACATAAGTTTATGTAATTTTCCCAAGCTTCCATTGGAGTATTTTATCTTAATCTTAACAAATTTGTTAATTACATAAATTATCGATCCCTTTGTCCTTTCTCTCTAAAGGTTACATTAAAATAATTGATATCAAATTTTTCCTTTATTGTCGTTATATTAGCAACCACTAGCAATCATTTACAATAGTTTATTATTATTTTCTTCTTTTATCGTTTTCATGCCATTAAGAATACATAATTTACCCAATTCGTGACTCTCTCAATTAGCGGCTACACAACATCACCCCAATTCGCGAATCTATTGTCCCAAACTTCACGAGTCTCACTGCCAGTGAACAAAATCATTTCTACTTCACCCACTTCGTGAAATGCTTAGACCCGCAAACTTTTGTTCTCACGAATCTAAAATTCGCAAATCAACATTTCACGAATTGGCAACCTAACGAATCAACCAACTTCATGAATTATCTTAACGAATCCTAAGCATCACGAATTAATCTTCTTCACAAATCATCCCTTCACAAATTAATAAACTTCAAGCTATCACACAAAAACATTTTCTTTTACCTAAAAACATTACAACTCTCGATCACAATCAGGTTTTCTTCAAAAGCAGCTTAGTTATCACCCAAACTTTATTATTTTTAATCTTCAAGAATTTAACTTGTACGAACTCTAAGCGAGTAGTATTTTCGTGCTTAACTCTCCTAAGATATATAAATACATGAATAAAACATAAACTTAAGGTAAGGAAATATACCTATTCCAAGCTACGTTAATGGCACCTCTTACGTTCTCCTTCTTCTTTCTAAACTCGTTCCTCAATTTTTAACTTAATGAATCAACTCTATATCCTATTCTCAAAGTTGTTATTATTTAATTTAATATAGTTTCCTATCTTGAATTAATGTCTCGATGGATTTGTACCTTTCCTAAGCTAACTCATCTCATAGTTTCTAAAGGATAGTAACTTTTACCTAATCCCTTAACAAAGTATTTTTTAATTTAATAATACTTTTGATACAAGATGTTGATGTTCACTTTTCATTTGCCAATAGGATTCGCCACTCACATTCCTAATTAGCCAAGTTCGTGAGTTCGTGAACCGGATTCGCCACTCATTTGCTACCCACTCAATTCGTGAAATTCCCCATATACTCCAATTCGTGAACCTATTGAGAACACTGTACCCTTCACGAATCCAAACTCACCAACCCTCACCAGGGACGGAGCCAGGAATTTTGATTCGGGGGGCTCAATCACCCGTGTATATAAACCCGCGCCATCAACTCACTAGATAAAGATATTCTTTAACTTTAACCAAAAGTGTCAGTCTAATGAATATCTTCGGCTGAGCTTTTCAAATTATTTAAACTAGTAGTTTAAGACATTTTCTACATGTGAATATGTTACAAGGAAAAATTCACTAAGTTTTTTCTAAATAATTCTGTAACTTTTTATAATATATTAATGGCAAATTATATTAAGATTAAACTGGCACTTACTATGCATTGATCTTCCTCAATATGATACGATATGTTTACTTGTTTAGCAGTTAGCAAACACCACTACACAAACACAAGTATCCAAATACACATCACATATCTATATTAGTTATTTTAAATGAAGTTATTAAAAATTTAACTTAAGAAAGAAATTATAATAAAATAAATAGGTAAAATTTATTTAAACATATGAAATTGACATCGGATAGGTAAAATGGGGAATATAATTTGAATATTATAAATTTATAAAATGACAATGAATATAAATTTATGAGTGGTTTTTATGAAAATAGATTGAAGTATTAAAATTTATAAATTTGGGCCCTTAAGATAATTTCAGAATTAATAAGAAGCCCATTAAGATTAACAATTCAATTAAAAATTAAAATTAGGTCATCATCTTCAACCTCTCGTCTCGTCACCACTCACTACTCAGTACTCACCACCACCGTCCAAATCGTCTTCTTCCATGGGGGCTCTCAATCCCGTGGGGGCTTTTCAAGCTGTAAAGAACAAAAATTAGTGGCCAACGAAGATACAGTGGGCATACCCCTACGAGGTACTCCAGGCGGCCGTGGGGTCAAGTGACCCCTTGTGCCCAGCACTAGCTCCGTGCCTGACCCTCACCTTTCACGAATTGTTAACAAATCTCGAATCATTAACCCATGAACCAAAATCACAATTCGAGAAACACAATTTGTAAAATCCTATCCATTCTAACTATTTTCGTAATCCATTCCTCTACCTTTAACATGTAGTTCCATTTACTTTGACTACTCGTTTCCACAACAAACGCTAAAACACCATATTCAATTTTTTTTTTATCATCAATATTCATGTGTTTTAAAATTACCTCTATAACGCATACACTCATAAAAATGCATGAGATCATAACATAAGTTTTCAGGTTCTGACAATTCTCCCCCTCTTAAGAAAAATTTCGACCTCGAAATTTCGTACCGTTATTGGGAAATAGCCATATATTGTATCTTCATATTTTCCATCGTTTCCCAAGTAGCCTCACGAACAGAGTGATTTTTCCATCTTACCTTTACCATCGGAATTACTTTATTCCGTAACCGTTTCTCAGCATATTCTAGAATTTCTGCCGGTTCTTCTACGTAACTAAGATCCTCAGAAACGTCTATCGGTTCGTCGGGCAGAATATGATTAGGGTCTGATGTGTATCGTCGCAACATACTAACGTGAAAAACATTATGTATCTGCGACAGTTCAGGTGGTAATGCGAGTCGATACGCTAATGGTCCAATCCTTTCAAGTATTTCATAAGGTCCAATATAACGTGGACTTAACTTTCCTTTCTTTCCAAATCTTAGAACACCTTTCCATGGCGATACTCGTAGAAATACTTTCTCTCCAACTTCATATTCCATTTCCCGTCGATGTTGATCCATGCAACTCTTTTGTCGATCTTGAGCTGTTTTAAGCCGACTTTTAACAACTTTTATCTTTTCCATTGTATCTTGAATCAGATCTGGCCCTTCTAATACCCGTTCACCTTCCATGTCCCAACATATTGGATTTCGGCACTTTCGACCATATAAAGCTTCGTATGGTGCCATACCAATACTTGAGTGATATTGATTATTATAGGCGAATTCCATTAACGCTATATAATCATCCCATGATCCTTTGAATTCGATTACACACGCTCGAAGCATGTCCTCTAGAGTTTGTATTGTCCTTTCTGATTGTCCGTCTGTCTGCGGGTGAAACATCGTACTAAAATGTAACTTAGACCCGAGCGCTTCTTGTAAACTTCTCCAAAATCTCGAAGTGAACCTAGGATTCGATCAGATACAATAGATAGAGGTACTCCATGTAGCCGGACTATTTCATTTACGTATCTTTTCGCCAAATATTCCAATGTAGAACCCCATCTAAATGGTAAGAAGTGTGCCGATTTCGTAAGTCTATCAACAATTAGCCAAACGGCGTCATTTTTCTTAGCTGTTAGAGGAAGACCATAGAGAAAATCCATCGTTATTCGTTCCCATTTCCAAACTGGTATGGGTAACGGATGTAATTTACCCGCAGGTGCTTGATGTTCGGCTTTAATCTGCTGACAAGTTAAGCATTTCCGAACATATTCAGCCATATCTTTCTTCATTCTTGGCCACCAATAATGAGATTTGAGGGTTTGATACAATTTTGTACTGCCCGGATGCATAGCATAAGGGGCAGTATGCGCTTCATCCATTATTTCCTGTCGAATGTTATCAATGTTGGGGACACACAATCGACTATTGATCGTCATAACACCATTTTCATTTATGACAAATACTTCGCCAACCCATGTTTTACTTTTTCTGCAATATTTGCCAATTTTTCATCCTTAAACTGAGCTTGCTTTATTCGATCCAACATAATAGGATGGATTACCATTGAAGCACATACAACACCTACATCGTTCACTTCTATCGCAACATTCATCTTTCGTAGACTGATCAGATTCGATAATGAATATGATTTTCGACTTAATGCATCTGCCACAACATTTGCTTTTCCTGGATGATACTCTATAGTGCAATCATAGTCCTTTAATAGCTCAATCCATCGCCTTTGTCTCATATTCAATTCTTTCTGACTCAGTAGATACTTCAAACTTTTATGATCGGTGAAAATCTGAAATTTCGTACCATATAAGTAATGTCGCCATATCTTTAATGCGAACACTACTGCCGCTAATTCCAAATCATGTGTTGGATAGGATACTTCATACGGCTTTAACTGCCGTGACGCATATGCCACTACTTTTCCATGTTGCATTAAAAAACATCCCAATCCTTGATGAGATGCGTCACTGTAAATCACAAATCCATCTGTACTTGATGGAATTGTTAACACTGGAGCTATTGTTAATCGCTTCTTTAATTCTTCAAAACTCTTCTGGCACTCTTCGGTCCATTTGAAGACCGTCCCTTTTCGTAATAATTTCGTCATTGGAGCGGCTATAAAAGAAAAATTCTCTACAAACCTTCTGTAATACCCCGCTAATCCTAGAAAACTACGAATTTCTGTCACGTTCTTAGGACTTTCCCATTTGATTACTGCTTCATTTCTTAGGATCAACTTGAATTCCTTCGCCAGATACCACGTGGCCCAAAAATACTACTTGATCCAACCAAAATTCGCATTTTGATAGTTTTGCATATAGCGTCTTTTCTCGTAAAGTTTGAAGAACAATTCTCAAATGTTGTTCATGTTCTTCTTTTGACCTAGAATATACCAATATATCGTCTATGAAAACAATCACGAATTGGTCCAAATAGGGTCGGAAGACATTGTTCATTAACGCCATAAAGACTGCATGGGCATTCGTCAGTCCAACCGGCATAACCAAGAATTCGTAATGCCCATATCTTGTTCTAAAAGCCGTCTTTGGAATATCATCTTTTGCAATCTTTATTTGATGGTACCCCGATCTTAGGACAATCTTTGAGAAGACCTTAGACCCTTGTAGTTGGTCAAACAAATCGTCAATTCGAGGCAACGGATACTTGTTTTTCACCGTCACTTTGTTCAACTGTCTATAGTCGATACATAATCTGAGCGTACCATCCTTCTTTTTAACAAAGAGAACAGGCGCTCCCCATGGTGATACACTTGTCCGTATATATCCTTTATCTAATAATTCTTTCAACTGTACTTTTAACTCGTTCAGCTCTATTGGTGCCATTCGATACGGTGGAATAGAAATTGGTGCCGTGCCAGGTTGTAGTTCAATCGTAAACTCTATATCTCGATCTGGTGGTAATCCAGACAAATCTTCCGGAAAAACATCAGGGTATTCATTTACCACGGCAATATCTTCCACCTTTAATCCACACAATCGTGTATCTATAATATACGCCATATAACATTGACACCCTTTTCTTATCAATTTGAATGGTTGTAAACTAGAGATCTGACATGCCATCCATACGTTCTTTTCTCCTTTAAACACTATATATGTTTGATCCGAAGGAAACAATTCAATTTCCTTTTTAAAACAATCTAGGTTTGCTCGATATCGAGACAGCCAATCCATGCCTAATATTACGTCGAAATCCGTTAAGGGTAAACTAATAAGGTCGCCTGCATCTCTACGCCATCACTGACAATTTTACACTACGGGTATACTGTACTTATTATGACCATCTCACCCGTTGGAAGTCTAACATTTACTTTATTTTCTAAAGTTTCGGGTTTATCATGTAATAATGATGCAAATGTTCGTGACATGAATGAGTGCGTTGCGCCTGGATCGAATAAAACATATGCATCAATATCACATATAGATAGCTTACCCGTAATTATACGTGACCCCTCTTTGGCTTCTTCCCGAGTCATTGTGAAAATCCGACCCTGTGCTGGCTGTCCGTAAGCTTGTCCTCCAGACTCTCCTCTTCCTGCACCACTGTTATAAGATCCTCGACCCCTTCCCCTTCCACGATTAGTGGATGGTCCACTAACTCTTGATTGCTCCACTATAGGTTGCGTTTGCGACATTGGACAATTTCTCGCCAAATGTCCACGTTGACCACAATTGAAGCACTCGCCAGTGAGCCATCTACAGACACCCGTATGATTCTTTCCACAATGTTCACACACTGGAATTGTTTGAGGAATTCCGGTCCCTCGTCCAACAGTTCTTGTTCCACTCATACTGCTTCTAGCAGGACCACTTGGTGTGTTCATCGATCTCGATGGATTACCAATCTTCTTCAATTTTCCGCTCGATGATTCTTCACCTCCCCTTCTTTTACTACTTTGATAGTTTTTCGATTCTGTTTCTAACTTTTCAGCACGAATAGCTGCTGCCCTTAGTCTACCATAGGATTCCATATCAGAGGGGGTGATTCGATTTCGAATCGTATATCGAAGTCCTGCTTCGAATCTTCGGCATTTGTTTCTTTCAGTGGCAACCATATGAGGAGCATAGCGAGACAGCTGATTAAACAACACCTCATATTCACCTACAGATTTATTTCCTTGCTTAAGTTCCAAGAACTCCTTTTCCTTCTGATCATTATAAACTTCTGGCATATAGGTGTCGTTGAATTCTCTTAAGAAATCCTCCCAAGTTAGGACTGGAGGTTGTGCCATACTATCTGAAACTGTTTCCCACCATTCATATGCATGCCCTTGTAAAAGTGACACTGCATAATCAAACTTCTCCTCTGGTGTACACTGCATCATATTAAAAATCCTTTCTGTTCTTTTTAACCATGTTTCTGCCTCAGCAGGATCTGTTGTTCCCATAAAATCCACAGCACCCAATTTCCTAAGCTTATCATATCGCCTTTCACGGGGAATTGTTAGGGGATTTTCACGCTCATTACGCATAAGCGTATGAGATGAATTAGATTCAGGTACAGCCGATCTTCCTCCTCCCCCTATTGTAGGTTCATCGTGTTCTACATGCAATGGTTCACTTATTGCCCTTCTCCTAAATATGCAAAGAGAATTTCAGGGCAGACCATAATAATACGCATACCATGCAAATGTCTACAGAACCTAAGACCTAGTCTCTGATACCATACATGTAACGTCCCGTTTTCTATTACTTTATTTGCGCAGCTGTTATATTTTTCGCATAAAATTTTTCGCCTTTCTACAACCATGTCTTTATACATAAACGGGAGCGTACATCTGTCTCGTCACTTTCACGCGTATTATACATATATATTAACATATCATATTTCTTATGCATCATATGAAAGACACTAATGGTTCTTATACTATATGCACACAATGAACTTAGGGGAGTAGGTGAGAGCGTAGCCGGCCAACCTTGAATCCATGCTTTCGTATGAAGATGCACTCTAAGTTGCCTGCTAGGTATCTACAGTAACTGTGAAAACAACTATTCAGAGTATGATCGCAACATGTTATACCATTATACAAATAAACAATAAAACTGTAGCAGAATATTTCTTTCTTTCATTTGCTTCCATACACATTTCTAAAGAATATACCATCGTTTGTAGAACCCGTAGATTCACAACACTCGTACTGTAAACACTTCAACTCACGTAATCATCACGAAAGCAATCATCGAGGTTTGTCACATAACCATAGTCCTTAAGATCATTCATGTAATCCATAGACCAATGCAAATTCTACATGATCATTTATTGCTGATACTTCCGTTATGAACCTGCTAGACTCGTACTATTGACCCCATAGGGGCCCATGCATGGGACTCTATAACCGTAGATATATTTTTGGTATGCCTGTACAGGACTCTGTAATCCCCCGATTTGTAGGGATGTAACCATAACTGTGTATCAAGTCATCCGATGTCGTAACAGTCATAACGGTTTCTCTTTTCTTTATTATTCATATTCAATACTATACTTTCACCTTATATGAATATAAATTCCATACACCATCGAATCGCACATATCACACCGTAGCACATTATGGCCACATAATTCACGTTCATTTCAAATATTACGTTTATAAGAAATCACCAACATTTAATTTCACATAAAGCACATAAAAACAGAATACATGTTGCATATCATACTCACAGTATGGCGTAAAGCCCCGTTCGTTACTCGACTTTATCCTTGCCTTGTCGATAAATATAAAATCCATAAAATGTCATATATGATGATATGCATGCTCTATTATGCATGATCCATTCTTATTAATTATTTATTATTTTATTATTATCATTATTATTGTTTTTGCTAAATTAGCTGACTGTTTGCGTTCTTAAATTATTTAAATATTCTCATTTCCAAAATATAATATCCTAATTGTGCAAGTTTATAATTTTCTTCCGAAACTCGATCAATTCCAAAATTAATTATTACCCGTGAAACTCCTATGATTCATTTCACCTCTTTTCCAATTCGCGAATTCATCATTTAGCCCGCGAAGTCTTTATTTCGCGAAGTCATTGTTCAACCCGGAATCTACTTTCAATTTGCGAAGTGCTTTCTTAATTCACAAAACTTATTCCACGAACTCAATCTCCTATTTATCCTTAACTGCATATAATTATTATTATGTTAGCTAAGGTTGTTTTCTAGGTTGCCTCACTTTTCCTCAAAAGTTGTCTCCACTCACACATATAGTAACATCAATTTTCCTCTATTGTCTTTAGCCTTACAACACTTAGCAATTATGCACGTTGGATTATTATTTTAATTGTTTTCATGCCACCTAAAGATTCCGTAATTGTCCAACTTCGTGGATTACTACCCTCTCAATTCGCTACAGTACTCCAACTCGCTAAATTACTTCAATTCGTGAAATTATCATTTCACCTCCACCTTTCACGAACTCCTCCTAACTTCGCGAACTCCACTTCAAATGTTTAGGGTTCGCCAAGTACTATCATCTCGTGAAAACTCTCATTTTCCATGTAATTCGCGAACTTCCTCAATTCGCACAAAGCTTCCCTTTAATTATCTTAAACACTATTTCCATTTGCTAATCTCAAATTATCCGATCAAACATAATTTAAAAATGTTAAAAGTTAAATTAACACGAGTAGATATAAATTTTCATTAGGAAACCCTAATTTATTTTCCGAATCTTCAAGAACTAAAACTTAAACGACATAAGTTTATATAATTTTCCCAAGCTTCCGTTGGAGTATTTTATCTTAATCTTAACAAATTTGTTAATTACATAAATTATCAATCCCTTTGTCCTTTCTCTCTAAAGGTTACATTAAAATAATTGATATCAATGTTTTCCTTTATTGTCGTTATATTAGCAACCACTAGCAATCATTTACAATAGTTTATTATTATTTTCTTCTTTTATCGTTTTCATGCCATTAAGAATACATAATTTACCCAATTCGTGACTCTCTCAATTAGCGGCTACACTACATCACCCCAATTCGCGAATCTATTGTCCCACAAACTTCACGAGTCTCACTACTAGTGAACAAAATCATTTCTATTTCACCCACTTCGTGAAATGCTTAGACCCGCAAACTTTTGTTCTCACGAATCTAAAATTCGCAAATGAACATTTCACGAATTGGCAACCTAACGAATCAACCAACTTCATGAATTATCTTAACGAATCCTAAGCATCACGAATTAATCTTCTTCACAAATCATCCCTTCGCAAATTAATAAACTTCAAGCTATCACACAAAAACATTTTCAGTTGATGTTGAGGTATTCGGTAAATCTTAAATTTTAAAGTTATCATTCAAGACTCTTTCAGTTGTGTTATTTATTAACCATTTTATTTGCAGGGAACCGAAATACAAGTAACTTTACACGATGATGATAATGACAAATATCTACATATTCTGAAAGTAGGGACAGTGTATTGAATTAATAATTTAAGTGTGGACGCTGCTTCAGATTTGGATTGGCCTGTGCGGAATGATTATAGGTTGAATTTTCACCGAAATACCAAATTGTAGATACTCGACATCACATTGATGATGATGTTCCTCTACACAACTTTCGGTTTGATCAACTAAGTACAATTCATCAGTATGCCACTCTCAAGGACCACTTAGTCGGTGAGTAATCCTCACTTTATTTTCCCAGTGTTCGTTAATTATTAATTATGTTGTATTTCAACATTTGTTGCAGATGCGATTGGCTTTTGTGGTTTATGTTGGCGATATCGGAAAATGTTAGTCTCAAGAAAAAAAATGGCACGGTTGTCGAAACTCATGTTCGAAACGTCTTAATTTGTGACACGAGGTACTCCTATAATACGTCGAATATCCCAAGAATAATATTTTTAGCATCTATCTAATTTCTTGCTCTCTGTTTTTCAGCACGTATGTAATGAAAATTTCATTATGGGGAAACTTTGGCACATGTTGAGATTATAAACTTTTATTTGATGCAACAAAGATTCAGATGGCAGTATAGAGAGTTGAAGTAAGGAATTTCGAAGGTTAGTACAACAATTTAGACAGTTTATTATGTTTTTGGGCATGTTAATGATCATAAATTAATTTTCGTTCAGCTACGTATGTTTGAGGATCGCTAGGTGCGTATCTAAACAGAACAAGATTTAGCTGAGTGTTTGTTGACCCAAACATTGATGATACCCAAAAGATACGTTTATGGTATGTTATTTTCTTATAATTTTGTTAATCTTTCGTATGTATTCCCGTTGCATATCGTTTAAGTAAATTATCATTGTTTGTCAGGTATGCTTGGGATAATATTGCACGAAACCATATCTTATTGAGTCAAAGACGGGGAAACGCTCTACATCAAGTACACAGCTTGCTTGATGATGTTCCAATAAACTTAACTGATTACCGTGTCGCTGAGAATGTAATATTCCCTTACGTTTTCTGCAAATAAAGTATTCATTATATCATGTTAATGTTATAATATATTATTTTTTTGCAGATTCAGTGCTTTCGTGTATGTGCATGTATAGCTCACATAGAAATGGCGACAATTTGGTACGAATCGTGTCCGCTCTGTAAGGTAAACAAGGTCACGGATGGTTATTGCATAACTTGCAATAGATTGGTTACACACACTATCCCGAGGTAATCACTACGTCCGAACTATAATTGAATTTATATCCTTATTCTTAAATTATTCTCTGACATACATATATATATTAAAGGCAACAATTAGTGACAAATCTGGTTCAAAACAGTTGACATGTTGGAATGATCATGCGAAGGTCATATTAGGCATATCAGCATCGGAATTAGAGCAGATTTACATTGGGGTATAAATGTTGTCATGATTCAATTTTTCACGGTCCTAAATTTACTTTTTCGACAATATTATAGGGTGAAGATGATGGGCCATTCTTACTAGAAGATCGCGTGAATAATCGTCCGATGTCGAAATTTGTGTTTATATTGAGGGCGCCAAAATCAAGCGATGATGAATGTTAGGATTATTTTATTGTGTTCAATTAAATTAGGTTATCTTATTCTTGTACTTAATTTAAGTGAACTGGTTTTTATGGTTTAGAGGCCAGTGATCTTATTCTTGCAATGGGCTTACAAAGGGTCCATGTGGTATAAATACTAAAACCCAAACATAATTATGTGTGTCTTTTGTGTGAAATAATATAGAGAGACATTTTTAGAAGCCCTAACCTTCAAATTCACACATGCACCCCACGTTGAATCACCTCTTCCCATTCACAAATCGTGGTTAAAAATCGTTCTTTGTTAGATTAGTTGGATAGAATAGGAATCAATAATGAAGTAAAGGTTTCACATGTTTTTCGAATCGATTGGGAGGAGGAGTATAATTATTATTCTTCAAACGAAAGTACGATGTCGTTAGCTATATTTTGTTATTTTTCTCATTAGAAATAACATATTGATTTATATTACGTTTTCTTATGCAGCTTACTATTTTATAGTTTATAATCGACAATTATTATACTGTTGCATTTTTTGTATTAACAACTAATTAAAATATAATATTACATTAAATTATTTATGTTATTAAGAACCGTGCATTGCCCGGGCACAAAGCTAGTATATATATATGTATATATATATTTATGACATTTGATATAGTGCCCACCTACCGTGAGCAATCACCGTGAGCACCGGTAGTAAATCTCTCGATGTTCTGTCTTCTTTCGATGCCTAACTCTGCCATCACCTCCGTCGACCATCTCAGATATATTGCCACCTAAATCACCCTCTCCAACAGGACGACTTTTAAGAAAAATTCATCACATTGGTATATCGTCCACACATGAGTAAATGGGTAATGATTTTCTTAAAAATGGACGTGTTGGTGATGGTGATTTAGGTGACAATATACCTGAGATGGTCGACCAAGGTGATGGCAGCGTCGGAGACCGAAAAAAGGTAGAAAATCAGTTGTACTAGCGGTGCTCAATGTAGGTGGGCACCTTAGCAAATCTATATAGATGTGTGTGTGTATATATATAAAGAGACATGTTTGCAAAAAGCGATTTCGAAACATTTCCTTCGCATTTTTTTAAACCGTTCACGAACACTTATTTCCGAAACCTTTCTCCTAGAGCTTTTTTTACGAAACCTTATATTTTCAAAACCACATATTTCTGAAACCTCATATTTTCGATCCCCACATTTTCGCACACACAAAAATATTTTTGGAACCTTTTAAACATTATACGAAAATATTTTTCGAAACTATTCACTTGCGAAAATCATTTCTCAAACATCAGAAAATAAAATACCCACCATTCGAAAATTACACCTTTTCGAAAATACATTTACGAAATCTTTTCGAAAATCTTTTTTGGAACCTGTTCGAAAATTAACATTTGTGAAAGAAACCAACTTGCGAAAACCACATTCAAAAACTAATGTATTGCGAAAATGTCTTCATTGCGAAAACTTTCTTCCTCCACACTTGCGAAAATTTGTGAACCACCATACTTCATTCATCATCATTATCGTAATCATTACACCAATCATTTGCCAATTATTTCAGATCACTATATATATATATAATATATATGTATATATATATATATATATATATATATATATATATAAAGGACAAAAACCAAAAATGGTCCCCAATGTTTACCTCCTAGACCAATTTAGTCCTCGATGTTTCGCGAGGACCAACTTACCCACCCATGTTATCGAATTTGAAGCAAATTGGTTCCCGTCGTAATAGCCGTTAATTTGGATGGAAGTTGACACATGTCGTATTGCGATTGACCAGACTAAAAATCATAAACATTAAAAAAGGGGAAAATCCAAAAAAACAAAGGAAAAAAATTCAAAAAATAGAGTAAAAATAAAATGTTAAATCTAGGAAGAACCGCCTTTATTTTAAAATATATATTTCATCATAGTTCGCACTCTACTGCTCAAGAAATATATTTTCGCATCTACACTCCGAAAATTATTTTCACATCTTTACACTTCGAAAAATTAATTTTCGCATACTCCGAAAAATTTGAATTTTCGCAAGTTACACTACGAAAATTAATTGTCACGCTCATACTCCAAAATTAAATTTCGAAACCAAAACATAATATTATTGGCACATTATAGAAAATGTTTCCAGTAACATTTTCGAAGTTCTCGACATTATTTCAAAACTTCTCGGTATGTACCAGAAGCTTTCAATGCTTAAACTTTGAGAACTCCACCGTATTTCACGAATACTAAAACTTTTCGGTACGGAATTTTCAATCGCCAAAACTCCTCAAATCTACAAAGCGCGTTGTTAGGAAATATTTTGTAGTGTTCAATTTCATTATATTATCTTTGTTGGTTAGCTCTATTAAAACTTTGGACTAGTTCTTAGTTGGGTTAGTTCTTAGTTATTCATGTAATGGGCCTTCACAAGGGCCCAAGTATTATATACCAACTTGTGGTATAAATACTAAAACCCTAACACATAGTTAGGTGTGCTTGTGTGTGTAGATCAAATAAACATATGTTAGAGTGAGAGAGCCTCCTCAAGAACACCACCAAGCCCCACACGCCCCGTTCTTAAATCTCGATCATTTGGCGTGTTTAATCCGTCCTTAGTCGTATTGTTGGTGAAATCTCGGACCAACAATTGGTATCAGAGCCCAACGCGACTGGATTTGCGTGTTTTGAGCAAGATTTGAGTGAAAAATTGCTTGAAAAATTATTTTCGGCCATTCTCTGTTTTTGGGCGATTTCGACCTTGATTTGTTGTTTTTAGACATCCCAAAGGGTGATTATGTGTTTAGGAATGTTTTTCTGAAGTTTTGGAACAAGTTTCGTCGATTTTGAGTGAGATTTGAGCGAAAACGATCCATTTTTCTGGTAAAAGTCGCGCTGCCCATGCTTTGTTCTTGGCCGAGAAATTTTCTTACCCGAGAAAATTCTTAGCCGAGAAAATTTCGCGGGCCGAGAAACTTTCACTGGCCGAGAAATTTTCTTACCCGAGAAAATTCTTAGCCGAGAAAATTTCGCTGGCCGAGAAACTTTCACTGGCCGAGAAATTTTCTTACCCGAGAAAATTCTTAGCCGAGAAAATTTCGCTGGCCGAGAAACTTTCACTGCCCGAGAAAGTTTTGCAAAACCTGAGAAAATTTTTATACATGCGAAAATTTCTATACATGCGAAATTTTCATACATGCGAAATTTTACTTTAAATATGCATTTTCTCTCGACATGCGAAATTTTTATACATGCGAAAATTTTTATACATGCGAAAATTTCTATACATGCGAAATTTTTATACATGCGAAATTTTACTTTAAATGTGAATTTTCTCTCGACATGCGAAAATTTGGAGTACATGCGAAAATTTTCAGTACATGCGAAAATTTCCTCAGAATGCGAAATTTTCGTGCTATATGCGAAAATTCACTCTGAATGCGAAATTTCCTTATTTTCGCGGCTCACTCTCACAACGAAATTTCTCGGGACAACATTTTTCGCAATTTTCACACCATTTTTCGCACCCCCGAGAAATTTGCACCCAACCTTTAAACTTGATCCAAACACACCTTTTAGCTTCAAATCTTGCAAAAATCACTCTTTAAAATTACACTTAAACGTTTTTGACCACCAAAATTTCTGGCCCCCCCTCGGATTAAATAAGGTTTTAAGGAGCAAAAAAAAAAAAAAAGGAAGAAAATTTTTTTCTAAGCCTAATGAAAATTTATATCATTGTATAGAGAAAAATTTTCTAAGCCCTTTGGACTTTGTCTATTTTACACTTTTAAAATTGTCCGAAATAAATTTTTCTGGGCCAAAATTTTCGGTATAGACGACGTTTTTTTTTTTGTGAAATTTTGAAGGCAAATCCAAAACGCGGCAACGATCACCGTACCCAACAATCGACCTAGGACGGTATTGGCACATTATAGAAAAAGTTTAGGTCACCCCCAAACTTTTCGGAGCGGAATTTCCAAATGCCAATTTCACACTCCCAGCATGAGTAGGTACTAAGAAAGCTGCTCCACACTCATGACTGGTATGCGACGAGGGCAGCTAATTTTCTCCCAGCATGTATGGCACCCGGGTTGCTCCACATACATGACTGGTACACGACGTGAGCAACCACACCCCGGCATGAATGGTACATGGGTTGCTCTACATTCATGACCGGTATGCACTGCGAGCAACCAACCCCATCATGCACGTTACATGGGTTGCTCCACGTGCATGAAGGGATGTCAGAGAAGCGAGCAACCATCATGACTTCTGTACAAATCCGTGCAGAACCCGGACCTAACGAGAAGGGTTGACAAAAGATCAACCAACCATCAGTGGGCGCGCCATCCAATCTCGATGCTTAGACGATGTGGATCTCAGGTTCCAGACTCCACCGTCCACCCACTGCCATCCATTCCACCATGGTGCGCTACATGGAGACGTCCTAAGCCACCGTGATCCTCTTTACGCCCTCACCACCACCACCACCTGATGAGTCTCAGAAGTGTCTGATCAACAGTTTTGGGCCACCCTCGTCGACATCACTCGTGGTCGCCTTTCAACGCGATCACGCCACGCCACCATAGTTCCCATGGATCAGTGAGTAAGTCGCTTGCAGGAGTTGCAAACCAACGACGACATGATCGCACTCCTCTGTCATATCTCACCACAACCCTGACCTCGCCCATAGGTACAGGAGACGACTCGTTCGTTTCCCGAGTAGAAGTCGCGACATCTGGTCCAACCGCGCAATTAACCCCTCCCAACCACTCAGCTATCCTTTCGCAGATAGCTGTTTCATTCGCACAAGAGGAACTACGTTAGCCATCACCGCCCCACTTGGAGACGGTAGATGTTGAACATGCAGTGCTCCGCCTCTCACTGCACCTCTTCCACCCACGTCGAGTCTAGTGTCCACACCCACCGAAATTTTTCACTTTCTAGGACACAAACACTCTTTACGCACCGCAGGTTCTTCGTGAACTTGCCCGAACGCTTGATGACGTCCTTGTGACAGAAAGCGGAAGACCCACGACAGCCACCCTCACCACAACTGTCGATGGGCCACGGATACGAGCTTGTCTCATCGTCCGTGCGAACGGAAAGCCTTTGTGGCTCTCCGGTTCTTTCTATCCTGTGCAAACAGGCGGCACATCGGACACATGTTTCGATGTTGTGACGACGGAGCGTCTTTGTGACCCCCGTCTGGTTAGTTACCCCGTTCGTGATGGAGCCCCGACTCATAGCAATCAGCGAGGAACTTACACATTCCATGCCGCGCTCAACGAGGATCTATGAAGGAAAAGGTCCCATCACCGACACCACTCCACCACGCCTCCGCCTACGCCACCACATGCTGCTCCGTCTCTCCAGTGTTCAAAACTGAACCTGGAGGAACACCAATTGCTGCTACTCCTGAGAATCCCACTTGATTGCCTCACTCAACACCACGTTACACCATCATCACCACCATCAACACCAGAGGCAGACTCATCCCACGGACGCCGTGACGATCCCGAAGACGGAGATCATCTCAAGGGGGAGCAAAGGAGAAGAAATGAGTTGAAGATGGTACAGCAGCTTCAGCAGCAACCATCATCCACCTCCGCTCACACCACCTATGCCACCTCTCACAACACCTACTCCACCACCTCCACCAACTACGCCCCGCCGGAGGCTTCCACTACCTCCGCGCACATTCTTATGTGTTGTCACACCCCACTTTTTCTATAACTAGTTTGGCGGATTTTTCACAACGTAAGCTGCGGAAGACCCGATTTAAAAATATACTTATTTAATAATTAATATATACACTCGCACACCTTTATTTTGCACACGTCTTATCTTACAATAATCTTAATCTCACACATTAAATTATTTCGAACACAATAATAAACCCTCAAGTCACATCCATGTACGCCCAGCCCTCAAAAGTACGTGGAGTCACCGCCATCAGCCTGCCTTAGTCGTGACGTGTCTCAACGTCCGACTCGTTCATACCTACAACACATAAAACGTGGAATGAGCTATAAAGCTCAGTAAGTGAAAATATGCATGTATGCACGTGCCAAAATAGCAAAGGCATCCGCTCCAATGCTTACTAACACTCGTATTCTCATAGCATTCTCATTCTTTTCTCATTCCTTTCATTTTTCTCATTCTCACAGGGCCCTTAGCTACTTACTACGCGCACCACCATTTCATGAGCTCAAATCCGATACGGATAAAATACGATAGTGGCCCACACTGGCTAGGATAAAACTAGGGTCTATCTCCAGTTTTACCATTCACCAGGTCGCCCCTCTATCTGGCCAATACAATATTTCTTTCCTGGCACGCTGGTTAATACCATGTGCCTTCCCTTTCTTTCCTGGCACGCTGGTTAATACCATGTGCCTTCCCCGCACCTAATAATTTAGGTACATATATTCGACGGCTTTACCCCCGTCATGGTGTCGTCGTAGAAGTAGCTATAATTCATTCGTGAGTCTACATCACATACTAATATCGTCAAACATATTTTGTTCTCAGACGATCATATATTGTGCATTCTCATACTGATAACTCTCACCTAGTATGTGTATGCACATGCTCATGCCATATAAATAATACCATGCATACATACCATGCTCACCTACAAGCGATAAATGCCATGCACTTTCACCTTCCAAAAACAACAATAAATCCAATCGTACACATAATATACTACAATATGGTGTACTAACTGGTATCCCACGTCATTGCAAAATAATAAAATAATAGCTTACCATGCGATTTCATTATCGCCAGTAAGCATCTCACATACAACCAACACAGGTTACCACACAATCACGTAATTCCATATAATTCACATCACGTAAAATCACCTTACATAAAACCACCAACATAAGTTACCATAATAATTACGTAATTCAATATAATTCACTCACATAAAATCATACAACACAAATAACCACATAAATCAAATATAAACATGTAGTTTATATGTTGTAGATGAGATTTCCACTTACCTGATATCCTTAGCTTATCGCACAGTTAAATCGCTAACCTTCAAACCCTAATTATAGAAACATATAAAATTAGAGTTCGTTAATTTAATTATAATTTCATGAAATTAGCTTAATTTGAAAACCCTAGTTTCGACTTTTATAAATTTCGAAACCCTAAAGTTTATAACTTAACCTAAATTGGGAAATACCATTTCAGAGATAGATCTTGACATTATACATAAATCTCGATATCATTAATAAAATAAATGTCGATATATAAGTACAAGGGTTCGACATCTTGTTTCAAATCCATCAACATATATCGAGATTCTATGTCAAAAATTCTTATAATTATCGAAACCATTTCACAAACATATCGACATCTTCTTACTCGACATTACCTCATCTAAGCAATTCGACATTCCTAATAGCTTATCTCAAGATCTCATGTCATAATTTATATATATATCTATCGAAATTATAACTTCTCAAGACATGTCGACATTTAAAAATTCTAAAGACTCATATCGACATTATTCAACCACTCGACATTATTCAAGATCTTCTTAAAAATTCACTTTCACAATTTATAAGAAAAATGTCGAGACACTTCACCTAAGGCACATGTCGACATTTTCACTAATGATCTCGATAGTGACATAATAGAAATCTTAACATCATTCTTTATTATTTAAAGTTTCGACATTTATCACATAAGAATCTCGATATCAACATCAACTAAGTCTCAGCATTATTCTTGTCTCTACATCTCCTAGATGTCGACATTTCATGATTAACACCAAACAAAAATTTCACCTAATCATTCGACATCTTGTCTCTACACACAACTCGACATTTTCATATGACACTCGACATTTCAAACCCTACAAAGAAAAATGTCGATATCTCATGTAATACTTTTATAAATGTCGAAACAATTCTACACACACATATCGACATTGTAATCTATTTCGACATTTTTCCCTTCACAACTCATAAAACTCGAAACATCACATTCACTCGACATTTTATTCAAAACTTCGACATCATACCCTCAACTTTTTATATAAATTTCTTCACAACATGTCGACATCCTCATAATAATTCCAAAACAATCAAACCACTTCACATAACCCATATCGAGCTTTCATTTAAAAATTCAGTTCAACTTCTTAACAAATCTCGACCCCACTTCACCTAACAAATTGACATCTTGTCTCAAAATTCACACTACACATCTCGACATTTTCATAATAATTAGATCTTGTTCGACATCTTCAACATCACATACATATCGACATTTTCATAAAACTCTCGACATTGCATATAAATCTCAATCTTTCGAAAATCATAAACACTATTTATTTCAAAACCCATATAAACTTTCGATCAAAACTAATTTTCTCAAGAACACTATAAACATCATATCAATTCTAAACGTTGTTCTTTCTTTTCAAAAATCAAAACCCTAAAGAACATAATGAATACTTTAAAACATATTCACATCTCTCAAAAGTGAAATCTTCTATGAAACATGCGTGCTTATTACTTCCTAAGATCTATCGAATCACAACTAAAACCTAAAATTCTTGGTAGAAATTCGTACCTTCATCCAAGTTAGACAATGAGCGTTGTGTTCTTTCTCTCTAAAACTTCTCCAACGTTCATATGGTTCGTATGAGTTATTATTGCGTACTTATGCCAACTAATTAAATTATTGTTGTTAGTCATTAAAATAACTTTCTACCTCAACTATTTCCTAAAGTTTTATTCTTTGTCCATTCCTTACGTGCCCTTGCTAGTTCAATGAAAGTGATGTGTTGCTAACCATTGTCCTTATTCATTTAGCTTATATTAGATTATCATTACTTTAGTTTGCTAAATATCGAAACTAGTTAGACTTAAGTTTCGACATTTTTCCCACTTGAATTTCGAGATCACTCCCAATAAAAAAAATGAACAATTCGAACTTCCATGCTTATCGTATTATAATTTCCATTTGATAACAACATTTACCTAATCCCATCTCAAGTCAAATATTAATAGTTTAAACCTTGTATTTATCATTAACGAAATCCCTTATTAAATATCCAATCTTACCACAATTTTAAAAATCGCCCCTTTAAGTTTCGACTTCTCCTTAAATATTAGTTTCGAATTTCCCTCTCATGCAAAGTAAAATTATCAACCAATAATTTTCGTAGGTTAAATAGGTCTTAAAACTTCGAAAGCAATGAGGATAGAACAAACATGAAACTGTATACATGAACATCGATTAAACAAGTGATATATTATATTGTTAGGTGTGAAAAATAACATGGTAAGTAGCTTACGTGAATTCTCTTGAAAACAAGTATTTGTTTTAATTGTTTCTATTTTATTTTTCCTAGGCTTAAGTAATTTATTATATTGTATTTATGATTGGCCTTATTTTAAATAAGTCAACACATAACCCAAAGTTTTGGTCCATCTATTACTTATCATTTTCGGACACTTATTTGATTAAGTTTCAAAAATAATTCAAAACTGATATAACTTATACTTTCGCTCTTACTTTAATTCCCATTAACTCAAATATTTACTAAATTAATTATATTCCATCCCCGTATTAAATTTATGGGTATTACATTCTCCCCCCCTTAAAAAGGATTTCGCCCCCGAAATCACGTCAACTAGAATAAGTCGAAATAACAATTAGAAAATGAATTCGCTAACTGTTGGGTGATTTGACAATCATCCAATTGTCCCAAAAATATTTCCATAACTTCTAAGCCGATTAGGATTTGTTAAGTTAACAATCCCAATATTTAGGACGATCGAAAGATGGATATAGAAAATCATAAGGGATCAGAATATCAGCTTATTCAGTATGAAATATCTACGTACGGATTGTCTTCAGCCCTTATTGCTTCTTGAAAAGGAAAATAATATGATTCTATCCAGTACAGTAGTGAACTCATAAATAGGAAATATCAACCGCACTGATGAGGTAAATGAGCTGTAAAGCTCGTTAAGTATTATTTTATTTATTTTTTTTTTCAAGAAAACACTTATAACTCGATTTGATTCGTCGAGGCTGTAGTGATATTCTGACATTCTCTACTCCAAATCTATTTTTTTTTTCCGAACTCTCAATTGCTGAAAGGAAGAGTCTATCAACGACCAATTATAGTTTATTCCGTAAAATAAATAAACCCTAGAAACTAAGATAAGCTTATTCTTCATCTCTAAAGGCTTGGAACAGAATGCTCATTCATCGGCTGAAGTTCAAATAAGAAATATTTTTCATAAATGATCCAAAATCTTAAAAATCAACGCAAAATCTTTTTAACCGACTCGAACTTGGATATTAGATTTTCAATACGCACTCACGACAACCACTTCAATTAATTATGTGTTACTTCAAGGTAGAGCTGGGAGATGGAACGATTATGCAATTATAATAAGCAAAATTAGGAAGCACATGTATCCATTACGCTTCTGCTGCGCAACTTAGATATCGCACTTTGAATATATATAGCTGATAGCACGAGCAGAAAGACAATAATGCAAAGTTTACTTGGACACAATAGAGATTCGAATTGTCGGCTGAAAGAAATGGAACGGAACTTCATTATTATACTTCAACCCAAGAAGGAACATTTAATGAAAAGAGAGAATGTCTACGATCATGATTTGGTTGAAGGAAAATCTCGTGAAATTATCGAGATTCACATATCAGCACAACTATCAAATACTAACGGTCCCGCCTGAGGTAATTCCTCTGTCGTCATCACATATTGTGAAAAACAAAAACTTCTAACTCATTTTTAGAAATTGTTGAACCTTTAGGGTAGGAACTCAGGAATTTTATTTAACCTTATCTTACCCAAAAGATGAATACTCCTCTTCTGGGTAATTAGTGTTGATCAATCTTCCCTATAGAAGTCGAATATGACTGTATATCGTTGAGAGCATATATATTAAAACTACAGTTCAGACCCATATTCATCTGTTATGCTCAAATATTAAAACATCCTTCCAACTATTAAATCATATGGGTTTCTGCGTCGGTAGGTATCTAAGTCGTTATACTAGGATAGGCGAGGAATATTTTTAACTTCGCCTCTTGACATGGAAGAATGAACTTGCACGCCTCGGGAATAATAGAAACGAGTATGTTATAGATAGTCATCGTATTCGTTATCCACATAGGAAGAACTTTTGACTTTACAAGATTCAAATTACACATTCCGTCAGGAACCCGTGAGAGTTGTCCCGATATTTGGACTAAGTCCAACAGAATCAAATTTGCGCTCCCGACAATTTTTTTTTTTTTCAACCAAGTTATAGCAAAACATTACAATCATATCGAAATTGTCTATTATATTCGACTAAATCTCGAGATGGAACTTAGTTCGAAATTTTCTTTCAGAAATTAGACAATTACGAAATTCAGTTATTTTCGAAAATAATTTTCGGAATAGATTTCGACCCAATCTTCGAATGGCCAGTTCGAAAATTCTTTCGAAAACTCTTTCGAAAATTCTTTCAGAAATCACTTCGTTCCAAACTAAATCTCAAACTTGCAAAACTTGCAAAAATAAACTTCTCCATCTTACGAAAACTTATTTCGAAAACCATCCTTTCGAAAATTTAGAATTAATAAAAATCATAACCTTAACATTTCAAAAATCATCCTAAATTACCTATTATTAGGATCCTTGGAAAGTCGACTTTTGTCAACTTCTCACTGTAACTATTCTTCACTTTACCTTCCCTAAAATCTCCACAACTTCATATTATGAGGACTTATGGAATCCGAACGAACTTAGAATATTCACGAGCTCATAGACCAGATGTTTATGCTCGCTTACTAATCCTTAAATTCACTAATCTGATCCATTTGTTCTTGGACCAGTTCCATAAGGTACAACAATACCGAGTCATGTTTGTTCATAGAGAATACAACCCAACTGGACTCGCCAACTATTTCCTATGTCCACTAGTCATTTTCTTATCACATCTACAATCATCCAAACATATAGACACGTCATTATAATCACGTAATCACATCAAATATGAAACTTACAGGCAAGGCTGATTCCTCCAGACTTTTGAGCGGCCGTACATGGACTGTCTTCAGAACCTATAACTTAAGCTCTGATACCACACTGTCACACCCCACTTTTTCTATAACTAGTTTGGCGGATTTTTCACAACGTAAGCTGCGGAAGACCCGATTTAAAAATATACTTATTTAATAATTAATATATACACTCGCACACCTTTATTTTGCACACGTCTTATCTTACAATAATCTTAATCTCACACATTAAATTATTTCGAACACAATAATAAACCCTCAAGTCACATCCATGTACGCCCAGCCCTCAAAAGTACGTGGAGTCACCGCCATCAGCCTGCCTTAGTCGTGACGTGTCTCAACGTCCGACTCGTTCATACCTACAACACATAAAACGTGGAATGAGCTATAAAGCTCAGTAAGTGAAAATATGCATGTATGCACGTGCCAAAATAGCAAAGGCATCCGCTCCAATGCTTACTAACACTCGTATTCTCATAGCATTCTCATTCTTTTCTCATTCCTTTCATTTTTCTCATTCTCACAGGGCCCTTAGCTACTTACTACGCGCACCACCATTTCATGAGCTCAAATCCGATACGGATAAAATACGATAGTGGCCCACACTGGCTAGGATAAAACTAGGGTCTATCTCCAGTTTTACCATTCACCAGGTCGCCCCTCTATCTGGCCAATACAATATTTCTTTCCTGGCACGCTGGTTAATACCATGTGCCTTCCCTTTCTTTCCTGGCACGCTGGTTAATACCATGTGCCTTCCCCGCACCTAATAATTTAGGTACATATATTCGACGGCTTTACCCCCGTCATGGTGTCGTCGTAGAAGTAGCTATAATTCATTCGTGAGTCTACATCACATACTAATATCGTCAAACATATTTTGTTCTCAGACGATCATATATTGTGCATTCTCATACTGATAACTCTCACCTAGTATGTGTATGCACATGCTCATGCCATATAAATAATACCATGCATACATACCATGCTCACCTACAAGCGATAAATGCCATGCACTTTCACCTTCCAAAAACAACAATAAATCCAATCGTACACATAATATACTACAATATGGTGTACTAACTGGTATCCCACGTCATTGCAAAATAATAAAATAATAGCTTACCATGCGATTTCATTATCGCCAGTAAGCATCTCACATACAACCAACACAGGTTACCACACAATCACGTAATTCCATATAATTCACATCACGTAAAATCACCTTACATAAAACCACCAACATAAGTTACCATAATAATTACGTAATTCAATATAATTCACTCACATAAATCATACAACACAAATAACCACATAAATCAAATATAAACATGTAGTTTATATGTTGTAGATGAGATTTCCACTTACCTGATATCCTTAGCTTATCGCACAGTTAAATCGCTAACCTTCAAACCCTAATTATAGAAACATATAAAATTAGAGTTCGTTAATTTAATTATAATTTCATGAAATTAGCTTAATTTGAAAACCCTAGTTTCGACTTTTATAAATTTCGAAACCCTAAAGTTTATAACTTAACCTAAATTGGGAAATACCATTTCAGAGATAGATCTTGACATTATACATAAATCTCGATATCATTAATAAAATAAATGTCGATATATAAGTACAAGGGTTCGACATCTTGTTTCAAATCCATCAACATATATCGAGATTCTATGTCAAAAATTCTTATAATTATCGAAACCATTTCACAAACATATCGACATCTTCTTACTCGACATTACCTCATCTAAGCAATTCGACATTCCTAATAGCTTATCTCAAGATCTCATGTCATAATTTATATATATATCTATCGAAATTATAACTTCTCAAGACATGTCGACATTTAAAAATTCTAAAGACTCATATCGACATTATTCAACCACTCGACATTATTCAAGATCTTCTTAAAAATTCACTTTCACAATTTATAAGAAAAATGTCGAGACACTTCACCTAAGGCACATGTCGACATTTTCACTAATGATCTCGATAGTGACATAATAGAAATCTTAACATCATTCTTTATTATTTAAAGTTTCGACATTTATCACATAAGAATCTCGATATCAACATCAACTAAGTCTCAGCATTATTCTTGTCTCTACATCTCCTAGATGTCGACATTTCATGATTAACACCAAACAAAAATTTCACCTAATCATTCGACATCTTGTCTCTACACACAACTCGACATTTTCATATGACACTCGACATTTCAAACCCTACAAAGAAAAATGTCGATATCTCATGTAATACTTTTATAAATGTCGAAACAATTCTACACACACATATCGACATTGTAATCTATTTCGACATTTTTCCCTTCACAACTCATAAAACTCGAAACATCACATTCACTCGACATTTTATTCAAAACTTCGACATCATACCCTCAACTTTTTATATAAATTTCTTCACAACATGTCGACATCCTCATAATAATTCCAAAACAATCAAACCACTTCACATAACCCATATCGAGCTTTCATTTAAAAATTCAGTTCAACTTCTTAACAAATCTCGACCCCACTTCACCTAACAAATTGACATCTTGTCTCAAAATTCACACTACACATCTCGACATTTTCATAATAATTAGATCTTGTTCGACATCTTCAACATCACATACATATCGACATTTTCATAAAACTCTCGACATTGCATATAAATCTCAATCTTTCGAAAATCATAAACACTATTTATTTCAAAACCCATATAAACTTTCGATCAAAACTAATTTTCTCAAGAACACTATAAACATCATATCAATTCTAAACGTTGTTCTTTCTTTTCAAAAATCAAAACCCTAAAGAACATAATGAATACTTTAAAACATATTCACATCTCTCAAAAGTGAAATCTTCTATGAAACATGCGTGCTTATTACTTCCTAAGATCTATCGAATCACAACTAAAACCTAAAATTCTTGGTAGAAATTCGTACCTTCATCCAAGTTAGACAATGAGCGTTGTGTTCTTTCTCTCTAAAACTTCTCCAACGTTCATATGGTTCGTATGAGTTATTATTGCGTACTTATGCCAACTAATTAAATTATTGTTGTTAGTCATTAAAATAACTTTCTACCTCAACTATTTCCTAAAGTTTTATTCTTTGTCCATTCCTTACGTGCCCTTGCTAGTTCAATGAAAGTGATGTGTTGCTAACCATTGTCCTTATTCATTTAGCTTATATTAGATTATCATTACTTTAGTTTGCTAAATATCGAAACTAGTTAGACTTAAGTTTCGACATTTTTCCCACTTGAATTTCGAGATCACTCCCAATAAAAAAAATGAACAATTCGAACTTCCATGCTTATCGTATTATAATTTCCATTTGATAACAACATTTACCTAATCCCATCTCAAGTCAAATATTAATAGTTTAAACCTTGTATTTATCATTAACGAAATCCCTTATTAAATATCCAATCTTACCACAATTTTAAAAATCGCCCCTTTAAGTTTCGACTTCTCCTTAAATATTAGTTTCGAATTTCCCTCTCATGCAAAGTAAAATTATCAACCAATAATTTTCGTAGGTTAAATAGGTCTTAAAACTTCGAAAGCAATGAGGATAGAACAAACATGAAACTGTATACATGAACATCGATTAAACAAGTGATATATTATATTGTTAGGTGTGAAAAATAACATGGTAAGTAGCTTACGTGAATTCTCTTGAAAACAAGTATTTGTTTTAATTGTTTCTATTTTATTTTTCCTAGGCTTAAGTAATTTATTATATTGTATTTATGATTGGCCTTATTTTAAATAAGTCAACACATAACCCAAAGTTTTGGTCCATCTATTACTTATCATTTTCGGACACTTATTTGATTAAGTTTCAAAAATAATTCAAAACTGATATAACTTATACTTTCGCTCTTACTTTAATTCCCATTAACTCAAATATTTACTAAATTAATTATATTCCATCCCCGTATTAAATTTATGGGTATTACATGTGTCAGGCTATTATGTTCATAATGGAACACTCGAAGGAGCCATGGCACATCTCTTCCACCACAGTCCGCCACTACTGCGCTGACCACTCTGAAGACCGGGCTCCCTACTATTGAAAGTCACATTTCAATAGAGCCTTGGCACACTTTTTACGCCCCACGCCTACCTTCTTCTGGAGCCAGACGAGTCATCTTCGAGGCCGAACTAGACAACTTCCATTTGAAGACGACAAATCCGGCGCCAAGAAGAAGAAGATTGGAGAATCTTAACAAGTGAGTCCTAGCCGAGCCATCAATGCCTCCGCAAGAAGAGGAGATATCCCTTGTAGGGGGAGTTTGCTAGGAATCGAGATCTCCAATATGCCCAACAAAGATATCCCGCGCTGAAGTGAAGATTGAACACTAAGGGGGAGATTGTTAGGAAATATTTTGTAGTGTTCAATTTCATTATATTATCTTTGTTGGTTAGCTCTATTAAAACTTTGGACTAGTTCTTAGTTGGGTTAGTTCTTAGTTATTCATGTAATGGGCCTTCACAAGGGCCCAAGTATTATATACCAACTTGTGGTATAAATACTAAAATCCTAACACATAGTTAGGTGTGCTTGTGTGTGTAGATCAAATAAACATATGTTAGAGTGAGAGAGCCTCCTCAAGAACACCACCAAGCCCCACACGCCCCGTTCTTAAATCTCGATCATTTGGCGTGTTTAATCCGTCCTTAGTCGTATTGTTGGTGAAATCTCGGACCAACACGCGTCAACGATCACATATCCAACGATTGACTTAGGACATATTTGGCACATCATAGGAAACGTTTTGTAGTTTTTCCGAAGTTCTTGAAATCATCACTAAATTTACCCACCAAAAATTTTCGACGCTCAAAATTTTTCAAAATTTCATTCTATCTTTCGAGAAAACCAAACTTTTCGGAACTGAATTTTCAAAACCATTTTTAAGATGTCAATATTTTTTGAAAAGAAAGTGGATGCTCAAGCTAGAGAACTTGATGAATTCACACGTCAAGTACTTGAGCTAGATGTCATATGGAATGTAGTCTCTCAACAATATGAGATTACTCAATCACCACAATAACTATTTCACTGGAGTTATCCCTTTAGAGAAAATTATTGCGAAACTAGACGACCAAATTCCTCTCTAGGATCCAACGGGGAAAATACTTTACATTCTAAAAAACCTATCTCGTGTTGGGAAATTCCAGAGGTTGCTAGTAAACTTTCCGAATTGAACGGAACCTTGCAATCGGAAAGAGAAGGTTTTCAAGCGGAAAAGCAAGAACTTTTAGAGGAGATTTCAAATCTCAAAAACGCCCCGCCCTTACCTGTTCTAACTACTCATACTATAGAAATATCTTCCTCTAAACAGGATAAGTGAATTCAAATAGACGCTTTTTTTCCTAAAATTTAAACAAAGAAAACTTTTACTACTACTTCTAAGTCATCGACGACTAGAGTTTTAAATGATAATAATAATTCAAACTCACTTTTGACTGAAGCTGAAAATTTAAGTAAAAGAAAAGCGCTTAAAATTGCTAAGGAACAAATAAAGATTAGGAAGGAAAAAGCAAAATCGATATTATATACCAAAACTAAGGTCGTAAATGTTCAAGATCCGTCTCCCATTCCTATCAAAATGGAAGCTCATAAAGAAAAAAGGTCAAAACATGCTTATCATTCTAGTAAACAAAAATCCACTAAAAATTGCCATTTTGATGTGAATCGTGTGAGCACTTCACGCATGAAGAACGTTTCATGTAATAACAGTGCCAATAATTCTATATGTTCTTATGCATACCTAAAATATTCAGTTCATGTTAAATCTGAGAAACATCTAATGCGATTGGCTTCGAAGAAAATTTTTAAATCTTCTCCGAAACACATGTTCACCTGCGCTGAAATGTCAAACACGTGTCAAATTAGTCCTAAATGGGTACCTAAAGCTGCATGGCAATGTGCATAAAATGTTTCCTGCTAATAAGGGAGGACCCATCCAATGGGTAGGTACATAAAGAGCTGCTCCACATCTATGACTGTTATGCAACGAGAGCCGCCACAACATTCCCTCACGTATGTATCTGCAGTTGCCCCTCATACGTGATTAAGGGATGGGATGCGGGCGGCTAAAACCACATTGATAAATTTCGTAAATCCAAAATAGCATGAATTCAAATGTTCTAAACGTATTGTACTTTTCAATATGCATATGTGCTGAAAAGAATGATATACCAAACTTGCTAGTGAAATCTAGGAACAACCGCCTTTTATTTTAAAATATATTTTTCATCAGATTTCGCACTCTAGTGCTCAAGAAATATATTTTTGCATCTACACCAGTGTTTTTAAAAGCGTTGCTTAGCGCGCTATGTAGCGCGCAAAAGCGTTTTCTTTAAGGAAAACGCTATAGTGCGTGCTATATTTCGCGTTTCTCCTCAAAAGCGCACGCTTTTGATGACATGTCACGCTATATACGCAACAAAACGCGCTGAATACGCTATATCATAAAATTCCAACGCTATTTAGGATATTATATACAATAACTTTTAGAAAAAATATATGCCGATTTTTATCAGCAAATTAGGCCCATTATCAACAAAATAAGCCAATTTCTGAAATTAATCAGCCCAATTGGACAAGTGCCCATGAAACTTTCCACCTAGGTGATGCCATTTATATAGAAAACGTTGCAAGCTCGTTACATAATGGGAATCGGTGTGGGACAACCGGACAATGCATTTGTGTTTCGTTAGAAACAAGAAAAGGACAAGCTGACCATTCTATCCATCTTTTATGTAATTGTTTTTACATCTAATTTTATTGATTTTTTTTATCCATTTACCTCATATGTCAGTAGAGCTGTCAAAATGGCGGGCCGGACTGGGTTGGCCCGCCGACGCCCGCCACTTGGCGGGGCGGGGCGGGCTGGCCCGCCACCTGGCGGGCCTAAAAAATGGGGGACCGGCCCGCCCGCCTATATATATATTATTTATTTTGTTTGTATTTTATTTTATAATTTAATTATTAATTTGTTTTAGTTAATTAAGGTATTTAATAATAAATTATGGATAAACAACATATTAATTATATACTTATAAATATATATGTTATTAATTATGGTATAATTTAATGAATCATTAACTATTAAATTAATATATTTAAACATAATATATAATATAAAAAATATATATAATTTTATTAAACTAGCGGGCCAGCCCGCCCCGCCTAGCCCGCGGCCCGCGCGGGCTAGCATGTTTAGGCCCGCCTTCTGGCGGGCCTTAAAAATCTCGGCCCAGCCCGCCCCATATGCAGGGCGGGGCGGGCCGGCCCGCGGGCCGCGGGCCTTTTTGACAGGTATATATGTCAGTGATGCTTTATGTGGGTGGACGTGAGTTTCTCAAATAATCATAACTACTAATAATTTATTTACTTTAACTAAAATAATATATATTGAGCAATAACATACCAACTAATTATACTACTGAATATATTAACAAAACTTATTGCTAATTTCTCCACTAAATTATCAAAACCGAACATCTATGTCGGGAATATATTATTGAACCCAAATTTTATAAGCTTACTGAATAATGTGCTTATGATTAATAATTTGTTATAAATTATGCTTCTTAACACAATAAGTGGCTTGTCCGAAATACTCACGCAACACGCTACGCTATTTACGCTACACGCTATCTGAACTGAAACGCGACGTGTTGCGCTATGCGCATTTTAAAACACTGATCTACACTCCGAAAATTATTTCAAATCTTTACACTTCAAAAAATTAATTTTCGCATACTCACTCCGAAAATTTTGAATATTCGCAAGTTAAACTACGAAAAAATATTTTCACACTCATACTCCAAAATTAAATTTCGAAACCAAAACATAATATTATTGGCACATTATAGAAAACGCTTTTAGTAACATTCGAAGTTTCTCGACATTTTTTCAAAACTTCTCGGTATATACCAAAAGATTTCAACGCATAAATTTTGAAACTTCACCGTATTTCACGAATACTAAAACTTTTCGGTACAGAATTGTCAATCGTCAAAACTCCTCAAATCTACAAAGCGCATCAAAGATCACATTTCCAACTATTGACTTAGGACATTTTTGGCACATCATAGGCAAAGTTTTGTAATTTTTCCGAAGTTCTTGAAATCATCACTTAATTTACCCACCAAAAATTTTCGACGCTCAAAATTTTTTCAACACTTCACGCTATCTTTCGACAAAACCAAACTTTTCGGAACTGAATTTTCAAAACCATTTTTAATATGTCAATATTTAGAAAAGAAAGTGGATGCTCAAGCTAGAGAACTCAGACAAATTGATGCGTCAAGTACTTGAGCTAGATGTCATAGTGGAATGTAGTCTCTCAACAATATGAGATTACTCTAAATCACCATAATAACTATTTCACTGGAGTTATCCCTTTAGAGAAAATTGTTGCGAAACTAGACGAACGAAATTCCTCTCTAGCGTCCAACGGGGAAACTATTTTACATTCTGAAAAACCTATCTCGTGTTGGAAAAATCCAGAGGTTGCTAGTAAAATTTCCGAAGTGAACGAAACCTCGCAATCGGAAAGAGAAGGTTTTCGAGCGGAAAAGCAACAACTTTTAGAGGAGATTTCAAATCTCAAAAACACCCAGCCCTTACCTGTTCTAACTACTCGTTCTATGGAAATATATTCTTCTAAACAGGATAAGGGAATTCAAACAGACGCCTTTGTTCCCAAAATTTTAAACAAAGAAAACTTTTACTACTACTTCTAAGTCATCGGCTGCTAGAGCTTAAATGATAATAATACAAACTCATTGACTGAAGCTGAAAATTTAAGTAAAAGAAAAGCGCTTAAAATTAAGGAACAAATAAAGATTAGGAAGGAAAAGGCACAATTGAAATTATATACCAAAACTAAAGTTGTAAATGTTCACGATTTTCCGTCTCCCATTCCTATCAAAATAGAAGCTAGTAAAGAAAAAGGTCAAAACATGCTTATCATTCTAGTAAACAAAAATCCACTTAAAATCGTCATTTTGATGTGAATCGTGTGAACACTTCACATACCATGACTGGTATGCAATGAGAGCTGCTCCACATCCATGACGGTATGCAACAAGAGCTGCCACAAATGGTATATGTAGTTGCCCCACTTACGTGATTAAGGGATGTGATGCGGGCCGCTAAAACCACACTGGCAAATTTTGTAAATCCTAAATAGCATAAATTGAAATGGTCTAAATGTATTGTACTTTCAATATGCATATTGCTGAAAATAATATATAGAAAATCATTTCGAGAACCCAACTTTCGAAAATTGACTGTCGTTATTTATTTTCGCAACTCAAACTATCGAAAATCATTCCTCTGAAAATTTCACAACATACCCTTCGAGAATCAATTTTCGCATATCACCTTTCGAAAATCTATTTTCGCATAAGAACACTTTCGAAAATTTTACATTCTCGCAACCTTTCGAAATCTCAATTCTCAAAACACATGCTTTCGAATCAATTTTTGCAACCCCATCTTTCGAAAATTGATTTTTGCAAAACAGATTTTCGAAACTTAAACGCTAGAAGAGTTTTGCAAATTATTCTCGAAACCTTTATACTTAGAAAATTTTCGCAATTACCTTTCGGAAATCGGATTTCACCATTCGAAAATTTTTCTGGCACGCAGAACATTCGAAAAAGATTTTCGATAAAAAAATTTCGGAACTCGCAACCAGGGCTTGCGAAAATCATATTCGATACTTTGAAACTTCAAAATTTTCACTCATTCGAAAATTTATTTCGCACTCAAGACGTTCGAAAATTTTTCTCGATTCATAAAAATTTTCGGATATCTTCCCAAAATCCATTTCACATAGAGGGCATTCGAAAATTATTCTCGGTACATCACTTGTAAATTTGCGAAACCATATCTTTCGAAAATCATCCTCGCATAAGGGCATTCGAAATTTTCAACATCTAAAATTTTTGAAACCACATCATTCGAAAATTACATTCTTGCAAAAGGGCATGCGAAAAATGTGTTTGACACGGAAATGTTTTGAACAAATACAACACTCGAAAATCAATCTCGACATAACACTTAGAAATTTTCGAAACTAACAGCACAATATATGTTCGAACTCCTCATTTTACAAACTCGATACACTTCACTTAGGAAATTCTTCAGAAACACCTAGTGAACAACCACATAATCCCATCGTGTATAGTATCTCTGGTTGCTCCACAGACACGACTGGTTAGCGATGCGAGCAACCAAACCTATGTAAATTCTATATGTGCATACCATAATAAATTGGCATGCATGTCGAGCTCAAAAGATAATAGACCTACATTTAAAAAGATAGTGAACATTATAGCTATGCATGCTTCTAAAGGAATTTAATTCCAAATTTTTTATGCATACATGAGCTGAAATGCCTAACTCCCTGTTATAGGTACATTTTCATTATGCATACGATCTCTTGATAGCGTTTAGCTTTTATGTATGCATATAAGCTGAATTGGTAATAAACTATATTTTTCTAAATGGTACATTTCTGAATATGCATTTTTAATACTTCGCGAGATTTTGAAATTCACAACATATTCTGCATTGAAAAAACAAATATTGTTTTTCTTAAATGAGCTTAATTTGAGGGGGAGCTAAGCCTTTATTATAAAAGAAAAGCAACTCTTATTTTTTTAAGGGGAGCAATAATTATATTTTTTAGGGGAGCATACTTAAATGCGTGAACTTAGGGAAGAGAATCGAAAGATAATTTTAATACGAATATGCATTTGAGGGGGAGTAATTCAGTTTTAAGAAGCATGATTTGAGAAAAAACATATATAATATATATAGTATATTATTACATTATTAATACAATAATATATATATCCAAAAAAGGGCAAAATAAATAAAGAAGGCACACAAAAATGCCTCATGCGCTCATCATCTGCTTCAACAAATATTCCCTCCGATATCCGAAGATACGCCTCAGGGACGAATCTCGAGCTTACAACGGTCCACTCTTTCGAAAGGCTATGGTGACCTCTAGTGCTAACTCGATGCTCACTCCAACCGACCTGCTCCGGACTTGCTGATTCATCTAAAGCAGCGCCCACACCTTCCCGGATGCACATATATTTTGTTCCCATGATTCAGTAAGCCCAACTGAATCTAACCCCGGAACATCAACGAGAACTTGTCAAAATCTTACAACACCAGCCTCCGACGATGTTTTGGAAACTTTTGAGAAGACGGACACCACACAAATTCCCTTATCTCACAAATTATACGGACCAACCCTCATAGGTACAGATGCTAATTTTATCAGCTCCCGGGTAGAAGTTGCCTCATTTGGTCCAATGGCGCATGCACAACCGAGCCTTACCCACTCATCGATCTTCCAACAGACCGATGTTTCATTAAATCACGGGGAACCACATAAGCATCACTTGGAAGCGGGAGATATTGAACTAAGTGGTAGTCAGCCCCACACCACTGAACTTTCTTGAACACATCGAGTCTAGGTGTCCTCACTACCTAAATGTTTTATATTATTTTTTTCAGACACATGCACCTTTTCTTATCTGGACTTCGTGACCTGATCAGAACTTCCGTAGACATGTCATTCTAAGACATGCTTGAATGATCGGAAGAAAGTCTTGCCGTTGCAACATCAAAACAACAACGTTTTCAGGTTATCGTCTTCGAGTTAGTCTCAATAATGACGAAAGTGCAAGATAGATCAGAAAATGTTAAATCTGAAGCGCCGTCAAAGAATCAAGCAAACACCACCACAGACTTTAAGAACATTGAAGTTGCCGCCTCAAGTACGCCTCTCGGATTGTAAAGAAACTCCCCAATCACACAAGTTTGACCAAATGTAGGGGAGCTGTGCCACAATCGAAAGGAAAGATTGGACGCAAATTACAAGATACGGCCATCAACTTCAGCACGAACTTCAAAGATCAAAGTTGCCGCCTACAATACAACTCTTCAAATTTAAAGAGAATTTTCAAACCCAACACGTGGTTGAACTAATGCAGGGGAGTCGCGACTATGAAGGGAGAGCTGGAAGCCACAATCGAACGGAAAGATTCGTCTCGTGTACGCCTCTCCAAACTTAAATAGAAATCCCCAATCCCAACAGAAAGTTGACCAAAAGCAGGGGGAATGGTGACTATCCAAGGGAGAGATCGTACACAAAAAGAGACGATCCGGCAAGCAGCTTTGAACACCTTATGAGAAGAGAAGTTCAGGAGACGATGAGCATGAAGATCTCCTAAAGAAGATGTCACAAGACAAAACAAAGGATGAGGTGATTGAAGAAGAACTCGCACACAAACGCTTCCGCAGACGCAACTCTGATACATGTTCTTTGAGTACTCAGGACGATTACAAGACCAAGATAACAAGCGCTGAATTGCAAATTGAACACAAAGGGAAAGATTTTTTAGAATTATTTATTGTGTTCAATTAATTAGTTTACTTAAGTAAACCGAGCTTTTACTTTGTAAAGCCCAGTGAGCTTTTATTTGTAATGGGCTTACAAGGGCCCAAGTACAATATACAAACATGTGATTTATGTACTAAAACCCTACACGTTTAGGGTGTCTTGTATGTGTAAAAAATTATAGTGAGATAATTTTAAAAGAAGAAACTCCATCTCCTCTCAAGAACGCACGGACAACACCCCACGGATTCAATTCTTCCATCCCAAAATCATGGTAAACTTCTTAATCTTTGTATTGCTGGACATAGTAGGACTTTGAGATCTCCTAAAGAAGAGGTTTCAAGTCAAGATAAAGGAGGAGGTGACTGAGGAAGAACACGCGCACACACGATTTCGCCAATGCATACTTTGATACGTGTTCTTCGAGCACTCAGGATCACCACATAAGACGAATATAACCAGCGTGTAGTTGTAAATTAAACACAAAGGGGGAGATTGTTAGGAATTATTTATTGTGTTCAGTTAATTAATTTATCTTAGTCTAGTATTTTAATTAAGTGAAATAGATTTTATTTAATAGAGTCTAGTAAACTTTTATTTGTAATGGTCTTATTTAAGATAAACATTGTACTGTAATGGGCTTACAAGGGCCCAATTACTATTTACCAACATGTGATATAAGTACTGAAACCCTAACACGTACTTAGGGTGTCTTGTGTGTGAACTTTTTAAAGAGAGATAATTTTCGAGAAGGAGCCGTTCCCAACCTCCCTCAAGAACTCACGCAACATCCCATGCCGCTTCTCCCAGTCAATCGTGGTAAAACTCTTCAATAGATGTTTTAGTTGGATAATCTAGGACTTACACATACATTCGATCATGGTTCTATTAAGAGAGATAGTGGTGTGTCAAATATTTTTTTAAATTTTTTGAATGTGCCGTAATTTATTTCACAACAAGAAAACATAGCATCAGACATGAAAACTAGATTTGGAATTCATTCCATGTCTAATTATGAGTATTAGAAATGCACTTCTGACACGGTTTTTTTATTTTTATTTCAAAATAAATTAATTTTTCATTTAGACACGGGTTAGATACGGAAATAAAACGGAAGTTTTGAATCTGTGTCTAACTTACGAATATTAGAAACGGATTCTGACACAGTTTTTATTGTATTTCAAAATAAATTAATGTTTTTATTTAGATACGATTAGATACGAGATAAAAATGGAAATGTTCTCTTTATGAATCCGGATTTCGACACACTTTTTTATTTTTATTTCAAAATAAAATTAACAAGGATTAGATACGAAAATAAAAACTGAAATATTCTGTTTCTGAATCCGTGTCAAAATAGTTAATATTTTGATCTTGGGCTTAAAAGGTGCATTTTGACGTGCCCAAGTTAAACAACTAAGAACTTGAAAGCTGATATTTGAGAAATTAATAAATTAAAATAAAATGTCCAGCCCATATTTGAGAAATTAATAGCCCACCCCATTTTAAAATAACACTTAATGAAATTAACAGAACTAATCGTTTTTTCTCAGCAGCTAGATAGAAAACAGAGAAGCTGCGAGCTGCCATGGGAGGTAGAGCTCCGTTCGGGCGTTGATCAAATCGACAAGGTAACTATTGCAATCCCAAATCAACACTTTGAATCATCACGAGCTTATTTTATTCTCTTCCATTTCACCAGCTCATTTTGATTCGGCAATGTTATAAATCTATTTTCTAGGTCGTTGGAGTTCATTGATATCTATTTGGTTGATTGGAAGCTGCTTTATTAGTATTTTTTAGCCCTTAGTCAATCTGTTAAGTATTTGCTTCACGCTTAGCTTTGCTTCCCGTGCTTTATGTGGATATGAGGTTTCTTAATTGTTTGATATGTGAGTTGTGATTTCTGCCTGTTATTTAAATTTTTTTTCATTTATTTGGAAATTTGTCTACATTTGGGGGAAACTGTTGTGTTTTGTATGTGTGTCTGATTGGTGAAATATGCAATTGAGTTTTTTATGCTTCATTTCCCTTTATAATATTGGATATTATTTGGCTCTTTAATTGGAATCGAAGAAGATGAAAACATAGTACCTTGAATTGGATCATAAAAGTATGCATTAGGTTAATCCCTACATTTGCTCATTTATAATAGGCTTTCATTTGACTTGTTTCACAACTTAAGAACGCAGAATTATGATTAGCAACTATATTGTGGATAAAAGCGACTTGCTATTGGCTTTTGGCGTTAGGTTTGATAATCGTGTGGCTGGTAAGTTGGAGGCATTTGCTATAGTTCACATCAATATCGACTTGGCGGAGATCGGTAAGAACAAGCAACCACACTTGGCTATCTGTGCTAACGTAAAACTGTCCCTGGAAAATATGAATGCAATGTTGGAGCACGAAGGTACTAACAAAGCCTACGATTTCCCTGATTGGAGCGAATTAAGAGAGCAGAGAGAAAAGCACCCGCTAAATTTCAAGACTTTCGGCAAAGCGATTCCACCGCAGTATACCATCCAAATGCTCGATTAATTAACTGGAGGGAATGCTATTATTAGCACTGGTGTGGGACAGCACCAAATTTGGTCTGCTCAGTTTTACAAGTACAACGACCGAGGTAGTGGCTGGCCTCGGGCAGGCTAGGGGCAATGGGCTTCGGGCTGCCCGCCGCTATCGGTGCAGTAGTGGCCTGGCCCGATGCCGTGGTTGTTGACATAGATGGCGACGGTAGCTTCATAATGAACGTGCAAGAATTAGCCACGGTGAGATAGAGAATCTTCCAGTGAAGATCATGCTGTTGAACAATCAGCATTTAGGGATAATTGTTCAGTGGGAAGATCGGTTCTATAAGTCGAATAGGACTCAAATTTATTTGGGAAAACCCACTAAGGAGGCTGAGATTCCCGGATATGTTGAAAACTGTGGAGGAGTATGGTATTCCTTGTTCTCGGGTGACCAATAAAGTGGACTTGAAGAAGGCTATTGGACGATGCTTGATACCCCTGGGCCGTATTTCTTGGATGTGATTGTTCCTCATCAAGAATATGGTTTGCCCATGATTTCTTGCCGGCGGCAGCTTTAACGATGTTATTACGGAGGGAGATGGGAGAACTAAGTACAACTGATTGTTTGTTGTACCAATTTAAGGGTGGGATGCAAGAATATGCGAGCTAGTTAAAATTTCTGCTTGGTTGAGTTTTCTATTGTTATGATTGTGTCGGATTTTGTAAAGCAAATTTAGATGGCTTTCATGATAGATGTTTTAGGTTCGATTGTGGTTTTTGATGACATAACAATATTTTTGGTGAATTCTAGTTTTGAATGGTACAATGTTTTAAATGCATGTGAAGATTGTGTTGCAACTTAAGTGAGTATGTGGGATTCATATTTAGATAATTCACATGGCACATAATGTCAATTTAAGAGAAATATCCGTGTCTTGTTATGATTCACAACCATATATGTATTGATCTGAGCTCTGATGTCATGCAAAATAATTGTCACTTATATTTCCAACAAACATCATTGCATTCACGGCTTGTAAGAAGATAATCGTCGTTTATTCGTAACTATAACCACAATGGGGGCATAATGGTACCTTATCATCTTCAAAATTGGACACCATTTTTGCAAAACATTGACATTTTTTGGGGGATTAGATGAACAATGTGTTAGTAATTGAAAGTTAATTGAAATGGACAGTTCATGAGCGACAATAGGATTTTTTAGCAGCCTTGCCCAAAGGCAATCGGCAAAATGATAGCAACGGATAAAGATGAACCGAAAGGCACTATAATTGATCAACGTACTTAAAAGTTGATTTATTGCTTCTTATCGTGATTGCATTTCACTCAAAAAATACGCATATTTCATGCAGCTGGTTTTGGTCACCGAGATCACATTAGAAAATGCTCAAATCAAGCGAAATTGGTCTATTCCATAAGCTTTTTTAATTGCTTTCCTTATAATCGATAACTTGCCATTAAAAAACAAAAGTACAAGCATCCTAAACAGCAGACAGAGTCGTATGGTCGGATTGCGCCGAACGGAAACAATTCCTCAAAAGGTCCAAAAAACTAAACCTATTTCTAAAACCAAGAACAAAAGAATCTATAACAAAAAAAACTATTTAAGCTAAATTTACGATATTCTTCACCTTCTTAGGTCTTCGAATTCTGAGTTTTGTCTTCATCGGACTCAGGAGAGAGAAAAAGCTCCCGACTCGAGGATCGGAAGAGAAGAGTCTCCCAGACGGACGACGGGGAGGCAGAAGTGGGCGGCGTCTGGCGGCTGACCGAAGGCGGCATGATGGTCGGAAAGGAGACGACGGGGCGGCGATAGGTGTCATCTGGCGGCGGGAGGCAGGGCGGTCGGAAGGGGGACAACAAGAGCCCCACCAAACATTTCTTTACCTAATGTTAATCTATCTAGTTCCACCTAATACCCCAACCAAACATTTATTTATCTAATGTTAATCCATCTACTTCCACCTAATACACCAATCAATCGGGGCCTATATTCAAAAGATGTGTGGCCACTGTTGCAATTTTCCCCCTATATCCGATACGTATATTAAACTTATTTTATTAGTAAACGTACGAGAAAAGGCTCAAGCAATTTAAAAAGCCTATTTCCTAGGCTAGATTTTTTCTTCTCATTTTCGGCATGTGGGAAAAACAGAAACAAAAAAACAGGTAAGTTCAAGAAAAGACCTTACTCTTTGAAAAGAAAAAGAAAAGACCTTACTGAAGAGATAGTGTTGAGCAACAAAAGGAAAAAGACAGACTGACCATAGTCGGGGGCGGACCCACGTAGGGGCTCGGGGGTATTGACCCCCCGGCCATTGTCTTGCTAAGTATATTATATGCGTTAGAATTATCGAAAATCGCCTTTGGTGCAGTGGTTTTTTTTTCTTACTTTGAAGTCTTTACCTGTAAAAGGCCATGGTCCGAATCTCCTGGAAGTTTTTTGTTTCTTTTTTAAATAATTGTGTGGACTGTGTGCTGGGCTTGACCCCCCAGTCACTCCAGGCTGGGTCCGTCCCTGTGTCCATAGTGAAATGTCTGAAACAACGGATAACTAATTGACGCGTAAAAGATAATCTCAGGCCAATGTGAAAACTCTGAAAGCACAAGAGAGTAATACATTATCATCAGCAACAGCTCATTTTTATACAAAGATATACTTCTGATCTATTTAGTTAAGAGTATGAACTAATCAGTTAATACGACGCAGTTTTTTAAGGTAGAACAAAAATTTTTTTACCTCGAAACCCGCGAAGTGTTCAGTTCAACATATGAAGACGTCGAAAACACTGAATTAATACTACGAAGCTAAGAAATTCAAGCGGTCAATCAGCAAAATACGACTCTTTTACTCTGCTTAGTATCACAAACTGAAACAAACAGCAAATAGATTAATTGGATAAGCAATGAGAGAATGATTGGGCAATAACCATGTTACCCCGGGTTCTCACCCCCAATGCGGTGAAATACTCAATCGACCATAACTAGCTTAAGGACCCCCTGTTTGGCCTGCCAAACTACCCCAACGGGAAGAACGCCCCGCCTCTGACCCAACATGGGCGACGCTCCTCGTCCCCTCGAGATATGTAGGCAATAGCCCGTTCGGGATTAATTCCCAGGAGTCCCCAACCTAACATAAGGCAAATCCCAGACCTAGGGAAGAATGCCCAGGAGTCCCCAGCCTGACATAGGGCAAATCCCCGACCTGGGGAAGAACTAGAGTCCCCAACCGGGCACAAGGCAAGTCCCTGACCTAAGGCGAATGAAGGCTGAAGTCCATCAGAGGAAACCAAACGCGAAAGTCACCCGAAGGGAACGATGGCCGAACTTCCTCCGAAGTCCCTGGGGAAGTTATGCGCGGAAAATCAGTCGAAGGAATCATCTCCTAGAAACGCCCGAAGCCCCAGGGGACGACCGCCTGAGTCGCCCTAAGCCCCAGAAGGCAGTCGCATGCCGAAAACGCTCTAAGCCCCAGAGGGCAGCTGCATGCCTAAGTCGCCCTAAGCCCCATAAGGCAGCCGCATGCCGAAGTCGCTCTAAGCCCCAGGAGACAACCTCATGCCACAAAATGCCCGAAGCCCCAGGGGATGATCGCCTGAGTCACTCTAAGCCCCAGAAGGTAGTCGCATGCCGAAAACGCTCTAAGCCCCAGAGGGCAGCTGCATGCTGAAGTCGCCCTAAGTCCCAGAAGGCAGCCGCATGCCGTAGTCGCCCTAAGCCCCAGAAGGCAGCCGCATGCCGAAGTCGCTCTAAGCCCCAGGAGACAACCTCATGCCACAAAACGCCCGAAGCCCCAGGGGATGACCGCCTGAGTCGCCCTAAGCCCCAGAGGGCAGCTGCATGCCGAAGTCGCCCTAAGCCCCAGAGGGCAGCTGCATGCCGAAGTCGCCCTAAGCCCTAGGAGACAACCTCATGCCACAAAACGCCTGATGCCCCAGGGGACGACCGCCTGAGTCGCCCTAAGCCCCAGAAGGCAACCTTATGCCACAAAACGACCGAAGCCCGAGGGGACGACCGCCTGAGGAAAACTCCCGAAGGCAGTTACCCCACTACCTTAAATTATGTTTGAAGGCCACTGACACGTACGTGATCACCCCAACGTGGAGAAACCGCTCAGGGTCAAATCCAGATGCACTAAACGCGGAGGAAACTACCAAGGGGCGCTGAACGTGGGGAATAACCGTCAAGGGCTGAGCTTGTCCCTCCAACACTATAAATACCATTAGAAATTCCCCTAACGAGGTACATTTTTCCGAGATTATACCGTTACTCTGCCATTTTTGCACTGTACTCTCCTTCCTTAAACTACCTTAAAACGGAATTACCCTCTTGACTGAGGCAAGAGGGCAAACGGCCCCCAAAATTACCCTGTTTCCACAGTTTTCAGCACAGGCGCACGGCGGAGTTCAGGCGGGGAAAAGCTCGTCAGTCCATTTCCGCGGTAGGTCAATTTTCGACGGCATCAATTTTGCGCCGTCTGTGGGAAACTTTGGTTTCTCTCTAGTAGAAATTTTATATGGTGACTGTCGAAAACGATCTTGTGCTGCCCAATGGTAACGAGCCGACCCTGGCGGAAGTCGCCGCGATGATGGCCGTGACCATGCAAGAGATGAGGAGTATCGAAACCCATTTCGGTGTGCTCATGGCAGAACGGAATCGGGAGAATCGCCGGCCTCCACCCAACGAAGAGCGTGGCGCCAACCAACTAGGAGCAAATAGGGAGCATGACGCTGAATCTGAAGTAAGAGGACATGAAGAGGAAAACCCGACACTGGCATCGGTGGTTAGAAGAGCACGTGCCACTAGGAGGCGACAGGCTGAGCAGCAAACAGCCGAACTGGAAGGCATGAAGGAAGAGATCCGCAAATTGCAAGAGCGAATGAACCCACCAGAAGTACCATTCACCCCACGGGCATCACCTTTCTCGCCCGACGTGCTATCAGCTCCACTCCCAGGACATTTTGCTACTTCGAGACAGGGAAATACGATGGAACGGGACCTCCTGAGGATCATCTCTCTGTTTTCGAGGGAAATGCAACCTTGTACCAGCTGGACGATGCCATCAAATGTCGTCTCTTCGTGACTACGCTCACCAAGGGTGCCCAATAATGGTTTGCGCTACTACCCCCAGGAGAAATTAAAAAATTTTAGGACCTTATGAGCCACTTCCTGAAGTATTTCTCGAGTAGCCGAAGACGCCCCTCCTCAGCCGTGAAACTGTTGAACATAAGGCATGTTGAAGAAGAAAGCCTGCAAGATTACCTTCGGCGTTTCAACCAAATAAAGATGGAAGTACCCAGTGCTACGCCCGAGTTACTCATTGGGGCGTTTCACCATGGCCTTCGCAATGGGGACTTGTTCAGATCCCTAGTGAAGAAATACCCGACGACCGTGGAGGAACTGGTGACCCGAGTGGAGAAGTACGGCCGAGTGAAAGAGTCCCATGCCAGAGAACCTGAGTACAAAAAGCTAAAGAGTTCTCCTCGAGATCGGAAGAGGAGCCCACTTAGGGATCAGGGCCCCAAGCCTTCTACTATCTCGAAGACACCGAAGGGAAGCAACTCGACCGACCCTGGAATGCCCGCAAGCTCCGAAAATATTATCCCTAGAGGGGGGTACCCTCATTATGCATACACATAATTTCCTAAGTTTTTAGCATCGTTTTTCCAAGTTTGCTTTCTTATTACTTGGATGTAAGCTAGACACTACTATTAATGCAATTCCCTTTCTTCTTTTCATACGAGGATGATTCGAGGGAAAACTTAAAACAACCAAAAGACATGAAGACCCGGGTAGAAGATTTATTCCCTAAGAGACATAAACCCCAGGGCTCACTTATTCCCCACGGGTAAAAACAAAGCGCGCACATTGTATCCCTCTGCGAGAGGCTGAAATCTTCCCCAAGGGAAGAGAAGACCACGCGCACATTGATTCCCTCTGCGAGAGGCAGCTCACTGTTCCCTTCGGGAACGTCGCGCACATTGTATCCCTCTACGAGAGGCTGAAATCTTCCCCGAGGGAAGAGAAGACCACGCGCACATTGATTCCCTCTGCGAGAGGCAGCTCACTGTTCCCTTCGGGAACGTCGCGCACATTGTATCCCTCTGCGAGAGGCTGAAATCTTCCCCATGGGAAGAGAAGACCACGCGCACATTGAATCCCTCTGCGAGAGGCAGCTCACTTCCCTTCGGGAACGTCGCGCACATTGAATCCCTCTGCGAGAGGCTGAAATCTTCCCCAAGGGAAGAGAAGACCACGCGCACATTGAATCCCTCTGCGAGAGGCAGCTCACTTCCCGTCGGAAACGTCGCACACATTGAATCCCTCTGCGAAAGGCAGCTCACTATTCAATCCATAGGTTCTTATCATAAAATCCTCAAGTCTCTCCTCGGGCTCAGGTGGACGCCCCTGACCTAAGGCAAGGGACTTTGGCATTGGTATATGTTACCCTAAAACGGTAAAATACTCATATCGTCCGCGGATAAATCAACACCCATCCGCCTATCAAAAGGTCCCATCCAGTTGGGGATAATGTCCTGAAAATCCCGACTTGGCGGAAGGGCTCCATCCAACAGCGGCAACGCCCTGAAACCCCAACCTGGACAAAAGGTACCAGCTAGTTGGGGATAACGTCCTGAAGGCCCGCTGATAAACGCATTTTAGTGCGTTTATCGTAGTATTTATTTGGGGTATAATAGAGCTTTAGAAATTAAATTATGCATTTATTCGATATATTTACACTTGTTTTATTGTTGAAGGAGCTTAGGACGAGTCTCGGGCGAAAAGGAGCGAAAACGAGGCAAAACGGCGCGAAAAGGGGCAACACTGCCCTCGGTCACGACCAGACGCATTAAGCGTCACGGCCGTGACGAGGGACAGCGCGTGGAGGAGAGGGACGCATATGATGGTCACGGCCGTGACGTGCTATGCACGTGGCCGTGACCAAGGACAGAGAGCTAGCCAGACGATGGTCACGGCCGTGACGGCCGAGGCACTTGGCCGTGACTTGGGGTAGAGAGCATGACTGATGATGGTCACGGCCGTGACACCTTATGCACTTTGCCGTGACGCATGGTTTCAATTTTCTCGCATAGAGTCGGTGGGGGTCACGGCCGTGACGGCCCATGTCCCAGGCCGTGACCTATGCGAAATTTCTTATAAAAGCCCAAATTCGACTCAGAAAGAGGGGACTTCGACCAGATACAAATCCTAAACGCTCTAGAGACGAAAAATAGCACGAAAGAACGTAGAATCACGCCCCGGAGCGCAAGAGACGGAGTTCTACGCAAACGTGAACGAAGAACAAAGATCTACCCGAGCTTTCAACGATTATGAGTTCTTTTCTCTTAATTTCTATTTCCTTAGTTGTTTTTCCTTCTATTATGCGTAGCTAATTCCCTTTGTGTTTGGGATTAGATGAACGCTAGGATATTTCGTAGTTAAGACTTTTAATTATCATGACTATGTGTTTTGACTATTTATCGTTCTATGAAATTATTTCGTTAAAGTAATTGTTTGGAAAATCGTTTAGGGCGACAGCTAAATAACGATTAGGCCATTCGTAGAAGATAGGATTCGAGTATAGGGCGAAAGCAAATACTCGATCCTCGCCGTTAGTAATTAATGAATTTTAGATCCCCGCGAGCGTTTAGGGCGACCGCAAACTCGCGAGCAGGCAGGAAAATTACTGCGATCTAGTCAAAATCACGTAGGAGCGATAATTTATTGTCTTAGCCAATAATACCTAGCGGGATTCGAATCCCGAGCACTTTTTCTTATCTGAAAGCTTCGTATCAGTTTAACGTGTTCTTTGAATTTCTAGTCGATTTAGGGGTAAGTGTTAGGTTAAGTCATCAAAAATCTGCGTATTTTATTTAGGCTAAATATCGAGTCGATAGGTAATTACTAGTACTTGATTTATTCCTCGTGTTCGATACTCGTCTACTCACTTTACTGCACTACCAACGATAGGTTCACTGCCTATCGCACGTCGGTGATAGTAATTAGGTATTCGTTTTAATTATCACTTGTCGCACTTTCCATTCACACACCACGTGTCGATCAAGTTTTTGGCGCCGTTGCCGGGGAGTAAATTGATATTAGGAACACCGTAGTTCGGTAATTTAGCCACTTTTATTTGACGTCTTTATTTGCTATTATTATTTGTGTTATTTGCGTTATTTGTTTCCTGCGTCATTAGTACTATCGTAATCTTTTCGACGTTTTTATTATTCCTTTGCTAATTTTTGTTTTCACGTACTGAAGGTACGATTCAGCGGTGAATGACCCGAAGCCATCCATCGGGTCCCATCGTTGACGCAGACCCGGATTTCGAGCGGAAGTTACGAAGGAAGCTTAAGTACGATACTGAAGGAGCATCAACCAGCTCTCAGGATCCGCTAGTTTGTTATTCAGAGGATAGTTCGCAGGAGTCAACCTTAAACTCCCGTGTAGAGACAACCGTAGATAGTCCGAATACAGAAGTAACGATGGCGGACCACCGAGTGCCCGTCCACAACGTTCCGGAGGAGGAGCCAACACTTCAAGACCTCCTCAAAAATGCCGCGCTAGGCGGTACTGAATCGGCGATCGTCATCCCGCCGATAGAGAACAACAACTTCGAACTGAAGCACTCCTGGCTTCAGATGATTTTCCAGACGGCCCAGTTTGAGGGCAATCCCGACGACGACCCCTATTCCCACCTGAAGGCATTCTTGACGGTGACCGATACCATCAAGATCAATGGGGTCCCGGGCGACGCAATTAAGCTTATGCTGTTTCCGTTCTCGCTCAAGTTCAGGGCGAAGGACTGGTTGGATATGTTGCCGCCCAGATCGATCACTACGTGGGAGGAGATGCGAGCCGCTTTTATCAACCACTACTTCCCACTCTCGAAGGTGCTAAGGTTAAAGACAGAGATATCCCTATTCCATCAGAAGGACTCAGAAAACCTCTACGAGGTGTGGGAGCGATATAAGGCGCTACTGAAAAGGTGCCCGCAGCACGGGATGTCGAAGGCAGCCCAGATCAACCGATTCCATGAGGGGCTCAACGATCAGACTGTTCATATGTTAGACGAAGCCGCAGGAGGAGGACTCGTGAAGCTTAATGCCACCGATGCATGGAATTTAATCGAGGACTATTCGAGGAATAGTTTCATGAGGGGAAATACCAGGATGAAGACACCCGGTGTATTTGGAGTTAGCGAGGAGACGGCCACTAATGCCAAGATCGAGGCACTTCAGTAGCAACTTGCCTCGACGAACTCCCAGTTGTAGACGGTGATTGGTGCATTACTTCCCAAGTCTGTGCAGGCGCAGCCCGTGAACGCCGTAGCCACCACCACACCAACGCAGCACACGCCGTACGTGCCCTTGTGCGGAATTTGCGGCGCTGCCCACGAGACCTCAGAATGCCAACTTGGGCAGTCATTGGAGCACGTCGACTATATGGGCAACTACCAAGGTGGCCAGCGGAGTTTCCAACCTCGGGCTCATCCTAACTTGGCGTACGGGAATCAGAATCATCAGGGCCAAGGACCGCCAGGATTTCAGCCCAGATCATCCGGATTCCAAAACGGGCCACCACGACAGTACCAGAATACGCCCGCGGGAGGATCTGACGACATGAGGGAGATGAAGGACATGGTGAAGACGCTTCTCACGAATTTCAGTAGCACCACTGCAGCCCACGAAAGTCGAATGACGAAGATGGAGGAGTACATGGAGGCGAACGACTTGCGTGCTCAGAACACGGACGCCTCGCTCAAAAAGCTGGAGCAACAGATGGGCCAGATGGCGAAGCAGTTGGCGGGGCGCACTCAGGGATCGCTCCCAAGCTACACCGAGCCAAATCCAAAGGAGTACTGCAAGGCGGTGACGTTGAGGAATGGACGGGAATTGCAAGAAGTGCCCGCCAAGAAGAAGGCGAAGGAGAATGCCAGCTTTGAGAGCCAGGACGAACCCGATGTGGAGGTAATCGAAAGCGACAATGTCGAGAAGGCCGAAACTGAGAAGGAAAAGGTCGGGCCCGAAAGAAAAAGGTAACGGAGATCCAGCGACCACCGGTGAAGCCATACCAGCCGAAGATCCCGTATCCGGCTCGACTGAAAAAGGACAAGAACGAGGCGCAGTTTGGTAAATTTATGGGCATGTGTAAGGAATTGCATATTAACTTACCTTTTGTTGAAGCCATTACGCAGATGCCCAGCTTCGCCAAGTTCTTGAAGGATTTGCTGACGAACAGAAGGAAGCTCGAACACGTATCCACCGTCTGCCTGCGAGGGGAATGCTCGGCGATTCTCCAGAGCAAGATTCCTAATAAGCTAAAGGATCCAGGGAGTTTTACTATTCCCTGTCTTATAGGAAAATTTAGTAATCGAGCGTGCGTTAGCTGACTTAGGCGCTAGTATTAATCTCATGCCGTATTCTATGTTTAAGCGTTTAGGTCTAGGTGAACCACGACCCACCAGGATGAGCCTCCAATTAGCTGATAGATCGTTAAAGTACCCTCGAGGTGTTATCGAGGATGTACTAGTTAAGGTCGATAAGTTCGTGATTCCCGCAGATTTCGTTATCTTAGATATGGAAGAAGATGAAAATGTCCCCTTGATTTTAGGTAGACCTTTCTTAGCCACGTGGGAAACCATGATAGACGTTAGGAATGGGACGTTAACCTTGACGGTAGATGGAGAGAAGGTTACCTTTGATATGGCCGACTCAATGAAAAAGAGTAGCGAGCAGGACGATAAGTGTTATTTCTTAGACGTATTTGAACACGACTTTCTCTTTTCCGTGCAAGGTCTGTCACAGGTCGGCGATCACGACATACACACGCTTATGGCAATCGACGAGTGTGCGGAGGAAGTCGACGAGCCTATTGTAACCATCGATGAGAGCAGCGAAGAGGACAAGGAGAAGAGCTCGGCTGAGGAACCGCCGGTCCTAGAATTGAAGCCGCTGCCCGACCACCTCGAGTACGCGTTTCTGAACAATAATGGAGGGCTGCCGGTCATCATCTCGTCAAACCTCGACAACAGACAGAAGAGTCAGCTCTTAGACGTGTTGAAGGAGCACAAGAAGGCGTTGGCGTGGAAGATATCCGACATAAGGGGTATCAACCCGAGCTATTGCACGCACAAGATCCTCATGGAAGACGATTTCAAGCCGGTCGCTCAGCGTCAAAGGCGCCTCAATCCCAACATGAAGGACGTTGTCAAGAAGGAGGTAATCAAGCTGCTAGACGCGGGGATGATCTATCCCATCTCAGACAGCGCATGGGTCAGCCCGGTCCAGGTGGTCCCAAAGAAAGGAGGCATGACGGTCGTCACCAACGACAAGAACGAACTGATCCCGACAAGGACCGTGACCGGATGGCGCGTCTGCATCGACTATAGGAAATTGAACGATGCCACGCGAAAGGATCATTTTCCTTTATCATTTATTGATCAAATGTTAGAAAAGCTAGCAGGTCACTCATTTTATTGTTTCCTTGATGGTTTGTCAGGTTATCTGCAAATTCCCATAGCACCGAGGACCAGGAGAAGACTACGTTTACGTGCCCGTTCGGAACATTCGCATACCGAAGGATGCCATTCGGATTATGCAACGCCCCAGCCACCTTCCAACGATGCATGATGGCCATATTCGACGAACTGGTAGGTGAGGTAATGGAGGTATTTATGGACGACTTCTCTGTTTTCGGCTCCTCATTTGATGCATGTTTATCGAATCTAAAGCTCGTACTCGCACGATGCGAGGAAACGAATTTGACACTTAATTGGGAAAAGTGCCATTTCATGGTTCGAGAGGGTATAGTTCTCGGTCATAAGATTTCCTCTAAAGGAATCGAAGTGGACCGAGCTAAGTTAGAGACGATAGAAAAATTGCCTGTCCCCTCGAACGTGAAGTCAATTAGAAGTTTTCTAGGACATGCGGGATTTTATCGTAGATTTATCAAAGATTTTTCTAAAATTGCACGTCCTATGTCTAGATTGTTAGAGAAAGATGCCCCGTTCGATTTTAATGACGAATGCCTACATGCTTTCAATCTACTTAAGGAAAGACTTATCGCAGCACCTATTATGGTTGCCCCGACTGGGGGCTGCCCTTTGAACTAATGTGTGATGCTAGTGACTATGCAGTTGGGGCCGTGCTAGGGCAGCGTAAGGACAACCACTTCAGGCCAATCTATTACGCGAGTAAGACGTTAGACGCAGCCCAGGCCAATTACACGACCACCGAGAAGGAGCTGTTGGCCTTCGTGTTTGCTTTCGACAAGTTCAGGTCATATCGATCCTTTCTAAAGTTATTGTTTTTACTGACCACTCTGCTCTTAAGTACTTGTTAGCAAAGCCCGACGCCAAGCCACGGCTAATTCGGTGGATCCTGCTACTGCAAGAGTTCGATATAGAGATCCGCGACAAGAAGGGTGCGGAGAACCTAGCGGCGGACCACCTCTCCCGACTAGAGGAGTCCGAAATATATCACAAGGACGAAAGAGCGATACAAGATCGGTTCCCAGACGAGCACCTCTACGCGATACATGTGGTAAGCGACGACACCCCTTGGTTTGCAGATTACGCTAACTACCTTGTTGCGAGGGTCCTACCAAAGGAATACACGAGTCAGCAAAAGAAGAAATTCTTTTCTGATTTGAGGTACTACTTTTGGGAAGACCCGTATCTTTTCAGGCGATGTGCAGACCAGGTAATACGTCGATGCGTGGCTGCCCCAGAATCTATGCAGATCCTTTGACATTGCCATAATGGACCGACCGGAGGGCACTACGCAGCAAACAGGACCGCTCAGAAGGTGTTGGAGTGCGGGTTCTACTGGCCCACGATCTTCAAGGACGCCCAAAGGTACGTTGACACTTGTGATCAGTGTCAGCGCGCAGGTAATCTCTCCAAACGCGACGAAATGCCCCAGAACTTCATTTAGTTTGTGAAATTTTCGATGTATGGGGTATAGATTTCATGGGTCCATTTCCTAGCTCATACAATAATAAGTACATCCTAGTTGCCGTCGATTATGTGTCGAAGTGGGCCGAGGCGCAAGCTTTACCCACAAACGACGCTAGGGTAGTCGTTAGATTTTTGCGAGCATTATTTTCACGTTTTGGGGCACCTAGATGCATCATAAGTGATAGAGGCACTCACTTTTGTAACACCCAGTTTGCACGCACGTTAGAACGTTACGGTGTTAAGCATAGCCTATCCACCCCGTACCATCCCCAAGCTAGTGGTCAAGTCGAAGTAGTGAATCGCGAGTTGAAACGTATTCTAGCGAAAACCATAGAGGGGAACCGTAGGGAGTGGGCGAACAAGTTGATTGATGCACTTTGGGCATATAGGACTGCATATAAGACTCCTATAGGCACGACACCATATAGATTAGTCTATGGAAAAGCATACCATCTTCCCGTAGAAATAGAGCATAAGGCATATTGGGCCATCAAGTCCTTAGATCTCGATTTGGGGAACGCCGGCGGAAAGCGGCAACTCCAAATCAACGAGTTAGACGAGTGGCGTTTGTTGGCTTATGATAACGCCCGCATGTACAAGGAACGTTCTAAGGCATATCACGATAAGAAAATTAAGCAAAGGCGAGAGTTTCAGGAAGGGGACCAAGTCCTCCTTTTTAACTCTCGACTTAGGCTCTTTCTTGGCAAGCTTAGATCGCGCTGCTCAGGACCGTTCACTGTTACCCGTGTTTTTCCTTATGGTACTGTTGAGATTTCAGGTATGGAGCAGGGTACTTTTAAGGTGAACGGCCATAGGTTAAAGCACTATCTCGCATGTGAGGAAGACGGGACCGAGAAGGAAGTGCTATACTTGGACTTCCAAAATTGAGCGATCAACGAGACGTCCGGCTAAAGAGGGTAAAGTAAGCGCTTCTTGGGAGGCAACCCAGGTATTTTCATTTATGTCTAAAAAAAAAAAAAAAGTGTGTCACGGCCAACTGCTTAAGCAGTCACGGCCGTGACAACCACCAGAGGCCCGCACTGCCTCATGTCACGGCCTGCTGCTTAAGCAGTCACGGCCGTGACACCCAGCAGAGGCATCCACTGCCTCTCGTCACGGCCAACTGCTTAAGCAGTCACGGCCGTGATGTCTCGGGGTTTAAAAAAAAATAAAATAAAAATAAAAAATAAAAAAATAATAATAATAATAAAAAAAAAATTCGGCCCGATGCCGTCACGGCCAACGACATAGTCGTCACGGCCGTGACGGGCCGCAAAACCCCACACTGCCGAGGGTCACGCCCAAGACCTATATAGGTCACGGCCGTGACCCCATCGATTTTAAGTTATAAAAATCAGTTTTTTTCCTTTTCTTCTCCATCTCTCTCCCTTTCTTCTCTCTCTCGCCCCCTTACCCACACCACCCACCACCTCCGCCCACCAACACCGCCGCACGACCGCCGCCCCGCCCTCCAACTCCGGCGACACCCAAAACAAACACCACCCCCCTTTAATTTCATTAAAACTTCAAGGTATGGTTTTTCTTTTTGTCCTATTTTGATCCAAATTGTTGGAATCCCGTCAAATTTATTTTGGACTTGAAATAGCTCTTGATCCTTCATTACATGATGTGCTTACGACTGGGTGCGTTTAATTCGTTGAGATTGGTTGCGAATTTTCGAATCGTTGACGAACCCTAATTTTCTAAATTGGGGATTTTCGAAATTGAGTCTTAATTGTTGCTTCTCTTGCCCCGTTATCGATAAATACATGTTAGGACTGCCTTGGGTATGCTTAATTACGCGAATTCGATGTTAAATTGCGAAATTCTTACAAAGAACCCTAATTTAGTTCAATTTGGGGTCTCGAATTTTATCTTAATTGGGTGTTCTTCTTGCTCGTTATGATAATTACATGCTAATGAAACGTTGGGTATGCATAATGTGTTGATTTGGTGCATGAATCCTGGGTTTGATAGGTTTAATCCACCTTACCCATTACGTGTTCGAAAAAATGCGTCTTTGAGTTTTTTTCAAGAATCTTTGAATTAGCACATATTTGTATTGCTGCTTTTGGTCGAGTCGAGCTGTCTTCGTACCATTATTTTTTTAGCTCACATCGTTCATTGTAGGTACTATGGGAAAAAGCCGTGCCTCAGGCTCGCATGCGTCCGCCTCGGCCCCGCCCTCTCGCTCAAGTCGCCGCGGGCCCCCGCCGACTATGCTCGAAGCCATGGGTCAGTTCACGGACGAAGCTCAGACAGCCCGCTACAACAAGCTAAAAGCAATGGAATTCATCGCCATGGACCAGATCGACCACGAGACGCTGGCGAAGCATCACATCGATCAGCAGGTCGCCCAGTATCTCTCAACCAGTGGTTGGAACACTTTCCTGGCGATCGACGAACCGGCGTACAAGGAACTCACCCTAGAGTTCCTTGCCACGTTCTCCTTTGACGAATACGGCGACCACACAATCCGTTTCCGCGCGTTCAACGAAGAACACATAGTACGGGCCGACAATGTGTGCCATGCACTTGGAGTCCCAGAGCCCCCACACCGGACCTTCGCGACCTTCTTCGACACACCGGGCGGACAACGGGGGTGCTGGGCTGACATCTCTCGACCCAGCGAGCCGGAATACAGCGCGAAGACATCGAAGGCATCCGCGTTGAAGAGCCCGGCCTGCGCTATATCCACCGCCTCCTGACGACCCCGCTTACACCAAGGGGTGACTCACACGGAGCAGTCACCCTCCGCGATCTGTATATCTTGACCCATCTGCACCGAGGCGAACGGATCAATTTAGGGATGGCGGTGTGCCACGCCTTCAGTGCTCAGGCGGAAGCACGACGCCACGGCAAGATCGCCGTAGGCCCACTCATCACCAAGGTGATCAAGGGCTTACGCTACTGGCCAGCAAATGCGCCCGAGATGGAGATAGTCGGAGGTCGCCACCCCGTGAACGAGGAGACGCTTGTGAAGATGAAGATGCTGGTGAAGGCGCCTACCTGGACTCGCGCCAACAAGGCCAGACGGACCACGTACCCGTCCCCGACGACCAGCTCTACCTCCAGGGCCCCCACCCAATGGAGACGGACACGACAGCTACAGGGCCCTCCTACTCCTCCGGCTACCACCACGGCGAGTCATCCGGCATAGCTACTTACGCGTCGGCAGCGGATCTCGAAGCGCTGCGCCAGGACGTGCTAGAAACTCGGCGCCGACAGGACGAGTACGAGCGAAGGAACGAGGAAGCGCACCGCCAGTACAGGGAGGAGCTGGACCGCTACAACGAGGCCCTGCGAGCCATGGACCAGGCGCTCGAGCTGTCCAGCGATCGATAGACCTCCTTCGCCCGAGGCAACGCTCACCGCCGCCGCCACCACCAGCACCTTAGGGATTTTTCTTTTAACTTTCTTTGGACATTCCATTTGGTCGAGTAGTCGCGTGTGCTTTACGTTATTTCTACCTCTTAACGCTTATAACTATGTTTATCTATGACTACTCTATTTTATGTCTATTGATCTCTCTAGCCAGCGCATGGAAACGCATAACGGCTTACAAACGCCTAACGGATAACAACACGACCGTCACGCACGAAAACGAGTACCTCACGAGCACGTTCTTTATTCGTCAGGGGAGTCACGCTCTTTTTAAACTCTTTTTCTCCTCCTTTTATTTTTAACGTTGAGGACAACGTCAGGTTTAAGTGTGGGGAGGGGATTCTACGTCAAAATTTTAATTTTTAAATTTTTTTTTTATGACGTGTCTACGAGTTTTAAATTTTTATGACGTATCTCTGAGCTAAAATTTTTGTTAGAAAGGCATGAATTCTTGAACGCTGGCACGAGTTTTTGCGTTTATTTCAAGTTAGTCTGCATTATTATGAATCTTTGTGAGCAATTAGGATATGCATGACTGACTGAATCATGTTTGCCTGAATAGATATAGCACCGTTTTGAGAGTTTCGTACACATATCCCCATTTCACTGTGAGAGTTTGAGCCTGACGAGCTTATGCTCAATTTTTTTTTGTGTAACGTGCCTAGTCTATATCTCTCTAGAACTTGCCTGTCTAATGCGTGTTGAAACTGTTTTTGGTGTGTTAGTTTAGAAATGATGAGGGCATTAGGAACTAAGTCCAGAGCCAAAACCTCCCACCATGACTAGCCCAATAGTTAGCCCCTTTGAGCCTAAGCTTATTCGTTGCGTACCTCATATGATATGAAATGCCCCTGACTACTATAAGCCTCCATAAATTATATGAACCCGAACTCGTTAGAATAGAGCAGAAGTCGGACTTGAGAGTTACTGTTTCAGTGTATGGTTCGATTTTCTTCTCTGTTATTCGTGAAATGACTCGCGCCTGATTTGACCGTTTTCTGAAATGACCGGATCCCTTTTTCATAATCATGCCCATAAACCTTTTGGCAAGATATAGGTTTCGGTAATAAGTACCCCTAGGTACACGGCATTCGCTGTGACGATGTATTCTTTGCGACAAAAGCCGAACCTTGATGTTTTGAGGGAATAAGGGTAGTGCACTAGAGCGTAATTAAAGGGAAAGGGCAGAAAATGAAAGGGAACTGAGTTGACAGGGGTCGGGCAGAAAAGTCTAGGATTTCGGGGCGAGAATGTTGAATCATGTGCTGAGACGTGTGATTTTCTGTTCGACCATGCTATGTTCTTCGAAATTTTTCGCCTTGATCCATGTTCTCCCAAAAAGACCCTCAGATTTATGCTTGCCACTTTAAGTAGTAGATATGCGATTAGCCTGCAAGCCTATGGTAGGGGTTGGACTAGCGCACGAATTTGAGTGATTCACCATAAATTTAGCCTATACACTGAGCGACTTGAGCGAATCCTTGTGAGAGTATGAGTCTCGATTAGCAGTGCGAAGGAAGTTTAGGTCGACAAGTGCAAGTCATTAGTGTAACGTCCATGATTGTTTGCTTGATTCCTTTCGTGCCTTCTAGCTTTGATGATAAATTACGAACGATCGTACCGTTATCCTGATTTATGCCTTATCTAATTCCTAATTTACTTGAGGACAAGCAAATGCTTAAGTGCGGGGAGGTTTATGCGTTTATCGTAGTATTTATTCGGGGTAGAGCTTTAGAAATTAAATTATGCATTTATTCGATATATTTACACTTGTTTTATTGTTGAAGGAGCTTAGGACGAGTCTCGGGCGAAAAGGAGCGAAAACGAGGCAAAACGGCGCGAAAAAGGGCAACACTGCCCTCGGTCACGGCCAGACGCATTAAGCGTAACGGCCGTGACGAGGGACAGTGCGCGGAGGAGAGGGACGCATATGATGGTCACGGCCGTGACGTGCTATGCACGTGGCCGTGACCAAGGACAGAGAGCTAGCTAGACGATGGTCACGGCCGTGACGGCCGAGGCACTTGGCCGTGACTTGGGGCAGAGAGCATGACTGATGATGGTCACGGCCGTGACACCTTATGCACTTGGCCGTGACGCATGGTTTCGATTTTCTCGCATAGAGTCGGTGGGGGTCACGGCCGTGACGGCCCATGTCCCAGGCCGTGACCTATGCGAAATTTCTTATAAAAGCCCAATTCGACTCAGAAAGAGGGGACTTCGACCACATACAAATCCTAAACCCTCTAGAGACGAAAAATAGCACGAAAGAATGCAGAATCACGCCCCGGAGCGCAAGAGACGGAGTTCTACGCAAACGTGAACGAAGAACAAAGATCTACCCGAGCTTTCAACGATTATGAGTTCTTTTCTCTTAATTTCTATTTCCTTAGTTGTTTTTCCTTCTTTATGCGTAGCTAATTCCCTTTGTGTTGGGATTAGATGAACGCTAGGATATTTCGTAGTTAAGACTTTTAATTATCATGACTATGTGTTTTGACTATTTATCGTTCTATGAAATTATTTCGTTAAAGTAATTGTTTGGAAAATCGTTTAGGGCGACAGCTAAATAACGATTAGGCCATTCGTAGAAGATAGAATTCGAGTATAGGGCGAAAGCAAATACTCGATCCTCGCCGTTAGTGATTAATGAATTTTAGATCCCCGCGAGCGTTTAGGGCGACAGCAAACTCGCGAGCAGGCAGGAAAATTACTGCGATCTAGTCAAAATCACGTAGGAGCGATAATTTATTGTCTTAGCCAATAATACCTAGCGGGATTCGAATCCCGAGCACTTTTTCTTATCTGAAAGCTTCGTATCAGTTTAACGTGTTCTTTGAATTTCTAGTCGATTTAGGGGTAAGTGTTAGGTTAAGTCATCAAAAATCTGCGTATTTTATTTAGGCTAAATATCGAGTCGATAGGTAATTACTAGTACTTGATTTATTCCTCGTGTTCGATACTCGTCTACTCACTTTACTGCACTACCAACGATAGGTTCACTGCCTATCGCACGTCGGTGATAGTAATTAGGTATTCGTTTTAATTATCACTTGTCGCACTTTCCATTCACACACCACGTGTCGATCACCCGCCCTGGGGAAAGGGCTCCATCCAGCAGGGGCAACACCCTGAATCCCCGACCTGGAGAAAAGGTCCCAGCTAGTTGGGTATAACGTCCTGAAGGCCTGACCTGGAAAAAGGGCTCCATCCAGCAGGGGCAACACCCTGAAACCCCGACCTCGAGAAAAGGTCCCAGCCAGTTGGGGATAACGCCCTGGGAGAAAGGGCTCCATCCAGCAGGGGCAACACTCTGAAACCCCGACCTATGAAAAAGGTCCTAGCCAGTTGGTAATGTCCTGAAGGCCCGACCTGGGAAAGGGCGCCAGAACTCCCGAAATGTCCCATCGGCGGTGACCAACGGCGAGACGACACGTGGCGTTGAAGACAATGCAACATACCAGCCGAAGAAAACTCCTCCAAAAGATTAAAAGAGCTTCGACAAATCCCGAAGTTTAGTGCCGCCAACTCGATTATTTCGCCGCTACCAGACCACGTCCAAAATTCAAATACTCTTTTGGACTATTCGAAGGGGGGACTATTGTTACCCCGGGTTCTCACCCCCAATGCGGCGAATACTCAATCGACCATAACTAGCTTAAGGACCCCCCGTTTGGCCTGCCAAACTACCCCAACGGGAAGAACGCCCCGCCTCTGACCCAACAGGGGCGACGCTCCTCGTCCCCTCGAGATATGTAGGCAATAGCCCGTTCGGGATTAATTCCCAGGAGTCCCCAACCTGACATAAGGCAAATCCCCAACCTGGGGAAGAATGCCCAGGAGTCCCCAGCCTGACATAGGGCAAATCCCCGACCTGGGGAAGAATGCCCCGGAGTCCCCAACCGGGCACAAGGCAAGTCCCTGACCTAAGGCGAATGAAGGCTGAAGTCCACAAGAGGAAACCTCGCGCGAAAGTCACCCGAAGGGAACGATGGCCGAACTTCCTCCGAAGTCCATGGGGGAAGTTACGCGCGGAAAATCAGTCGAAGGAATCATCTCCTAGAAACGCCCGAAGCCCCAGCGGACGACCGCCTGAGTCGCCCTAAGCACCAGAAGGCAGTCGCATGCCGAAAACGCTCTAAGCCCCAGAGGCAACTGCATGCCTAAGTCGCCCTAAGCCCCAGAAGGCAGCCGCATGCTGAAGTCGCTCTAAGCCCCAGGGGACAACCTCATGCCACAAAACGTCTGAAGTCCAGGGGATGACCGCCTGAGTCGCCCTAAGCCCCAGAGGGCAGCTGCATGCCGAAGTCGCCCTAAGCCCCATGAGACAACCTCATGCCACAAAATACCTGAAGCCCCAGGGGACGACCGCCTGAGTCGCCCTAAGCCCCAGAAGGCAACCTTATGCCACAAAACGACCGAAGCCCGAGGGGACGACCGCCTGAGGAAAACTCCCGAAGGCAGTTACCCCACTACCTTAAATCGAGTTTGAAGGCCACTGACACGTACGTGATCACCCCAACGTGGAGAAACCGCTCAGGGTCAAATCCGGATGCACTAACGCGGAGGAAACTGCCAAGGGGCGCTGAACGTGGGGAATAACCGTCAAGGGCTGAGCTTGTCCCTCCAACACTATAAATACCATTAGAAATTCCCCTAACGAGGTACGTTTTTTCCGAGATTATACCGTTACTCTGCCATTTTTGCACTGCACTCTCCTTCCTTACACTACCTTAAAACGGTATTACCCTCTTGACTGAGGCAAGAGGGCAAACGACCCCCAAAATTACCCTGTTTCCACAGTTTTCAGCCCAGGCGCACGGCGGAGTTCAGGCGGGGAAAAGCTCGTCAGTCCATTTCCGCGGTAGGTCAATTTTCGACGGCATCAAACCACATTGAATTTATAAATCTAATGATGATCAAGAAAAAAAGCCACAGATTTCTTAAAAAACACAACAAATAAATCGACGCAAGATTAAAGTAAATCCCTCGCCCAAATCATGATCAACTACCATCAGCAATTTCCAATGCTAAACGATCACATAGATAACCCGTAGATATTCGATCATAACGAGCCTCATTCGTTAGTACTATAGCCCTCCTTGGCAGTAATATAGCCCTCCTTGGCCAACCGCTCAGGGTCATTCGTTAGTAATATAGCCCAAATATTATTTTGCAAATGGCCTACTTTTAGCGCGTTTTCAAATTTGTTCTTCTCACAATAGTAAAATAAATTTCGACTTGTTATTTCGATAAAAGAGATTTAATTCTTCCATCATCAATTTAAGAAAAAAATGTGATTTGTGAAGCACCAGGAAAAAAAGAAAATTTCTTAAAATCAACCAATAGTTGGCAAAATGTTGTGGAGATAATGAAACAAAAGAGCATTTACAATCAATTTCTCAAAAAATTGCCCAACATCTTTGGCCAATGCTTTGCTTTTCTTTTTCTTTTTCTCTTTTTTGTTTCTAGTCAAAAGCAATTAATAGCGCAGCAATTGCAGCACATAGTTACCTACAATTACAGAAACACATGAGCCCATATACCTTCCATGGCTGAATAAGGAGAGCAAACTCTCTTTCTCTTTATAGTTATGTCTGTTCATTACGTACCGGCCGGGCCTGCTTTTGCGGGTTGACCTTGTTCAAACGATCCTTTCTTTTCTCGTTCTTTTCTGCGCCTCGAATATGCTTTGACTGCACAGAAAATAAATGCACCATAAAACAACAATCGAAGATAACAAAGACAAACAGATTCTACGGTCAGAGTGTGTACTTGGCGATCTTTTTTCTCCGAGCAAATGAACTTTCTCTGTTTTGCCGCTAGCCTTAGTGTCAATTGCTCGTCGCATGGATTCATTTAATAAACAGATAGACAATCATTTAAGACAGAAATCATATCTATAAGCATCAGCATAGATAGAAAGCAGTTTTAAGCCAGTCCATGTATGAACGATCCAAGGCTCACAACGTTAAGACAAAAACCTTTCAACTATGAAACTGAAATTCCCAAAGAAAGTTCAGAAAAAAGGTCGCAACTACAAAGAACAAAACGTACCAGCTCAATGTACTTCAGATGCCTCATGACGTCTTCAGTGACTAACTCCTGAAAAATGGTAGAAATTGAGTATCTTTTCAGCCACATGAGCTGAGCTTTAAGCGGCGCAAATATGGTTACTTAATTGTAGCTACTGAGTATGTTGTCCCAAGATCATCAATTATTGTCCACATTTGGCCAGGATCCTTTATATCAGTTTACACTTGAACTCAATATCTCAATTCCTTATTTGTATCATAAAAAATTTTAAGTTCGAATCCTACGAAACAAATTGTTTCAAGAAGGCCAACGTTTTAAGAGAATGCATGGGTTATGAAGGTTACTTTAACCGTTGACTATATCATGGATTTTGACCGACAAGCACATGTTATTACACTGATCCTTAAAAATATGAGGAAACACAATAGTTCAGTTACCTGAGGTACAGCACAATCTGCATGAGCGGGATCCCAAAGTACGCAGCGAAAGCATTCCCAGTCATTTGTTTGAACTTCGAATAGAGGGGCCCTATTCATATACATGTTCAGAATCGAGAGAAAGGTTTCTCAGTGCTAAGTGAATAACGAACCACATGCATCAAACATAGCAAAGAAAACTAGTAGCATACATTCTTGACAAATCCATATATCTAGCATCAAATATGATTCTAGTTATACAAAAAGGTAATGAAATAATATGGACAAGAAAAATATTTTGGTGCCAAACCACATATTATTAACCTTGACAAAACTTCATGTACTAGAGCTCTTTGGCATACTTAAGTCACATTCTGATCCTATCAGAGTATATCTCGGCTGCTTGTACTTTCACCGAATCAGTGTATCTCGAAAAACAATTATATGTTGATGTCCAAATAGAATTTTGCAAAAGAACAAGCACCGTTATACACTATAAACTTGGCTTCGAAGTTCTCAAGGTAAAAGATGTGGGCATGCTGAAAAGTCAATGAATGCATAGCTTCTTCATTGGATACTTACTGATCTATTTCATACAAATACATGACCTGTTATATCAAGCAGCTCATGAATAGTTATGTAAGTATATTCCAAGAAAATAATTGAGCTCATGCAGAAAATGCATTTATTTATTTATTTATTTATTTATGTAATGCGTTATTTTCGAGTGGCGGCGATCTGCTTACAGCATCTAAAAATCAATATATAAACATTCAAATCCAAAGTAACAAAACTGAAGCATTTAAGCACTGAAGATAAAAGCGCATAAAGATATCCTTTCACCTGTGCCATTTATTGCAAATGGTTCCATCCACGCATTCGCCAATGCCTTCCACAACTGCCGGCACTGAATCCAATTACCAATCGAACTGAGCTTCGAATATTCAGTTACATGCTGTTCCTAGAAACGAAAACCAGAAAAGTTTATCAGTGCTTGTGGAGAATATGACAATAACTGAAAAGATGTAATACTTACATGCAAGCCACTATTGTTACAATAATTCGTTGGGTCACCAGCGTGGTCACCTTTCCTGTAGAAAAGTGAACGTCAATTAGAAATCAACAGATAATTTCGAACATATGCTGAAGATGAAGAAATGTGAACTTCTTTTATAGACCATGTGTTTAATAGACATGAAGAACATATGTTGCAGATGAAGACATGTGAACTTCTTTTGCAGACCACATGTTAACTAGACATGGAAAGATAATCTTACAGTTACAGCTAGTCAAATAAAATACAGTAACAACCTCATATGTGAAAAGAAATAAATTATAGGTAATTGGTGTTCGTGAACAACAAAAGTAGTGTAGGCACATATAGGAACAAAAAATGGTAGTGCCCCATATTCAGTACTGATTAGCATATCGAAATTATAAATACCGATTTTAACAACCTATTTAAAATTGCAAATCCAATTTGAACAATCAGAAGTATGTTAAATCATAGTAACATACATGTCACAAGGGCCTCTCCAATCAGGTATTGTAGCTTGAAATTAATCACCAACTCGCACTCTTGACATGTACGGCTCAGTCTCCATGAACATGTGTCCTAACGAACTTGAATTGGCTTCTGATGCTGAATCTTGATTATTGTCCATTTTCCTAACATCGACACAAATTGAATCATTTAGAGATTTCTCATTCAACATTACATGTTTCTTCTTCAAGCAAGAATCACAGTGCCACTCACCAACTGGTACGATATGACAGCCACAACAAGAAATATGAAATGCATCTTCACAGCTGTCACACACAAGCATTCTTGAGGTGTTTCCAACACGTGCACAGATTCTGCACGATAGTGAACGGTAATAGCTGCTGAGAACACTATGAATTTCAGTCGTTGAATATCGATCATCTCTAGTACGAACTGTATCATGTAGTCCCCGACTTCTAAGAATTGCTATACATGTATCTCTTTCTAACATTTCTTGTGGTTCTTTTCAGCGACGAAACAGAAGATGGGCAATTTTCAACATCTTCCAAAATATTTTAAGAAGTTGCAGAATTCCACTTCAAGTCGGATATTGATGACGAACAATCATCATTAACTGTGCAGACATTAGAAACTCGAGCCGTAGCAACCAGTAAGACATCTTCTGAAGCAGAAATTTCACTAGATGAACTACCATATAAGGATTTTGTTGGTCTATTGCATTCGTTCAGATGATTAGAAGGAGGTGTTATAGAGCCATTGTTTTAAATAGCGTGAGATAGCGCGCTATGTAGCGCGCTATCGCGTATTTTCGGGACAAAACGCGTCAACGCGTACTAAAAATCGCGTTTTTCCCTAAAAGCTTACGCTATTTTACGCTTTTCTTACGTTTTTTACGCTTTATTACGCTTTTTTACGCTTTTTGCGCTATTTTTTAGTACTCGCGCTATTGGGTATTGATTAAAATCAACTGTGTAATTTGTAAATTTATTCATAATTATGTGGTCATGTTAAGACTAATTTTGGATAGTACATCGATGATTGTGTAATATAGTTAAAGTACAAGTGAAAATATTAACAAATTTATATCCGCAATTCTTTTCATTACCCACATTAATAGTACAAAAAATATTGGTTATTAAATCTTTTAAAGTAATTTCACATAAATTTTATATTAATATTCGATAAAATATTTAATAATTTGAAACATAAATTTATTAGTTAAAAAATATTGATTATTTAGTTTCATAACTACATAATGTCATAAAAATGACCATAGCATAATTACTATATATTATGTATAATTTATTATATTATATATAGATTACCCGAAATACTCACGCAATGCGCTACGCTATTTACGCTAAGCGCTACCGGCACTAAAACGCGACACACTACGCTATACGCTTTTTAAAACATTGTATAGAGCCCAAAGTGCAGTGAAGTGTAGGTTCCAAACGATCGTGTCCAGTCACAAAATTATCCTCAGATCTGATAGCAGATTGCCAATCATTAGATTTAGAGCCATCGGAAGGATTAGTTTTTTTCCTACGCTGGTAAACGAAAGTAGGCGTACACTTCTTGGACATGATACTGCAAGTTGATAATTGGGCATGATTTCTTGTACAGTTCACACTATCATCATTTTCTTTACCCTCAGCACAAGATCTGTCACAGTGATCGGAATGATTTCGGTAACATAGTGAACTTTTTGGCCAACTTTCAGTACCTGGCATCAGTTCAAATAAAATCGAATAATACAAATGGGAAGTTTGGACTAGCCTAATAAACTGATGAGAATACAGAAAGAAGCCATCAGATTTGACATTACATCCTAAGATGTAGTTATTCAGACTGCTAGTCCCATTAATGTTCTGCTGTGATAAGCTAATCATGAGTTCCCATGATTCTAACATGGCAAAAAAACAAATCGCTACAAGCTAAGGCAAGATTCAACTACTCATATTGTATCAGGTGTTTCAAGACAACACTGAAAATGTTACCTACAAGAATGTCATTTCCAGGCACCAACCTCATTCACAATGCTGAGCAGACAAGATCATATTCGAAAATCCTCTTCAAATTCTAACAGAAGGAACTTAATTGTTGGATCAAAGTCCTTCATTGACAATAAAAGAACTCTGGTTTGTATTAAGCGGCTACAAATGTTAGTTCCCCACACGAAAGATCCATCTAACATCTATAGCATTTCATCGCCTTATGCAAAAATCAGCAGCAATTGAAAAAGTTACCAATCTCACCCAACGTCTTACAACCCTCCAGCCTCGACACGCTCCCTCGTTTCATTTCAAACTCTTAATCAGCAACACAGCTTTTCTTCTCTGCTCTCCACATTCAAAGTGACTGGATCATTTTGTTCCTCCTTTAATAATAGGTTTGATCTCATTATTCATCCTTCAGCACACATTCATCCCCTTTAGGGTTCAAGAAATTTAAGAAAGTAGGCAGCTCTTGAACAATAGGAATTCAAAACTCCATTCACATATGATTTTAACGGATAAACATAACCAACTGAATGATTACTTCGATCAAAACCGTGAAACACACAAAACATCAAGGAAACAACAGAATTCCTCAAAACCACTTCCCTCATGAACGTAAATTTCAAGAATTGCAGGCAAAGGTACAGAAATTTAATACCTCAGCTTGGCATCCAAACACTACCATCTACCAAGACCTAGAAAATACAACGATGTATTCAAACGGAGTTTTGGAGTTTTTAACTCTCAAACTTTACGGTCGAGAAACGAAGATAGGCCCAGCAGATATTAAAGGAGTTACTATTCACCCCCTTTTTACTTGTTACCGTCCCTAAAGGGATGAAAAAGATGATATTGCCCTTACCATATTTAATTTAAATCTATTTAAAGTACTTTTCCACACAACACTTTCCAAGTCATACATCCAAATCAGAAGAAAAAAACAGAGAATACCCAAATCGCAATGGATCGCCGACAAGGACAGGGAAAGGGACTGTTCTTACGACTGGTAAGCAAATTGTCGTATACGTAGATGGATTGTCGAATACGGGCCGATCGAACGAAAATTAGGGCCGAAACTCGGCACGACCGTAACACAATTTCGGCCGCTACAATCACGACCGAGTTTCGGCCGTCACTTGGCCGATCGAAATTGTGTTTCGGTCGCATCTGTGTCGGTCGAAATTTCGCTTCGTTCCGCTTTGTTTCGGCCGACATTTCCCGTCAGCCGGGAAAGTGCCGGCCGAGATTCTCTTTCGGCCGCCTAGAGAGGTGGCCGAAATTAACGATCGGTTTAATTTTTTTAAATAAATATTTAATTGCAGACGAAGGGTGAAGTCCCTACTCGGAGGGAGCAGTAGATCCCCCCGTTGGAGGGATCTGGAGAGCGTCACACGAGGACGCACAGCGTTGACCCATCCGTTCGTAGAGAACGGGAGGAGGAGAGGCGGCAGCGAGCGGCCGCTTCTCAGTCCGTATATGCGGATTACGATCCGCATGCGGATGATGACGTGCCGGATGATGCAGCATTGTTTCAATCATCAGATGAATTCCACCGGCCTCCTCAGGTAATTCCCTTATCTTCTATAAACTGACATGCATTATTCGTTAAAATTTATTTTTTTTGCGTTATTCGTAAAAAATGAAATAGGGAGCAAGCGCTCGAGGGTCGTAGATGACGATTTGGAGGGTGCAGGGGCCACAGCCCGGTGGTCCAGATGATGACGAGGTGATCCCTAGTTATTTGGGGCACATCGCGCCCCGCATCTGGATGGATGAGCAGGAGAGGCCCCTGCTGAAGTGCGAGCAGTGGGCGTTAGTGCTTGGGAAGCTGAAGAATTGGTACACCCCATTCCCGCCGGAGACGCAGAGGCAGATCGACGGCACGGGGCTTGGGCACCTCACAGATGCCATGGTGGGTCACTTGGACCAGCCTCTCTTGTGCGCTTTTGTGGAGCGTGGCAGCCCGACACGAACACCTTCCACATGCCATTCGGGGAGATGACGATCATGCTCCACGACGTCGAGCAGATCCTGGGTATTCCGATCGACGGAGCGATGGTATCGGGCACCCCAGACGTCGCCGATGGGTAGATCGCGGCGAGGGAAATTGTGAGCATCTCCGCGGACGCGCTGAGGTTTTATTGGAGAGGCGGTGGGGTTGCATCGAAAGACGTGATGCATAGGATGCGGGGGGGTCGGCCGGCGGGGTTCCAGACCATTGCCTGGTTGTGGATTTTATTGGGATCGACGCTGTTCGTCGACAAGAGCGGGACCCGTGTAAAGCCCGACATCATGCACGAGTTCTATCGATCGTTGGCCTCTGCCAGTCAGTACTCGTGGGGATCGGCCACTCTTGCTTACCTTTATCGCCAGCTTGGTCTCGCAAGCCGGGCGGATTCGAGAGGTGTTGCTGGGTGCCTCTCGTTACTACAGGCGTGGATCTACGAGTACTTCCCATGCTTCCCCCCATACCATCTACCCCATCATGTGGAGCCGGGCCAGGCACGATCACGAATGTGGTCTGTATCTCAGCACGAGAGGACGGTCCACCAGTTGGTTGAGATCCGCCGTCAGCTAGATGCCATGACTGCAAGCGAGGTATCCTAACAATTTATATTCTATATTGACGACAATTATTTAAAATTGTGAACTATTATCAGGTTGCTTGGCTGCCGTAAGGTCCCAATCCCGCTTCGCAGCACCTGAGGATGCTTTTTGTGGGTTGGGTTAGATATCGCGATATTGTGAGCCCTACTCACCCTCGAGAGTGTTGCGCCAGCTGGGGTACGTGCAGCTCATCCCACCGCCGATGAGTCCACCACAGAAGGCGGTCATGCCAGCAGACCCGTCGAGGTATAAGGTGGACTATTCTGGCGGTGCAGCAGAACATGCTTGGCGTCAGTTCCCATACGCCTACATCCTCAACCTCTCGTACATCAACCGAGCCGCCGCAGAGACCTTGTTGAAACCGTTGCAGGGTACATGGATTGGTATGAGCGGCATTCTCATCCTCGCCTGCTTTCGTTGGAGCCGGGATCCTCATCGGGCGGCATACCCCCGCGCAGCCACGCCGACTACATAAGTAATTTAATCTTATGTTCATTTTTATATTTATATGTTTAATCACATTTTATATCTATTATTTCTATGTACAGTGATAAAACTCGATCATCTGTACTTGACTAGCGAGATGCTAGCTAGGATGGATCTTGACAGCTATCTGCCAACGGGCGAGTTCAGAGAGAGGCTCGACGACCTCAATGACCGGTGGCGCCAGGCCCCTTGATGTGTTGTTATTGTTTTTTTTCGTTTATGTATCGGACGGCTTTCTCTATGTTTGGACTATCTTTCCGTTTCGAGTTACTAATAAAATAGTAGTCACAAATTATAATACAAAAAAGTTACTAACACAAATAATTATTCACGAAAAAACTTAGAAGAAAACACAGCCGATCGAGATTTTCGGCCAGGTAGTGCAGGGGCCGATCTACTTTTTCGGCTGGGCATTGTACCGACCGATCGATTTTTTCGGCCTTATCTATGAGGGCCGAAAATATCATTCGGCCTGTAGACTGTGGGGCCGAACGTTATTTTCGGCCAGGTAGTGTCTTGGCCGAAAATTGCGATCGGTCGGCACATAGTTTGGCCGAAAAACTCGATCGGCCGTTCGCGGCAGGGCCTTAAAAATCGTTCGACCGGTCTTAAAATGTTAAATCGATTTTTTTTTTCCGTATCGATCGATCGTTCGAATTTATTTGTGCCTGTAGTTTTCATTATTTCGTATTGAAATTATATATTTAGTTAGTTTTTTCTTTTTTAAATTAATGTAAATATTCAAAAGGGCAAAATTGTCTTTTTTAGCCCTTTAGGGGGCGGTGACTAGGAAAAAGGGGCGGTGAATAGTAATCCAGTAAATTTACTATTTTTTTGGAACGAAGTAAATACGATTTTTCATAGTAATATATGATTTTTCAGAAGCACCTTTTTAATGTTCTTATTTTAGTAATATATACGATTTTTCATTACTAGACAAATAAATGAGTAAAAAATATTCTATTTTTTATTAGCAAGCAATATTTTTGAACCACGTTCGATATAAAATTTTTTTTTCGCAGGTTTTACCTGTTCATGACAAAAATTGTGTCGACAAAAATACTGTTAAAAAATGAGGAAAATTAGTGGTGATTACTATGGTTTTCTTTTTCTGATTGTGCACTATATTTCATTTATTTGTGTGTATCGTATGTTTATCATTCTTGATTTTATGAATTATAGTTCACTAGTATTACCTTTTTTAATTGTGTATATTATCAAATTAATTCATACATAAAATAAATTAAAGGATGCCTATTTTTGTAGTAAATTTGTGCAAATTAATTCACAAAAAAAAATAAAATAAAATAATACCTATTTTTGTAATACAATACACATAGTGCCTATTTTTTAAATTCAAGTTTGAAAAAGTGCCTACATTTCTAATTAACTCATATTAAAAATGTACTGACTGTGGCTTGACATTGGGTATTTTAGCTAAATGACCTCATCTCAAATTCATTTTAGGTAGATCTGTCAAATGGGCAGGCGGGGTGGGCCAGCGCATTACCCGCCTAAGCCCGCCAATTGGCGGGGCCGGTGCGGGTAAGCCGCCTTCTGGCAGGCCTGAGAATGGGAGGCCCGCCCCACCCCTTGGGCGGGCCGCAGGCTTAGCCCGCCAGAAATAAAGAAAAATAAAAAAGAAAAAATTAAAAAAAGAGGGAAAAAATTAGAAAAAGAAGTTTTTAGTTCGAAAGTATTTGTAATTTAATCCTAACTATTTAATAATAATTTATTTATTTTATTAAACTTAATTCAAATTAAAATTACATTTACAAAATATAAAAAATCTATATAAGTTATTATACATATATATATTAAATAATATAAAACTTAATTTTTTTATTCTGGTGGGCCTGCCCGCGGCTCGCCTTTAGGCGGGCTAAAATTTCGCAGCCCGCGGGCTTTGGGCTTTTTTGACAGCTCTAAATTTAGGTGAATGACCTTCACTTCCTGAATATACAATTGTCTTACTAAGGACAAATTACTATAATACCCTTACTTAAAGGTAGTTGTGGGGTTTTTGGGGGATTAGGGGGTATAGGATTAAGTAATGCAATGTTTGGTTGGAGGGTTTATTTAAAGATGTGATTTAATTAATACCCCTTACTACCTCCTATTAAGTATTAGATAATACAGCCTTACCCCCTTCCTTTATCTAATCCCATGGACTTTTGACAGATTTATCCCTTATTTTTAAAATTTATTTCTTACATTACCCTTTCCATTGCTCGTTTAAACACTTCAGCTCATTCTCATTGAAACAGTTCTTATCATACCTCAACACCCAATTAGATGCGACAAGAATGACATCCAACCAACGACCATCTCGTTCGATGACACCCAACCACAAGTGAGCGTCCCAGCAGTGATAAAAATCTCCAACCACTTCAAAGGTATGATTTTATGTTAACCTAATTTTCGAATTGAGGATTGGACTGATATTTTCATTCTTTGACTGCAGTGACAAAGGGTTAGGTTTCTTGATTTCAAATGGGCTCCAAAGATGATTTCATACTATTTGCGTATGATGCAGTTCGTATATATATATATATGCATATATATATCGAAAGAGAAATAATAGGAAAAACCTGAAGAATCCGTTGCTTATTCTATGTATGAAAAGATGCCAAAGCAGGTTGATTACTTGAAAATTTAACATCAGATTATTGTAGTACTTCACATGAAATTTGAGGATTAGTAGAGATGCATTTGGACGACTATGCATCATTCTTGAGAAATACGGAGGATTGAGACCTTCCAAATATCTAAAAATTTCTGAGATGGTGGCAATATTTCTTGGTGTATTAGCGCATCATAAGAAGACACGAGAACAAAAGGTTCACTTTAGTAGATCTACTTGGACAATAAGCAAGCACTTTAGTTCTGTACTAGATGCAGTTCTTAGACTTCACGAGAAATTATTGGCCAAACCTCAGGCCATCGGTACTCTCCTTCATCCAAGTTCAAATATTTTCAGGTATTGGTTCCACTTTGTAAATTAATAGAAATTATTTATTGATTTCATGGTAATAACTAACATTTTTTATTTATTTCTTTTGTACCCCGACTGGGGGACTGCCCTTTGAACTAATGTGTGATGCTAGTGACTATGCAGTTGGGCCGTGCTAGGGCAGCATAGGACAACCACTTCAGGCCAATCTATTACGCGAGTAAGACGTTAGACGCAGCCCAGGCCAATTACACGACCACCGAGAAGGAGCTGTTGGCCGTCGTGTTTGCTTTCGACAGTTCAGGTCATATCGATCCTTTCTAAAGTTATTGTTTTTACTGACCACTCTGCTCTTAAGTACTTGTTAGCAAAGCCCGACGCCAAGCCACGGCTAATTCGGTGGATCCTGCTACTGCAAGAGTTCGATATAGAGATCCGCGACAAGAAGGGTGCGGAGAACCTAGCGGCGGACCACCTCTCCCGACTAGAGGAGTCCGAAATATATCACAAGGACGAAAGAGCGATACAAGATCGGTTTCCAGACGAGCACCTCTACGCGATACATGTGGTAAGCGACGACACCCCTTGGTTTGCAGATTACGCTAACTACCTTGTTGCGAGGGTCCTACCAAAGGAATACACGAGTCAGCAAAAGAAGAAATTCTTTTCTGATTTGAGGTATTACTTTTGGGAAGACCCGTATCTTTTCAGGAGATGTGCAGACCAGGTAATACGTCGATGCGTGGCTGCCCAGAATCTATGCAGATCCTTAGACATTGCTACAATGGACCGACCGGAGGGCACTACGCAGCAAACAGGACCGCTCAGAAGGTGTTGGAGAGCGGGTTCTACTGGCCCACGATCTTCAAGGACGCCCAAAGGTACGTTGACACTTGTGATCAGTGTCAGCGCGCAGGTAATCTCTCCAAACGCGACGAAATGCCCCAGAACTTCATCTTAGTTTGTGAAATTTTCGATGTATGGGGTATAGATTTCATGGGTCCATTTCCTAGCTCATACAATAATAAGTACATCCTAGTTGCCGTCGATTATGTGTCGAAGTGGGCCGAGGCGCAAGCTTTACCCACAAACGACGCTAGGGTAGTCGTTAGATTTTTGCGAGCATTATTTTCACGTTTTGGGGCACCTAGATGCATCATAAGTGATAGAGGCACTCACTTTTGTAACACCCAGTTTGCACGCACGTTAGAACGTTACGGTGTTAAGCATAGCCTATCCACCCGTACCATCCCCAAGCTAGTGGTCAAGTCGAAGTAGTGAATCGCGAGTTGAAACGTATTCTAGCGAAAACCATAGAGGGGAACCGTAGGGAGTGGGCGAACAAGTTGAATGATGTACTTTGGGCATATAGGACTGCATATAAGACTCCTATAGGCACTACACCATATAGATTAGTCTATGGAAAAGCATGCCATCTTCCCGTAGAAATAGAGCATAAGGCATATTGGGCCATCAACTCCTTAGATCTCGATTTGGGGAACGCCGGCGGAAAGCGGCAACTCCAAATCAACGAGTTAGACGAGTGGCGTTTGTCGGCTTATGATAACGCCCCGCATGTACAAGGAACGTTCTAAGGCATAGCACGATAAGAAAATTAAGCAAAGGCGAGAGTTTCAGGAAGGGGACCAAGTCCTCCTTTTTAACTCTCGACTTAGGCTCTTTCTTGGCAAGCTTAGATCGCGCTGGTCAGGACCGTTCACTGTTACCCGTGTTTTTCCTTATGGTACTGTTGAGATTTTAGGTATGGAGCAGGGTACTTTTAAGGTGAACGGCCATAGGTTAAAGCACTATCTCGCAGGTGAGGAAGACGGGACGAGAAGGAAGTGCTATACTTGGACTTCCAAAATTGAGCGATCAACGAGACGTCCGGCTAAAGAGGGTAAAGTAAGCGCTTCTTGGGAGGCAACCCAGGTATTTTCATTTATGTCTAAAAAAAAAAAAAGTGTGTCACGGCCAACTGCTTAAGCAGTCACGGCCGTGACAACCACCAGAGGCCCGCACTGCCTCATGTCACGGCCTGCTGCTTAAGCAGTCACGGCCGTGACACCCAGCAGAGGCATCCACTGCCTCTCGTCACGGCCAACTGCTTAAGCAGTCACGGCCGTGATGTCTGGGGGTTAAAAAAAAATAAAATAAAAATAAAAAAATAAAAAAATAATAATAATAATAAAAAAAAAATTCGGCCCGATGCCGTCACGGCCAACGACATAGTCGTCACGGCCGTGACGGGCCGCAAAACCCAACACTGCCGAGGGTCACGGCCAAGACCTATATAGGTCACGGCCGTGACCCCATCGATTTTAAGTTATAAAAATCAGTTTTTTTCCTTTTCTTCTCCATCTCTCTCCCTCTCTTCTCTCTCTCGCCCCCTTACCCCACACCACCCACCACCTCCGCCCACCAAACGCCGCCGCACGACCGCCGCCCCGCCCTCCAACTCCGGCGACACCCAAAACAAACACCACCCCCTTTAATTTCATTAAAACTTCAAGGTATGGTTTTTCTTTTTTGTCCTATTTTGATCCAAATTGTTGGAATCCCGTCAAATTTATTTTGGACTTGAAATAGCTCTTGATCCTTCATTACATGATGTGCTTACGACTGGGTGCGTTTAATTCGTTGAGATTGGTTGCGAATTTTCGAATCGTTGACGAACCCTAATTTTCTAAATTGGGGATTTTCGAAATTGAGTCTTAATTGTTGCTTCTCTTGCCCCGTTATCGATAAATACATGTTAGGACTGCCTTGGGTATGCTTAATTACGCGAATTCAATGTTAAATTGCGAAATTCTTACAAAGAACCCTAATTTAGTTCAATTTGGGGGTCTCGAATTTTATCTTAATTGGGTGTTCTTCTTGCTCGTTATGATAATTACATGCTAATGAAACGTTGGGTATGCATAATGTGTTGATTTGGTGCATGAATCCTGGGTTTGATAGGTTTAATCCACCTTACCCATTACGTGTTCGAAAAAATGCGTCTTTGAGTTTTTTCAAGAATCTTTGAATTAGCACATATTTGTATTGCTGCTTTGGTCGAGTCGAGCTGTCTTCGTACCATTATTTTTTTAGCTCACATCGTTCATTGTAGGTACTATGGGAAAAAGCCGTGCCTCAGGCTCGCATGCGTCCGCCTCGGCCCCGCCCTCTCGCTCAAGTCGCCGCGGGCCCCCGCCGACTATGCTCGAAGCCATGGGTCAGTTCACGGACGAAGCTCAGACAGCCCGCTACAACAAGCTAAAAGCAATGGAATTCATCGCCATGGACCAGATCGACCACGAGACGCTGGCGAAGCATCACATCGATCAGCAGGTCGCCCAGTATCTCTCAACCAGTGGTTGGAACACTTTCCTGGCGATCGACGAACCAGCGTACAAGGAACTCACCCTAGAGTTCCTTGCCACGTTCTCCTTCGACGAATACGGCGACCACACAATCCGTTTCCGCGCGTTCAACGAAGAACACATAGTACGGGCCGACAATGTGTGCCATGCACTTGGAGTCCCAGAGCCCCCACACCGGACCTTCGCGACCTTCTTCGACACACCGGGCGGACAACGGGGGTGCTGGGCTGACATCTCTCGACCCAGCGAGCCGGAATACAGCGCGAAGACATCGAAGGCATCCGCGTTGAAGAGCCCGGCCTGCGCTATATCCACCGCCTCCTGACGACCCGCTTACACAAGGGTGACTCACACGGAGCAGTCACCCTCCGCGATCTGTATATCCTGACCCATCTGCACCGAGGCGAACAGATCAATTAGGGATGGCGGTGTGCCACGCCTTCAGTGCTCAGGCGGAAGCACGACGCCACGGCAAGATCGCCGTAGGCCCACTCATCACCAAGGTGATCAAGGGCTTACGCTACTGGCCAGCAAATGCGCCCGAGATGGAGATAGTCGGAGGTCGCCACCCCGTGAACGAGGAGACGCTTGTGAAGATGAAGATGCTGGTGAAGGCGCCTACCTGAACTCGCGCCAACAAGGGTACATCTGGACGGACCACGGACAACCCCGTCCCCGACGACCAGCTCTACCTCCAGGGCCCCCACCCAATGGAGACGGACACGAAAGCTACAGGGCCCTCCTACTCCTCCGGCTACCACCACGGCGAGTCATCCGGCATAGCTACTTACGCGTCGGCAGCGGATCTCGAAGCGCTGCGCCAGGACGTGCTAGAAACTCGGCGCCGACAGGACGAGTACGAGCGAAGGAACGAGGAAGCGCACCGCCAGTACAGGGAGGAGCTGGACCGCTACAACGAGGCCCTGCGAGCCATGGACCAGGCGCTCGAGCTGTCCAGGCGATCGATAGACCTCCTTCGCCCGAGGCAACGCTCACCGCCGCCGCCACCACCAGCACCTTAGGGATTTTTCTTTTAACTTTCTTTGGACATTTCATTTGGTCGAGTAGTCGCGTGTGCTTTACGTTATTTCTACCTCTTAACGCTTATAACTATGTTTATCTATGACTACTCTATTTATGTCTATTGATCTCTCTAGCCAGCGCATGGAAACGCATAACGGCTTACAAACGCCTAACGGATAACAACACGACCGTCACGCACGAAAACGAGTACCTCACGAGCACGTTCTTTATTCGTCAGGGGAGTCACGCTCTTTTTAAACACTTTTTCTCCTCCTTTTATTTTTAACGTTGAGGACAACGTCAGGTTTAAGTGTGGGGAGGGGATTCTACGTCAAAATTTTAATTTTAAATTTTTTTTATGACGTGTCTACGAGTTTTAAATTTTTATGACGTATCTCTGAGCTAAAATTTTTGTTAGAAAGGCATGAATTCTTGAACGCTGGCACGAGTTTTTGCGTTTATTTCAAGTTAGTCTGCATTATTATGAATCTTTGTGAGCAATTAGGATATGCATGACTGACTGAATCATGTTTGCCTGAATTGATATAGCACCGTTTTGAGAGTTTCGTACACATATCCCCATTTCATTGTGAGAGTTTGAGCCTGACGAGCTTATGCTCAATTTTTTTTTGTGTAACGTGCCTAGTCTATATCTCTCTAGAACTTGCCTGTCTAATGCGTGTTGAAACTGTTTTTGGTGTGTTAGTTTAGAAATGATGAGGGCATTAGGAACTAAGTCCAGAGCCAAAACTTCCCACCATGACTAGCCCAATAGTTAGCCCCTTTGAGCCTAAGCTTATTCGTTGCGTACCTCATATGATATGAAATGCCCCTGACTCATATAAGCCTCCAGAAATTATATGAACCCGAACTCGTTAGAATAGAGCAGAAGTCGGACTTGAGAGTTACTGTTTTAGTGTATGGTTCGATTTTCTTCTCTGTTATTCGTGAAATGACTCGCGCCTGATTTGACCGTTTTCTGAAATGACCGGATCCCTTTTTATAATCATGCCCATAAACCTTTTGGCAAGATATAGGTTTCGGTAATAAGTATCCCTAGGTACACGGCATTCGCTGTGACGATGTATTCTTTGCGACAAAAGCCGAACCTTGATGTTTTGAGGGATAAGGGTAGTGCACTAGAGCGTAATTAAAGGGAAAGGGCAGAAAATGAAAGGGAACTGAGTTGACAGGGGTCGGGCAGAAAAGTCTAGGATTTCGGGGCGAGAATGTTGAATCCTGTGCTGAGACGTGTGATTTTCTGTTCGACCATGCTATGTTCTTCGAAATTTTTCGCCTTGATCCATGTTCTCCCAAAAAGACCCTCAGATTTATGCTTGCCACTTTAAGTAGTAGATATGCGATTAGCCTGCAAGCCTATGGTAGGGGTTGGACTAGCGCACGAATTTGAGTGATTCACCATAAATTTAGCCTATACACTGAGCAACTTGAGCGAATCCTTGTGAGAGTATGAGTCTCGATTAGCAGTGCGAAGGAAGTTTAGGTCGACAAGTGCAAGTCATTAGTGTAACGTCCATGATTGTTTGCTTGATTCCTTTCGTGCCTTCTAGCTTTGATGATAAATTGCGAACGATCGTGCCGTTATCCTGATTTATGCCTTATCTAATTCCTAATTTACTTGAGGACAAGCAAATGCTTAAGTGCGGGGAGGTTTATGCGTTTATCGTAGTATTTATTCGGGGTAGAGCTTTAGAAATTAAATTATGCATTTATTCGATATATTTACACTTGTTTTATTGTTGAAGGAGCTTAGGACGAGTCTCGGACGAAAAGGAGTGAAAACGAGGCAAAACGGCGCGAAAAAGGGGCAACACTGCCCTCGGTCACGGCCAGACGCATTAAGCGTAACGGCCGTGACGAGGGACAGTGCGCGGAGGAGAGGGACGCATATGATGGTCACGGCCGTGACGTGCTATGCACGTGGCCGTGACCAAGGACAGAGAGCTAGCCAGACGATGGTCACGGCCGTGACGGCCGAGGCACTTGGCCGTGACTTGGGGCAGAGAGCATGACTGATGATGGTCACGGCCGTGACACCTTATGCACTTGGCCGTGACGCATTGTTTCGATTTTCTCGCATAGAGTCGGTGGGTGGGTCACGGCCGTGATGGCCCATGTCCCAGGCCGTGACCTATGCGAAATTTCTTATAAAAGCCCAAATTCGACTCAGAAAGAGGGGACTTCGACCACATACAAATCCTAAACCCTCTAGAGACGAAAAATAGCACGAAAGAACGCAGAATCACGCCCCGGAGCGCAAGAGACGGAGTTCTACGCAAACGTGAACGAAGAACAAAGATCTACCCGAGCTTTCAACGATTATGAGTTCTTTTCTCTTAATTTCTATTTCCTTAGTTGTTTTTCCTTGTTTATGCGTAGCTAATTCCCTTTGTGTTTGGGATTAGATGAACGATAGGATATTTCGTAGTTAAGACTTTTAATTATCATGACTATGTGTTTTGACTATTTATCGTTCTATGAAATTATTTCGTTGCTTTAATATGTCTATGTGTTAAAGTAATTGTTTGGAAAATCGTTTAGGGCGACAGCTAAATAACGATTAGGCCATTCGTAGAAGATAGGATTCGAGTATAGGGCGAAAGCAAATACTCGATCCTCGCCGTTAGTAATTAATGAATTTTAGATCCCCGCGAGCGTTTAGGGCGACAGCAAACTCGCGAGCAGGCAGGAAAATTACTGCGATCTAGTCAAAATCACGTAGGAGCGATAATTTATTGTCTTAGCCAATAATACCTAGCGGGATTCGAATCCCGAGCACTTTTTCTTATCTGAAAGCTTCGTATCAGTTTAACGTGTTCTTTGAATTTCTAGTCGATTTAGGGGTAAGTGTTAGGTTAAGTCATCAAAAATCTGCGTATTTTATTTAGGCTAAATATCGAGTCGATAGGTAATTACTAGTACTTGATTTATTCCTCGTGTTCGATACTCGTCTACTCACTTTACTGCACTACCAACGATAGGTTCACTGCCTATCGCACGTCGGTGATAGTAATTAGGTATTCGTTTTAATTATCACTTGTCGCACTTTCCATTCACACACCACGTGTCGATCACCCGCCCTGGGGAAAGGGCTCCATCCAGCAGGGGCAACACCCTGAACCCCGACCTGGAGAAAAGGTCCCAGCTAGTTGGGTATAACGTCCTGAAGGCCTGACCTGGAAAAAGGGCTCCATCCAGCAGGGGCAACACCCTGAAACCCCGACCTCGAGAAAAGGTCCCAGCCAGTTGGGGATAACGCCCTGGGAGAAAGGGCTCCATCCAGCAGGGGCAACACTCTGAAACCCCGACCTATGAAAAAGGTCCTAGCCAGTTGGTAATGTCCTGAAGGCCCGACCTGGGGAAAGGGCGCCAGAACTCCCGAAATGTCCCATCGGCGGTGACCAACGGCGAGACGACACGTGGCGTTGAAGACAATGCAACATACCAGCCGAAGAAAACTCCTCCAAAAGATTAAAAGAGCTTCGACAAATCCCGAAGTTTAGTGCCGCCAACTCGATTATTTCGCCGCTACCAGACCACGTCCAAAATTCAAATACTCTTTTGGACTATTCGAAGGGGGGACTATTGTTACCCCGGGTTCTCACCCCCAATGCGGCGACATACTCAATCGACCATAACTAGCTTAAGGACCCCCCGTTTGGCCTGCCAAACTACCCCAACGGGAAGAACGCCCCGCCTCTGACCCAACAGGGGCGACGCTCCTCGTCCCCTCGAGATATGTAGGCAATAGCCCGTTCGGGATTAATTCCCAGGAGTCCCCAACCTGACATAAGGCAAATCCCCGACCTGGGGAAGAATGCCCAGGAGTCCCCAGCCTGACATAGGGCAAATCCCCGACCTGGGGAAGAATGCCCCGGAGTCCCCAACCGGGCACAAGGCAAGTCCCTAACCTAAGGCGAATGAAGGCTGAAGTCCACAAGAGGAAACCTCGCGCGAAAGTCACCCGAAGGGAACGATGGCCGAACTTCCTCTGAAGTCCCTGGGGGAAGTTACGCGCGGAAAATCAGTCGAAGGAATCATCTCCTAGAAACGCCCGAAGCCCCAGCGGACGACCGCCTGAGTCGCCCTAAGCACCAGAAGGCAGTCGCATGCCGAAAACGCTCTAAGCCCCAGAGGCAACTGCATGCCTAAGTCGCCCTAAGCCCCAGAAGGCAACCGCATGCTGAAGTCGCTCTAAGCCCCAGGGGACAACCTCATGCCACAAAACGTCTGAAGTCCAGGGGATGACCGCCTGAGTCGCCCTAAGCCCCAGAGGGCAGCTGCATGCCGAAGTCGCCCTAAGCCCCATGAGACAACTCATGCCACAAAATACCTGAAGCCCCAGGGGACGACCGCCTGAGTCGCCCTAAGCCCCAGAAGGCAACCTTATGCCACAAAACGACCGAAGCCCGAGGGGACGACCGCCTGAGGAAAACTCCCGAAGGCAGTTACCCCACTACCTTAAATCGTGTTTGAAGGCCACTGACACGTACGTGATCACCCCAACGTGGAGAAACCGCTCAGGGTCAAATCCGGATGCACTAAACGCGGAGGAAACTGCCAAGGGGCGCTGAACGTGGGGAATAACCGTCAAGGGCTGAGCTTGTCCCTCCAACACTATAAATACCATTAGAAATTCCCCTAACGAGGTACGTTTTCCGAGATTATACCGTTACTCTGCCATTTTTGCACTGCACTCTCCTTCCTTACACTACCTTAAAACGGTATTACCCTCTTGACTGAGGCAAGAGGGCAAACGACCCCCAAAATTACCCTGTTTCCACATTTTCAGCCCAGGCGCACGGCGGAGTTCAGGCGGGGAAAAGCTCGTCAGTCCATTTCCGCGGTAGGTCAATTTTCGACGGCATCAAACCACATTGAATTTATAAATCTAATGATGATCAAGAAAAAAAGCCACAGATTTCTTAAAAAACACAACAAATAAATCGACGCAAGATTAAAGTAAATCCCTCGCCCAAATCATGATCAACTACCATCAGCAATTTCCAATGCTAAACGATCACATAGATAACCCGTAGATATTCGATCATAACGAGCCTCATTCGTTAGTACTATAGCCCTCCTTGGCAGTAATATAGCCCTCCTTGGCCAAACCGCTCAGGGTCATTCGTTAGTAATATAGCCCAAATATTATTTTGCAAATGGCCTACTTTTAGCGCGTTTTCAAATTTGTTCTTCTCACAATAGTAAAATAAATTTCGACTTGTTATTTCGATAAAAGAGATTTAATTCTTCCATCATCAATTTAAGAAAAAAATGTGATTTGTGAAGCACCAGGAAAAAAAGAAAATTTCTTAAAATCAACCAATAGTTGGCAAAATGTTGTGGAGATAATGAAACAAAAGAGCATTTACAATCAATTTCTCAAAAAATTGCCCAACATCTTTGGCCAATGCTTTGCTTTTCGTTTTTCTTTTTCTCTTTTTGTTTCTAGTCAAAAGCAATTAATAGCGCAGCAATTGCAGCACATAGTTACCTACAATTACAGAAACACATGAGCCCATATACCTTCCATGGCTGAATAAGGAGAGCAAACTCTCTTTCTCTTTATAGTTATGTTTGTTCATTACGTACCGGCCGGGCCTGCTTTTGCGGGTTGACCTTGTTCAAACGATCCTTTCTTTTCTCGTTCTTTTCTGCGCCTCGAATATGCTTTGACTGCACAGAAAATAAATGCACCATAAAACAACAATCGAAGATAACAAAGACAAACAGATTCTACGGTCAGAGTGTGTACTTGGCGATCTTTTTTCTCCGAGCAAATGAACTTTCTCTGTTTTGCCGCTAGCCTTGGTGTCAATTGCTCGTCGCATGGATTCATTTAATAAACAGATAGACAATCATTTAAGACAGAAATCATATCTATAAGCATCAGCATAGATAGAAAGTAGTTTTAAGCCAGTCCATGTATGAACGATCCAAGGCTCACAACGTTAAGACAAAAACCTTTCAACTATGAAACTGAAATTCCCAAAGAAAGTTCAGAAAAAAGGTCGCAACTACAAAGAACAACACGTACCAGCTCCATGTACTTCAGATGCCTCATGACGTCTTCAGTGACTAACTCCTGAAAAATGGTAGAAATTGAGTATCTTTTCAGCCACATGAGCTGAGCTTTAAGCGAAGCAAATATGGTTACTTAATTGTAGCTACTGAGTATGTTGTCCCAAGATCATCAATTATTGTCCACATTTGGCCAGGATCCTTTATATCAGTTTACACTTGAACTCAATATCTCAATTCCTTATTTGTATCATAAAAAATTTTAAGTTCGAATCCTACGAAACAAATTGTTTCAAGAAGGCCAACGTTTTAAGAGAATGCATGGGTTATGAAGGTTACTTTAACCGTTGACTATATCATGGATTTTGACCGACAAGCACATGTTATTACACTGATCCTTAAAAATATGAGGAAACACAATAGTTCAGTTACCTGAGGTACAGCACAATCTGCATGAGCGGGATCCCAAAGTACGCAGCGAAAGCATTCCCAGTCATTTGTTTGAACTTCGAATAGAGGGGCCCTATTCATATACATGTTCAGAATCGAGAGAAAGGTTTCTCAGTGCTAAGTGAATAACGAACCACATGCATCAAACATAGCAAAGAAAACTAGTAGCATACATTCTTGACAAATCCATATATCTAGCATCAAATATGATTCTAGTTATACAAAAAGGTAATGAAATAATATGGACAAGAAAAATATTTTGGTGCCAAACCACATATTATTAACCTTGACAAAACTTCATGTACTAGAGCTCTTTGGCATACTCAAGTCACATTCTGATCCTATCAGAGTATATCTCGGCTGCTTGTACTTTCACCGAATCAGTGTATCTCGAAAAACAATTATATGTTGATGTCCAAATAGAATTTTGCAAAAGAACAAGCACCGGTATACACTATAAACTTGGCTTCGAAGTTCTCAAGGTAAAAGATGTGGGCATGTTGAAAAGTCAATGAATGCATAGCTTCTTCATTGGATACTTACTGATCTATTTCATACAAATACATGACCTGTTATATCAAGCAGCTCATGAATAGTTATGTAAGTATATTCCAAGAAAATAATTGAGCTCATGCAGAAAATGCATTTATTTATTTATTTATTTATTTATGTAATGCGTTATTTTCGAGTGGCGGCGATCTGCTTACAGCATCTAAAAATCAATATATAAACATTCAAATCCAATGTAACAAAACTTAAGCATTTAAGCACTGAAGATAAAAGCGCATAAAGATATCCTTTCACCTGTGCCATTTATTGCAAATGGTTCCATCCACGCATTCGCCAATGCCTTCCACAACTGCCGGCACTGAATCCAATTACCAATCGAACTGAGCTTCGAATATTCAGTTACATGCTGTTCCTAGAAACGAAAACCAGAAAAGTTTATCAGTGCTTGTGGAGAATATGACAATAACTGAAAAGATGTAATACTTACATGCAAGCCACATTGTTACAATAATTCGTTGGGTCACCAGCGTGGTCACCTTTCCTGTAGAAAAGTGAACGTCAATTAGAAATCAACAGATAATTTCGAACATATGCTGAAGATGAAGAAATGTGAACTTCTTTTATAGACCATGTGTTTAATAGACATGAAGAACATATGTTGCAGATGAAGACATGTGAACTTCTTTTGCAGACCACATGTTAACTAGACATGGAAAGATAATCTTACAGTTACAGCTAGTCAAATAAAATACAGTAACAACCTCATATGTGAAAAGAAATAAATTATAGGTAATTGGTGTTCGTGAACAACAAAAGTAGTGTAGGCACATATAGGAACAAAAAATGGTAGTGCCCCATATTCAGTACTGATTAGCATATCGAAATTATAAATACCGATTTTAACAACCTATTTAAAATTGCAAATCCAATTTGAACAATCAGAAGTATGTTAAATCATAGTAACATACATGTCACAAGGGCCTCTCCAATCAGGTATTGCAGCTTGAAATTAATCACCAACTCGCACTCTTGACATGTACGGCTCAGTCTCCATGAACATGAGTCCTAACGAACTTGAATTGGCTTCTGATGCTGAATCTTGATTATTGTCCATTTTCCTAACATCGACACAAATTGAATCATATAGAGATTTCTCATTCAACATTACATGTTTCTTCTTCAAGCAAGAATCACAGTGCCACTCACCAACTGGTACGATATGACAGCCACAACAAGAAATATGAAATGCATCTTCACAGCTGTCACACACAAGCATTCTTGAGGTGTTTCCAACACGTGCACAGATTCTGCACGATAGTGAATGGTAATAGCTGCTGAGAACACTATGAATTTCAGTCGTTGAATATCGATCATCTCTAGTACGAACTGTATCATGTAGTCCCCGACTTCTAAGAATTGCTATACATGTATCTCTTTCTAACATTTCTTGTGGGTTCTTTTCAGCGACGAAACAGAAGATGGGCAATTTTCAACATCTTCCAAAATATTTTAAGAAGTTGCAGAATTCCACTTCAAGTCGGATATTGATGACGAACAATCATCATTAACTGTGCAGACATTAGAAACTCGAGCCGTAGCAACCAGTAAGACATCTTCTGAAGCAGAAATTTCACTAGATGAACTACCATATAAGGATTTTGTTGGTCTATTGCATTCGTTCAGATGATTAGAAGGAGGTGTTATAGAGCCATTGTTTTAAATAGCGTGAGATAGCGCGCTATGCGCGCTATCGCGTATTTTCGACAAAACGCGTCACGCGTACTAATCGCGTTTTTCCCTAAAAGCTTACGATTTTACGTTGTACGCTTATTGCACGCTTTTTGCGCTACTCGCGCTATTTGGGTATGATTAAAATCAACTGTGTAATTTGTAAATTTATTCATAATGGTCATGTTAAGACTAATTTGAATAGTAATACATCGATGATTGTGTATATAGTTAAAGTACAGTGTATAACAAATTTATATCGCATCTTTTCATTACCCACAAAAATTAATAGTACAAGGTTATTAAATCTTTTAAAGTCACATATTCATAATATTCGAAACATTTAGTATATTGATTATTTAGTTTCATAACTACAATAGTCATACCACATAGCATATTATATTATTTATATTATGATTACCCGAAATACTCACGCAATGCGCTACGCTATTTACGCTAAGCGCTACGGCACTACGCTATACGCTTTTTAAAACATTGTATAGAGCCCAAAGTGCAGTGAAGTGTAGGTTCCAAACGATCGTGTCCAGTCACAAAATTATCCTCAGATCTGATAGCAGATTGCCAATCATTAGATTTAGAGCCATCGGAAGGATTAGTTTTTTTCCTACGCTGGTAAACGAAAGTAGGCGTACACTTCTTGGACATGATACTGCAAGTTGATAATTGGGCATGATTTCTTGTACAGTTCACACTATCATCATTTTCTTTACCCTCAGCACAAGATCTGTCACAGTGATCGGAATGATTTCGGTAACATAGTGAACTTTTGGCCAACTTTCAGTACCTGGCATCAGTTCAAATAAAATCGAATAATACAAATGGGAAGTTTGGACTAGCCTAATAAACTGATGAGAATACAGAAAGAAGCCATCAGATTTGACATTACATCCTAAGATGTAGTTATTCAGACTGCTAGTCCCATTAATGTTCTGCTGTGATAAGCTAATCATGAGTTCCCATGATTCTAACATGGCAAAAAAACAAATCGCTACAAGCTAAGGCAAGATTCAACTACTCATATTGTATCAGGTGTTTCAAGACAACACTGAAAATGTTACCTACAAGAATGTCATTTCCAGGCACCAACCTCATTCACAATGCTGAGCAGACAAGATCATATTCGAAAATCCTCTTCAAATTCTAACAGAAGGAACTTAATTGTTGGATCAAAGTCCTTCATTGACAATAAAAGAACTCTGGTTTGTATTAGCGGCTACAAATGTTAGTTCCCCACACGAAAGATCCATCTAACATCTATAGCATTTCATCGCCTTATGCAAAAATCAGCAGCAATTGAAAAAGTTACCAATCTCACCCAACGTCTTACAACCCTCCAGCCTCGACACGCTCCCTCGTTTCATTTCAAACTCTTAATCAGCAACACAGCTTTTCTTCTCTGCTCTCCACATTCAAAGTGACTGGATCATTTTTGTTCCTCCTTTAATAATAGGTTTGATCTCATTATTCATCCCTCAGCACACATTCATCCCCTTTAGGGTTCAAGAAATTTAAGAAAGTAGGCAGCTCTTGAACAATAGGAATTCAAAACTCCATTCACATATGATTTTAACGGATAAACATAACCAACTGAATGATTACTTCGATCAAAACCGTGAAACACACAAAACATCAAGGAAACAACAGAATTCCTCAAAACCACTTCCCTCATGAACGTAAATTTCAAGAATTGCAGGCAAAGGTACAGAAATTTAATACCTCAGCTTGGCATCCAAACACTACCATCTACCAAGACCTAGAAAATACAACGATGTATTCAAACGGAGTTTTGGAGTTTTTAACTCTCAAACTTTACGGTCGAGAAACGAAGATAGGCCCAGCAGATATTAAAGGAGTTACTATTCACCCCCTTTTTACTTGTTACCGTCCCTAAAGGGATGGAAAAAGATGATATTGCCCTTACCATATTTAATTTAAATCTATTTAAAGTACTTTTCCACACAACACTTTCCAAGTCATACATCCAAATCAGAAGAAAAAAACAGAGAATACCCAAATCGCAATGGATCGCCGACAGGGACAGGGAAAGGGACTGTTCTTACGACTGGTAAGCAAATTGTCGTATACGTAGATGGATTGTCGAATACGGGCCGATTGAACGAAAATTAGGGCCGAAACTCGGCACGACCGTAACACAATTTCGGCCGCTACAATCACGACCGAGTTTCGGCCGTCACTTGGCCGATCGAAATTGTGTTTCGGTCGCATCTGTGTCGGTCGAAATTTCGCTTCGGTCCGCTTTGTTTCGGCCGACATTTCCCGTCAGCCGGGAAAGTGCCGGCCGAGATTCTCTTTCGGCCGCCTAGAGAGGTGGCCGAAATTAACGATAGGTTTAATTTTTTTAAATAAATATTTAATTGCAGACGAAGGGTGAAGTCCCTACTCGGAGGGAGCAGTAGATCCCCCCGTTGGAGGGATCTGGAGAGCGTCACACGAGGATGCACAGCGTTGACCCATCCGTTCGTAGAGAACGGGAGGAGGAGAGGCGGCAGCGAGCGGCCGCTTCTCAGTCCGTATATGCGGATTACGATCCGCATGCGGATGATGACGTGCCGGATGATGCAGCATTGTTTCAATCATCAGATGACGATGTGCCACCGGCCTCCTCAGGTAATTCCCTTATCTTCTATAAACTGACATGCATTATTCGTTAAAATTTTATTTTTTTTGCGTTATTCGTAAAAAATGAAATAGGGAGCAAGCGCTCGAGGGTCGTAGATGACGATTTGGAGGGTGCAGGGGCCACAGCCCGGTGGTCCAGATGATGACGAGGTGATCCCTAGTTATTTGGGGCACATCGCGCCCCGCATCTGGATGGATGAGCAGGAGAGGCCCCTGCTGAAGTGCGAGCAGTGGGCGTTAGTGCTTGGGAAGCTGAAGAATTGGTACACCCCATTCCCGCCGGAGACGCAGAGGCAGATCGACGGCACGGGGCTTGGGCACCTCACAGATGCCATGGTGGGTCACTTGGACCAGCCTCTCTTGTGCGCTTTTGTGGAGCGTGGCAGCCCGACACGAACACCTTCCACATGCCATTCGGGGAGATGACGATCATGCTCCACGACGTCGAGCAGATCCTGGGTATTCCGATCGACGGAGCGATGGTATCGGGCACCCCAGACGTCGCCGATGGGTAGATCGCGGCGAGGGAAATTGTGAGCATCTCCGCGGACGCGCTGAGGTTTTATTGGAGAGGCGGTGGGGTTGCATCGAAAGACGTGATGCATAGGATGCGGGGGGGGCCGGCGGGGGGGTTCCAGACCATTGCCTGGTTGTGGATTTTATTGGGATCGACGCTGTTCGTCGACAAGAGCGGGACCCGTGTAAAGCCCGACATCATGCACGAGTTCTATCGATCGTTGGCCTCTGCCAGTCAGTACTCGTGGGGATCGGCCACTCTTGCTTACCTTTATCGCCAGCTTGGTCTCGCAAGCCGGGCGGATTCGAGAGGTGTTGCTGGGTGCCTCTCGTTACTACAGGCGTGGATCTACGAGTACTTCCCATGCTTCCCCCCATACCATCTACCCCATCATGTGGAGCCGGGCCAGGCACGATCACGAATGTGGTCTGTATCTCAGCACGAGAGGATGGTCCACCAGTTGGTTGAGATCCGCCGTCAGCTAGATGCCATGACTGCAAGCGAGGTATCCTAACAATTTATATTCTATATTGACGACAATTATTTAAAAATTGTGAACTATTATCAGGTTGCTTGGCTGCCGTACGGTCCCGATCCCGCTTCGCAGCACCTGAGGATGCTTTTTGTGGGTTGGGTTAGATATCGCGATATTGTGAGCCCTACTCACCCTCGAGAGTGTTGCGCCAGCTGGGGTACGTGCAGCTCATCCCACCGCCGATGAGTCCACCACAGAAGGCGGTCATGCCAGCAGACCCGTCGAGGTATAAGGTGGACTATTCTGGCGGTGCAGCAGAACATGCTTGGCGTCAGTTCCCATACGCCTACATCCTCAACCTCTCGTACATCAACCGAGCCGCCGCAGAGAACCTTGTTGAAACCGTTGCAGGGTACATGGATTGGTATGAGCGGCATTCTCATCCTCGCCTGCTTTCGTTGGAGCCGGGATCCTCATCGGGCGGCATACCCCCGCGCAGCCACGCCGACTACATAAGTAATTTAATCTTATGTTCATTTTTATATTTATATGTTTAATCACATTTTATATCTATTATTTCTATGTACAGTGATAAAACTCGATGTACACCTTGACTAGCGAGATGAAAGCTAGGATGGATCTTGACAGCTATCTGCCAACGGGCGAGTTCAGAGAGAGGCTCGACGACCTCAACGACCGGTGGCGCCAGGCCCCTTGATGTGTTGTTATTGTTTTTTTTCGTTTATGTATCGGACGGCTTTCTCTATGTTTGGACTATCTTTCCGTTTCGAGTTACTAATAAAATAGGTAGTCACAAATTATAATACAAAAAAGTTACTAACACAAATAATTATTCACGAAAAAACTTAGAAGAAAACACAGCCGATCGAGATTTTCGGCCAGGTAGTGCAGGGGCCGATCTACTTTTTCGGCTGGGCATTGTACCGACCGATCGATTTTTTCGGCCTTATCTGTGAGGGCCGAAAATATCATTCGGCCTGTAGACTGTGGGGCCGAACGTTATTTTCGGCCAGGTAGTGTCTTGGCCGAAAATTGCGATCGGTCGGCACATAGTTTGGCCGAAAAACTCGATCGGCCGTTCGCGGCAGGGCCTTAAAAATCGTTCGACCGGTCTTAAAATGTTAAATCGATTTTTTTTTCCGTATCGATCGATCGTTCGAATTTATTTGTGCCTGTAGTTTTCATTATTTCGTATTGAAATTATATATTTAGTTAGTTTTTTCTTTTTAAATTAATTTAAATATTCAAAAGGGCAAAATTGTCTTTTTTAGCCCTTTAGGGGGCGGTGACTAGGAAAAAGGGGCGGTGAATAGTAATCCAGTAAATTTACTATTTTTTTGGAACGAAGTAAATACGATTTTTCATAGTAATATATGATTTTTCAGAAGCACCTTTTTAATGTTCTTATTTTAGTAATATATACGATTTTTCATTACTAGACAAATAAATGAGTAAAAAATATTCTATTTTTTATTAGCAAGCAATATTTTTGAACCACGTTCGATATAAAATTTTTTTTCGCAGGTTTTACCTGTTCATGACAAAAATTGTGTCGACAAAAATACTGTTAAAAAATGAGGAAAATTAGTGGTGATTACTATGGTTTTCTTTTTCTGATTGTGCACTATATTTCATTTATTTGTGTGTATCGTATGTTTATCATTCTTGATTTTATGAATTATAGTTCACTAGTATTACCTTTTTTAATTGTGTATATTATCAAATTAATTCATACATAAAATAAATTAAAAGGATGCCTATTTTTGTAGTAAATTTGTGCAAATTAATTCACAAAAAAAAAATAAAATAAAATAATACCTATTTTTGTAATACAATACACATAGTGCCTATTTTTTAAATTCAAGTTTGAAAAAGTGCCTACATTTCTAATTAACTCATATTAAAAATGTACTGACTGTGGCTTGACATTGGGTATTTTAGCTAAATGACCTCATCTCAAATTCATTTTAGGTAGATCTGTCAAATGGGCAGGCGGGGTGGGCCAGCGCATTACCCGCCTAAGCCCGCCAATTGGCGGGGCCGGTGCGGGTAAGCCGCCTTCTGGCAGGCCTGAGAATGGGAGGCCCGCCCCACCCCTTGGGCGGGCCGCAGGCTTAGCCCGCCAGAAATAAAGAAAAATAAAAAGAGAAAAAATTAAAAAAAGAGGGAAAAAATTAGAAAAAGAAGTTTTTAGTTCGAAAGTATTTGTAATTTAATCCTAACTATTTAATAATAATTTATTTATTTTATTAAACTTAATTCAAATTAAAATTACATTTACAAAATATAAAAAATCTATATAAGTTATTTATACATATATTAAATAATATAAAAACTTAATTTTTTTATTCTGGTGGGCCTGCCCGCGGCTCGCCTTTAGGCGGGCCTAAAATTTCGCAGCCCGCGGGCTTTGGGCTTTTTTGACAGCTCTAATTTTAGGTGAATGACCTTCACTTCCTGAATATACAATTGTCTTACTAAGGACAAATTACTATAATACCCTTACTTAAAGGTAGTTGTGGGGTTTTTGGGGGATTAGGGGGTATAGGATTAAGTAATGCAATGTTTGGTTGGAGGGTTTATTTAAAGATGTGATTTAATTAATACCCCTTACTACCTCCTATTAAGTATTAGATAATACAGCCTTACCCCCTTCCTTTATCTAATCCCATGGACTTTTGACAGATTTATCCCTTATTTTAAAATTTATTTCTTACATTACCCTTTCCATTGCTCGTTTAAACACTTCAGCTCATTCTCATTGAAACAGTTCTTATCATACCTCAACACCCATTAGATGCGACAAGAATGACATCCAACCAACGACCATCTCGTTCGATGACACCCAACCACAAGTGAGCGTCCCAGCAGTGATAAAATCTCCAACCACTTCAAAGGTATGATTTTATGTTAAACCTAATTTTCGAATTGAGGATTGGACTGATATTTTCATTCTTTGACTGCAGTGACAAAGGGTTAGGTTTCTTGATTTCAAATGGGCTCCAAAGATGATTTCATACTATTTGCGTATGATGCAGTTCGTATATATATATGCATATATATATCGAAAGAGAAATAATAGGAAAAACCTGAAGAATCCGTTGCTTATTCTATGTATGAAAAGATGCCAAAGCAGGTTGATTACTTGAAAAATTTAACATCAGATTATTGTAGTACTTCACATGAAAATTTGAGGATTAGTAGAGATGCATTTGGACGACTATGCATCATTCTTGAGAAATACGGAGGATTGAGACCTTCCAAATATCTAAAAATTTCTGAGATGGTGGCAATATTTCTTGGTGTATTAGCGCATCATAAGAAGACACGAGAACAAAAGTTTCACTTTAGTAGATCTACTTGGACAATAAGCAAGCACTTTAGTTCTGTACTAGATGCAGTTCTTAGACTTCACGAGAAATTATTCGCCAAACCTCAGGCCGTCGGTACTAAAAAAAACTCCTTCATCCAAGTTCAAATATTTTCAGGTATTGGTTCCACTTTGTAAATTAATAGAAATTATTTATTGATTTCATGGTAATAACTAACATTTTTTATTTATTTCTTTTGTATGATTTGCTTGGGAGCCTTAGATGGATAATACATCGATGTTATAGTCGAGTCAAGCGATATTCCACGATATAGAAATCGCAAGGGAAAAATGACAACCAATGTTCTCGGCGTGTGTAATGAAGATATGAAATTTATATATGTTGGCAGGTTGGGAGGGTTCAGTCGCTGATGGCCGTGTACTTCGAGATGCTCATTCCCGAATAAATGAGTTTCGCTTTCGTAAAGGTAATTTTTCATATAGTAGCATGATGTATGTTTTATGTATTAAAATGTATTTTTATAAATTATTGCATGTTGCTACTATTTAGCTGATAATGGATACACAGCGAGGGATTTTAACTCCTTATAGAGGCGTTCGATATCATTTGAACGATTGGGGAACATCAACTCAAACCTCTCAAATTGAAAGAGAGTATTTTAATATGAGGCATGCAAAAGCAAGAAATGTTATTGAGAGAACTTGGGGTTTGATGAAAAAAAGATGCGGTATATTACGAAGCCCTTCTTTTTATCCGATAGCAAAGCAGAATAAATTGTCATAGCATGTGCATTATTCACAATTTCATACGTATGGAAATGGATGTTGATCCATTGGAGTTGGATGTACCTAAAGGATATCAAGAAGATGAAGTAAATGGGGATGAAAGTCAAGGTCAATTCATTAGTTCAATTGAAACTTCTACTGCATGGTCGAGTTGGCGAGATAATTTGGCAATGGACATGTATCTCGAGTGGATGAATGGTCGAAGGAGATAGATTGCTGTTATACTATTTTTTTATTGGCAACTGTCTGTTAGGAATATGCCCTCGAATGCTATACGAGGATTAGATTGTATAGGGCATTAGCTTATTTATCATTCGACCTTTTATGTAATAAGATATTTTTTATGTGTTTATTGAAAGGCGTTGTTCGTTTATTGGATATTAGAGTACTTTACTAAGCATCCGGTAAATCAATAAATGAACAAATCCAAATGTGACGAGTTGAGTCACTGTTCTCGATGGGTACGAGAGAGGAAGGCACCAATGGACTCTTACCTCGAGCATTAAAAGTCCGTAAGCCTTAGGCTCCAGTTGGGTGCTGGATAACCGATTACGGCTTATTTGTCGATGACCTCTCGAGTGCCGATATACCGCTTGGGAGTGGATGTCATGACTTGTGATGCGAGTCGAATCAAGTGATTGAATCGTTTCATGGACACAGATTCACGGGTCGTACGGTCGAACATGGCTTATTACTCAAGGAGTGTCAATGACCGACGACAACACTATAGTAGTCTACGTGAACCTTAGACCGAAAGGGGCTTTGACGGAGTTGACTTCGAAGTCTCGACTGCCACTGGTTTCTCTCGACCTGATTTGCTGTTGCATGGGTCAGCGGGCCAGATGCGGCCTTGATGACGATTTGTGATTGCCGGGCTTAGACCGCCGAGTACAGATTCGCAGTCTCGCAAGTAATCGAGATAAGTGTCCTATGAGGACGCGACGGGAAATTACGAAATCCTTGGCCAAGGTATTGAACTAACTCATGTTAGACATGGAGGGTAGTTTGGTAATTTGCCTCGTCCCCGTTTTATCATAGAATCGAGTATAGTGAGTTTGACATACACCATGACTCTCACTCGATTGGGACACAGTAGAAGGGTTTACGTAGTACAATAATCAATAGTAAGGTTCTCGAATAAAGACTGGGTCGAAATTCGCACTCGAATCGGGTTACGGTCCGGTACTGCAGGATTGGCTAGGTAACTGCCGGACTCTTGGATTCCTCCCTTGACGATTGAGTCGAACCTAGAGAGTCGGGCTTAAAAAGGATCATCAACGTGTACTGGTAAGGAGAGAAAGTGTTTTGGGCCTTAACAGGCCTTGGGCCGTTGGACCGCACCTTAGTGGGCCTCGGGCCGTTTAATGGACCGAAGTCGGACTTCGTATGAAACTAACTTTGAGACTTGGGCTTGGCCAAGTGCTTAAAAGGCTTGAGGGTAAAATTGGAATTTGACCCTAAGCTGATTTTCGAATTATGCCTTGGGAATTAGTTTCGAAAATTAAATATAAATACGGAAATAATGTATTTGGAATATTATTTATTTTAAGGTGAAAATTTCGAAATTAGTCTTGGATTAATTTTGAAATTTTATGCCATATTTAAATATACTTTGTTTGACTTAGTATTTAAGTTAGTTGTCTAATTATGGAAGTATCCTTATATGAATTTTGAATTAAATAAGGGAGAGAAAGATATGGCAAAAATCTCTCCACTTAAGGAGTAATATCGAAAACCATATCTTTGAGATATCCTAGGGATTTTCGAATATACGATAGTATAAATAGGGCAGCCCTATTTCATAATTTGGAGTGAGAATTTCGTGCTCCATATGAAGGGAAAGCAAGTGATTTTCGAAATCAACTAAAGGCACAAAACACACACCGAACAAAAACACTCTTCTCTCACGCGACGACTCGGTTCTCTTTAGCCATCTTTAGAGAATTGATTTCGTGGTACACTGCGAGGTCGGCGTGACGATCTAGTGCCATCCACCACCATTGACGAAGTATTGAAGAAAAGGACGAGGAGCTGCCACTCGCTTCACTGGTAATTCTCTACGGGTTTCACCCGCCCTATTCTGATCCGAGTAACGAGGGCAATAAGGGAACCCGGAAAATTTTTGTTCCGCCGTACCCGGGGACGTGGCGTCTCCGGGAGACACCAGGTAACCCAACAGTGGTATCAGAGCGGGCGCTCGTGATCAGAATCATAACGTGTTTAAATTGAACGAGGCGCGTGGGAGACGATCGAAAAGCCGACACGGTTCGACCGTCGTTGGATGCCGATGCGTCGTTTGCCAACCCACGGCCACCAACTCGTGCGGTACAGACCGATGATGAACCACGAACCGGATAGGGACCCGCGCGACGGTGGGACCCGAGCAGCCGCACGTTGCGCGCGGGCTGCGTGCGCCATAACGGCGGTACAGCCGCGGGATCGGGCGGTTTTGAGCAAGCCCGATCAGCCTCGAACCTTGGGTTCGACGCCAGCCATGGTGGCTTAGGTGCCATCCCCGGGCAGCGCCGCCGCAAGGTGCGGCGGCACGGCTGAGATCGTCAGCGGCTTTGGCCGCGGACTTCGATAGCGCGCACGGTGCACGCTGCGCAAGGCAGCCACAGCGAATCCGGCTCGGTCGGAACGCTGCGGCGATGATCTCTCCCGGCGAGGCAGTGACTCGGCACGAAGGAGCTGAGGCGACGAGGGAGTCGCAGCAGTATTCTGCCGCGAGCTGAACACGCACGCGTTGCGCGGCATGGCGTCGCCGGCGGTGGCGGCACCAGCTCCAGCCGGGCCTCCACGGTGACGGCCTTTTCCGCCATGGCTCTCCGGCGTGTTTTGACGGCTGAGCGATTTGAGTCGCGGCAGCTATGTTAGGGCTTCATGCTCAAAGCCTTAACGGGCTTTTTAATGGGCTTGGCTCATTTAAGGCTCGATTTTCGTTTCTTTTTAAAATCATGTAATTGTCAATGTGCTCGTTATGAATGTGATTTAAGGCGCACTTGCGGGTTTAGGAATTTGGTTTCCGGGCATTTGTTAAGGGTCACGTCCCCACGGGTTGTATTTGTTTTATACGGGTTGTTCGGAACTTATGATTCCCCCCGTGTTGTAATTTACTGTTTTATTAGATTAGACTTGAATATGAAGACGAGGTCCTATTTGATGGAAGGCAACCCCCCGGCGGTGACAAGGTGGTGGACGTTCGGTGACTTTGAGGCCGTTCGAGTGACGAAGGACGTTTGACGACTTCAAGACCCGTGCGATGACCCGAGGTCTTTTGAAGACGCATGTAATTGGAATAGGCTAGAAATAACCCGCTTGTGTGTCTTGTAGTTTATTTTCATAGGGTCAATTTACTACCTACATCCGTGTTGGTTTTTGAAATGATATGCATGTTTTATGTGCTCTTATGTGAGATGGTTTGACAAATACTAAGTGGGTAAAGGAATTTGATTCCTGTCTTATCATGTTTGAGATGTCTAGCGTTGGGGAGTTTTGCGATTTGTTCCGAGTAAGTTGGCGTCGTATATCCTGCCCCAGTGTTAGCGTCTCGGGTGCGTCTTGGACGCCGCTCGTCATACCAGTCCGCCCCCCGCGAAGCGTATGGCAGCAAGGGGTGGTACATTTTGTGCGATTTGAGCATAAGTTGATAGTCACACTTAGGCAGTTAAACCCAATAAGCAGGGTTAGCCGTGAGGGTCAATGACTGAGACTAAGATAGTTGAAACTCTTATTGGATAAGTACGCATTCGACGTGACTTCGATGAGATTAGATGAGCCAAATATTACGTTAAAAAGGCTGAGGCGAGTCTAGTCGAGTCGGGGACATCAACTTCACTATGAAACTTTCAACGAGGTTTCCGAAACTATTCTCGGGAGGATAGTTTTTTGAGAAAAATAGTGGGAGTCAAGCGAAATGAAAAGTCCTTGTTTGCGCTTGATGAATGATAAGATAAACCTAATTAGATCTTTATTTTCTGTTGCTTTACGTTTCTTTCTATTTACTGCGATGACGAACATAATTACTATGCTACTTGAGAGAAATTGTTTGGTGGGACCAAACTACGTGGACTGGCTCCATAACCTGAGGATTGTCCTAGGTATGGAGTCGCTGACTTGTGTCCTCGATTCCCCAGTACCGCAAGTCCCAGGGACTGATGCGAGTGACGAAGACCGGCTGCGTATGCCAAATGGCAGATAGATGAGCCAAAGGTCAAGGGCTATATACTTCTTTTCATGAGCAATGAGTTGCAGCGCACTCACTCGGAAATGGAAGTGGGCGCCATTTTGCTTCATTTGAAGGAGCTTTTTGGCGAACATTCCAGGAGTGCTCGCTATTCCCTGACGGGGCAACTATTTCATTGCAAAATGGCCGAGGGTAGTGACGTCGGAGCGCACGTGCTCAAGATAATCGATTGGATCGAAAGACTCGAGGCACTAGACTTTATCATGGATAACGAACTCCAGAACGATCTCATACTTCAGTTGCTCCCACCTTCCTTCAATTTGCTCATCGTGAACTTTAATCTGAACAAGGCCGAGATGACATTGACTGGGTTAATGAACCAGTTGTCGGCAGCGCAGGCTCAGATAAAGAAGGTGAAAGGAAAGGAAGTTGTTCTTGTCGCGAATGCTAAGACTCGAGGGTCGAGTACAAAGAAAAGGTCGGACAAGCCCACTAAGCCCAAAGGACGAATTTCGAAAGGCAAGGCCAAGAAGAGCGTGTTCAAAGGCGCTAAGTCGACGGACAAGTGCCTTCACTGCAATGAGCTTGGCCATTGGAAGCACGATTGCCCGAAGCTAGCCGCCTCAGATAAAGAACTTCACGTTTTGGAAACAAATTGTTCTATGACAGTATATTCCGCTTCATAGATCTTAGACTCGAGAGCTAGTGCTCACGTCTGTGTTTCGAACCAGGGTCTGGAACGAAGTAGGAAGCTGGCGGATCGAGAGATCATGATCAACGTAGGAAGCGGACATAGTGTACCGGCGACCCACATTGGATCAAGAACTCTCGTTTTATCTACTAGACATAGTTTACTGCTTTCGGATTGTTTGCTTTTGCCCAAGGGGCTTAAGAATATTGTTTCTATTCCCGTTTTGAGCGGAAACGGTTATGAGTTCAGTTTTAGTAATAATATATCCAATATTTATTTTGGAAATAATTGCGTCGGAAGTGCAAGTTTATTGAATGGGTTGTATTACCTAAATATCGAAGATAAAATAAAAACTGTGAATACAATCACCAACAAACGAAAATTGGAGTCGAACTCGAGGCTGCTGTGGTATCTTCGACTCGGTCACGCTGGATTCTTGCGTTAAATCGGCGTGCCGCTTGGGTCTGATCCCTATCCAACTTGTGATCTTGTATCCTTGGAAAGATGACCAAGTCACCCTTCACAGGGACTTTTACGAGAGCCGCAGAACTTCTCGGTTTGATCCACATGGATGTTTGCGGACCGTTTGGGGTAACGGCTCGCGGTAACTTCCGTTATTTTGTTACCTTCACTGATGATCACTCTCGCTTTGGCAAGGTGTATCTCATGAAGAATAAGGTTGGTACTTTTGAATGGTTCAAAGAGTACAAGACTTTGGTGAAAAATCAGACTGAAAAGAGCATTAAAGCCGTTCGATCAGATCGAGGAGGTGAGTACATGAGCCTCGAGTTTGACGAGTTCTAGAAAGAGAACGGGATAATTCCATAGATGACACCGCCCGGAACACCGCAGTTGAACGGTATGTCCGAACGCAGAAATCAAACTCTGTTGGATAAGGTTCGATCTATGCTAAGCTATACAGACCTGCCCATATCGTTGTGGGGTCATGCCCTGTTGATAGCGGCACACATTCTGAACAGATGTCCTACAATGTCTGTCGATCGTATTCCGTATCAGATATGAACAGGACGAAAACCGAGCTTGAATTACATTAGAATTTGGGGTTGCCCCGCATTTCTGAAAAATCTCAAGACAGATAAACTGGAATCGAAAGTTGTAGGACGTTTTGTCGGGTATCCTGAGGATTCCATGGGATACCCGTTTTACTTCCACGACGATCAGAGAATCATTATAGCCCTTCAGGCTCACTTTCTCGAAGAAGATTTTGTTCGAGAAGCTGGAGTGGGTCGCGAAGTAACTCTTGGAGAGTATTAAAAAGAGCTTTCACAAACTCCAATGTCGGGTGACACCGTAGAGCAGTCCGAGGCGCAACCTGACTTGCGCAGGTCGGGTAGAGTATCTCGCCAGCCTGAGAGATACGGGATGGTCCACATCGAGCACGAGGTTGCTTCGATGGAAGGGCACGTCGGAGACGATCCCACTACCTATGACCAGGCAATCAGGGATAAGGATTCGGAGAAAGGCTTATAGCTATGCAAGCCGAAATGGATTCTATACACGAAAACCAAGTCTGGACTCTAGTAGACATTCCAGATGGTTTTAGACCCATTAGGTGTAAATGGATCTACAAGAGAAAGATAGGATCTGACGGATTGGTTGATACATACAAAGCTAGGCTTGTGGCGAAAGGGTACAGTAAAAAAGAGGGCCCTGACTATGAGGAGACCTTTTCGCCTGTTGCTATGATGAAGTCTATTCGAACATTGCTTGCGATAGCTGCGCACTATGACTATGAGATCTGGCAGATGGATGTGAAAACTGCGTTCCTAAATGGATACCTCAAGGAGGAAATATATATGGAGCAGCCCAAGGGTTTTACATCGCAAGGAGATGCTCATAAGGTGTGCAAACTGAACAAGTCCATTTATGGACTGAAACAAGCCACCAGAAGCTGGAATCTTCGGTTCGATGAAGTGGTCAAGGGCCATGGATTCTTAAAGAACGAAGACGAACCTTGCGTCTACAAGAAAAGCAGTGGGAGCAAAATATCTTTCCTCGTATTGTACGTGGACAACATCCTTTCGATAGGAAATGATATTGAAATGCTCTCGATGGTGAAAGCGTGGCTTTCGACCGAATTCTCCATGAAAGACTTGGGAGAAGCTACCTACATTTTGGGGATTCGCCTTTATAGAGATCGAGGGAATCGTATGTTAGGACTCTCCCAGGCCCTATACTTAGAGAAGGTCTTGAAGCGATATAATATGGCCAATTCTAAGAAACGGTTCCTGCCTATGCGGCATGGGATTCACCTTTCCAAGGCTATGAGCTCTCAAAGTGAGTTGGAGCGGAAAGAGATGAATGGAATCCCCTATGCATCCGCAGTGGGTAGCTTGATGTACGCGACCTGGTAAGGAACATTGTACAGCAGTCAAGACTATCCTCAAGTACCTCAGACGGACTAAGGATATGATGCTGGTCTACGGTAAAGGAGAATTGGAAGTGGAAGGGTATACGGATTCGGATTTCCAGCTGACGTGGACGATCGAAAATCCACTTCAGGATTCGTCTTTACGCTCAACGGTGAAGCGCTGTCTTGGAAAAGTTCCAAACAGAGAACTACTGCAGATTCCACCTGCGAAGCAGAGTATATAGCGGCCTCAGGGCAGCTAAGATAGGCCATTGCCATTGTGGTGTGACAATACTGCGCTATTGCTCAGGCGAAAGAATCGACGTCTCACAGCAGGTCCAAACATATAGAAAGAAAGTACCACGTGTTACGTGGATTCGTTGAGAATGGCTACATAGCCGTGCAGAAGATTGCGACCGCGGAAAACGTGGCCAACCCATTCACCAAGCCTCTATCACTGGCAGTGCTGGCTAGACATTTAGAAAAGATGGATATTAGATACTGCAGCGCATGGCATTGAGTGCAAGTGGGAGATTGTTAGGAATATGCCCTCGAATGCTATACGAGGATTAGATTGTATAGGGCATTAGCTTATTTATCATTCGACCTTATATGTAATAAATTTTTTATGTGTTTATTGAAAGGTGTTGTTCGTTTATTGGATAAGAGTACTTTACTAAGCATCCGGTAAAGCAATAAATGAACAAATCCAAATGTGTCGAGTTGAGTCACTGTTCTCGATGGGTACGAGAGAGGAAGGCACCAGTGGACTCTTAACCTCGAGCATTAAAAGTCCGTAAGCCTTAGGCTCCAGTTGGGTGCTGGATAACCGATTACGGCTTATTTGTCGATGACCTATTGAGTGCCAATATCCCGCTTGGAAGCGGAGGTCATGACTTGTGATGCGAGTCGAATCAAGGGGTTTCATGGACACTGACTCACGGGTCGTACGGTCGAACATGGGTTATTACTCAAGGAGTGTCAATGACTGATGACACTATAGTAGTCTACGTGAACTTTAGACCGAAAGGGGCTTTGACGGAGTTGACTTCGAAGTCTCGACTGTCGCTGGTTCCCCTCGACCCGATTTGCTGTTGCACGGTTCAATGGGCCAGATGCGATCTTGATGACGATTTGTGATTGCCGGGCTTAGACCGCCAAGTACGGATTCCCAGTCTCGCAAGTAATCGAGATAAGTGTCCTATGAGGACGGCGACGAGAAATTACGAAATCCTTGGCCAAGGTATTGAACTAACTCATGTTAGACATGGAGGGTAGTTTGGTAATTTGCCTCGTCCCCGTTTTATCATAGAATCGAGTATAGTGAGTTTGACATAGACCATGACTTTCACTCGATTGGGACACAGCTGAAGGATTTATACGTAGTACTATAATCTATAGTAAGGTTCTCGAATAAAGACTGGGTCGAAATTCGCACTCGAATCGGGTTACGGTCCGGTACTGCGGGATTGGCTAGGTAACTTTCGGACTCTTGGATTCCTCCCTTGTCGGTTGAGTCGAACCTACAGAGTCAAGCTTAAAACGGATCATCAACGTGTACTGATAAGGAGGGAAAGTATTTTGGGCATTAACGGGCCTTGGGCCGTTGGGCCGCGCCTTAGTGGGCCTCGGGCCGTTTAATGGACCGAAGTTGGACTTCGTATGAAACTAACTTTGAGACTTGGGCTTGGCCGAGTACTTAAAAGGCTTGAGGATAAAATTGGAATTTGAGCCTAAGCTGATTTTTCGAATTATGCCTTGGGAATTAATTTCGAAAATTAAATATAAATATGGAAATAATGTATTTGGAATATTATTTATTTTAAGGTGAACATTTCAAAATTAATCTTGGATTAAGTTTCGAATTTTATGCCATATTTAAATATACTTTGTCTGACTTAGTATTTAAGTTAGTTGTCTAATTATGGTAAGTATCCTTATATGAATTTTGAATTAAATAAGGGAGAGAAAGATATGGCAAAAATCTCTCCACTTAAGGAGTAATATCGAAAACCATATCTTTGATATATCCTAGGGATTTTCGAATATACCATAGTATAAATAGGGCAGCCCTATTTCATAATTTGGAGTGAGAATTTCGTGCTCCATATGAAGGGAAAGCAAGTGATTTTCGAAATCAACTAAAGGCACAAAACACACACCGAACAAAAACACTCTTCTCTCACGCGACGGCTCGGTTCTCTCTAGCCATCTTTAGAGAACTGATTCCGTGGTACACTGCGAGGTCGGCGTGACGATCTAGTGCCATCCACCACCATCGACGAAGTCTTGAAGAAAAGGACGAGGAGCTGCCACTCTCTTCAACTGGTAATTCTCTACAGGTTTGACCCGCCCTATTACATCTCTCTATGTTACTATTCTGATCCGAGCAACGAGGGCAATAAGGGAACCCGAAAAATTTTTGTTCCACACCGTACCCGGAGACGTGGCGTCTCCGGGTGACACCGGGTAACCCAACACTGTCTTATTTGAACTGTTTTCTTATTTGAATGCTTAATGGCTGATGAGACATACATTTGCATTTGTGCTGTCTACATTATTTTGACTTCCATGCCGACAAACATTTTTTGTATAATCTTTGCAGATTCCAATTTGTTTGTATAAAGTTTTCTTTTGGGTGCTCGTAAATTGCACATAATGGTTGCATAGCTGTATTATTTGTATAATCTTTGCAGATTGCATAATGGCTTTGGCAGTTTACCATATGTTTTATTGAGTAGTAGTAAAATAGTCATAAAAATAAAATCATTCATAATAAACCAAAGTGGAATTGCTGATAATGAAACAAGAAACATGACAATATCTAAAATTGACATAAAAACATGAAAAATACCTCAATAAATAAACACATGACAACATCCTGCGACAAGTCTTAAACCAATAAGGATTAGGAAAACCAAAAGCTCAATAACTGCTTGTCATGCTCTTCACCAAATGCAAGCGTTCGACTTCATTCATCGCTAAGAAAATCTATAGTTTTCCTGAATTGTTTATAATGGCGTCGGAAACCTCAGACAACTGCATGAGCGATAAGTTCAAAGGCATATTCTTAATTATTGCAGCAGCCTTGCTTTGATATTATGTCTCTGCTCCGATTCTCGACACTCCTTCCATTAATATCTTAGTTGTCTCACGCGATATTTCTTGGATTGCTTATCAGCACTAGCTGTAGCAGGCGAAGAATGACCATTAAGTGTGGGAGAATCACCTGAAGCTTGCTACTTGGGATTTCTTCCGTCTGCGAGGTCACTATGTCATCCTCTAGTCCTTTCTCATCGTGATGCCAATTGCATCTTCTCCTGTGGCTCGATCTTTTCCAAAAATCTCTTACCAATCTTCATACATAGGCCATGTTTTGTATCTTATAGCTTTGCAGACTTTTGGGGAGTGCTGCAAACAAAAGGGAATAGTAAGTAAATATCATGTTGAAATATGACCGTACTAAATTGTACATAAATTACATCTCTTATCTCGTTCCAGAGGTTATCAGTAGCACTATCATTTTTGTGTCTGGATTAAAACCTGTCCCGGACTTATTGAGCATGTCCTGCAACATGTAGTAATCTTTTTCCATGTTTTTGTCTTTGGCTGGATGTGAGGAAGAGCTTTGATATTTGTGTTGGGCAAGTACTTCCGTATGATCTTCTCGAATATATGGTGAAAGCCAGGTTTGAAGCCATTTTCGCTCCTCCATCCATCCGTGATGATTTCTTTGAAAGCCAAAATAAGCACCCTCTCTTCCTCCAAAAGCCATGAACGTCTGGTGTTAATTTTTATTCGTTCCATGCTGGCAAAATAATCAAGGATGAATATATCTTCAAAAACATGTCTTAATATGAGCAATCAAAAAGTTAATAAAATAAAGACAATTGAGGGAAACAGTAGAAGCAAAAAAAGTTCCACTTTGTGTATAAAGATCCTTGATTGGTAACAAAGAAACAATGATTAATTATGACTATGATCAAAACATTCGTCAATTAGACAAAGGTGAACAAAAAAGATCGGACATCTAAATCCAGTTTGCATCAGCCGAACTATGTACAAAGATAAAATGCTAGACAAAGAATTATTAAATATTTAAATTTAAATGGGTAAAGTTGTAACTTACCTTAATTAAACCTAATACCATCTAAAATCATCTACCAAACACAACGAACATTATTATTTAAACCCATCAACCAAACACCTAAAAATTTATATCTCCCATTATATAACAAAGGAACGCAGACAGACGCGTGAGACCCAAACGAAAAAAAATCATCGAGTCTTCCAAAAAACCAAACAGCGAGATCGTGAGAACCCCGTGAAGATTTTCAGCATTACAGCACTAAGAACTCACGCAATGGCGTCTGAAACTGTAAGTTATTTTACTTCTTCAGTTGTTTCGAGACGTGGCCGAGTAGTTTTCTCTGTTATTGGGGTGTTTGACGAGTGTTGATTTCGTGGCTACTCACACAACGGAACATGTTCACACAGCCGACCATTATATGGTTGTTAATTTTGTGGGTGTTTGATGGTTGTTGGGTTGTCTGAGTTTAAATCAAGAGAAGATGGTTTTTAGAATTCGTTCGATTAGAAGAGAAAGGGTTCTCAGATGTTAGACTGGTTCTCCGATTTGAGTCCATGTCTGAGGACCCGTGTAAGTTCTGAGAACCCTTTCGTGGTCTGAACCTATCTGAGAAAAGGTTCTCAGATGTTAGATCGGTTCTCCGATTTGAATCCATGTCCGAGGACCCGCGTAAATCTGAGAACCCATTCTTGGTCTGAGAACCTACTTCGCGATTTGATGGGTTCACACATTTTTTATGGGTCCTCAGATTGGTGCTCACTTCTGAGGACCTGTATAATGTATGAGAACACACATCATTTGTAAACAACAGTTTAAAACATTTACTAGACTAAATATCATTTTCTTCTGAATTTATATAGGTGTTGTTGCAACTACAACTTTCTTAGGATGATGACTTCCACCGCAAAGTCGTCATCACCGAGGATTACGTGCCGACCTGTGAGCATATAATCCATTTGCTGAACCAAGCCGAGCTTCGCGAAATACTGGATCACAATTTGGCCACGTAATCTGTGATGCACCATGATTCAAGAACCTTTCTAACTTCGGTTTTTAATGAAGCGGGAGAATTCGATCAACAATCGAAATGAAATATGGACGATCATCAATCAAAACCCAGTCCACTTTTCTATTAAGGAGTACTGCTTGATCACAGGCCTCAACAGCTCCTCCAATATTCGAACGTGAACGAGAGGATGGGGTTTCGTGATTACCACTTTCTCGGGATGGATTCAATCAGAAAATCCTACTTGGAGAGCCGAATGGTAGAATTGTCCAGTGAAGATGCTACGGAGTTTAACATTGAGGAGGTAAAGTTGACGCTTCTCTACTTTGCCGCATTCGTCCTCCTTCTTTGTCGAACGAAGAAGGATCTCGCCGTGCCAGACTGGGCTTCATGGAATCAATATCCATGGGGGACCGTGGCTTTCACTGAGGTCCTGACCACGTTGAAAACAGATCTTGTACGGAAGAAGAATGAGTTCGAGGCGAAATTGAGTGGAGGTGGCAGCGACCACTCTAGTTTCTGCGTGAGCGGATTCGTACATCCGCTTCAGGTAATATGGAATTAATTTCAACAAACCCTAGCTAGTATCTTGTAAATTTTCAACAAACCTTAAAGAATAGTATTGCTAACTTTGGTCAGATTCTAGCGTACGAATGCATACATGGGATCGTGCCTTGCCCGTAGCGAGATGAGCCTATATTTCCATGTATTCATCGCTGGATTAGATCGCGGTGGAGCACCAAAAAAGCTCCAAAGCTATCGCTCATTACCGCTGACGAACTTCAATCAGAACGCATTCCTGGAATATTGGTTCCTACAACGGAAGAGATGCAGGCTTGACCACATCACATCCTTACTCGAGCAAGGAAGGACTGTGACAAGTGTCTCGGAGTTGTCAGTGCAACCACCCCCCAGGAGGACCTCATGATTATTTTGGTGATTTCCGCATTCCACCGTCGAGATGTTCTCGCCGTCAGCAATACGAGGCGAGTGACCACATGCAACAGTCCCCGCCCGTGTGGTTTCGCACGTTTCAAGAAGGGTTTGATAGCATGTTACGAAATCTCGAAGAAGGCATCTGTATCAAGATCGATGCGTTTAGATATGAACTTCTAGGCAGTGGAAGCAGTGCCGTCTTGGATTGCATTGATCTGTTGCGGAAAGACATTCTGTAAAATTCGACGTTTTTGGAGGTACGCAAACATTGTCTTGCACCACTTATTACATTATTTTTCAATAATATTTTTTTGTTATGGCTCATAGATGCGACTGATCAATCCCAACTTGGGGACATGATATGGGCTGCTGGTCTGGCGGAGCCTGGGGATGGCCCGCAAGGAGAAGCCGTGGCGGAGGAGCAAATAGGAGGAGAAGAGATGCCGGAGGAGCCCTCACGAGAGGTGGAGATGCAACAGGAGCCATTGGAGATGTTGACCACCCATGAGACAAAGGGAAAGCCAAGGCGAGAACGCCTATTATCCGACCTCGACAAGCGAGGCCGTCCAAGTATAAGCCACCAACGACAGGCCCAAGAAACGGAAACTCTACATTCGTTTCTAATTTCATAAAAGATAGATTGAAAGGGTGGACCACGGTCGAAAAAAGGATTCATTCAATGCACAACGGCCAAAACGTTCAATGCGCATTAGGAATGCAGACGAAGGAGTGGTGTAAGTCCAGATAATCCAGTAACACTTCAACAAATTAAACCTTCGTTGGATATGAATAGTATGCTTTAGAGGTTTAGATGTTGAATACGTGGGATTTAGAAATGGAAACTTAGATTAAACATTGTTAGGGTTTAATACCTTTGAAAGGTATTAAGCTCATTGGGCCCCTAACAAGCCCATTACAAATACAACACATTTTAGTAAAATAAAACATATAAAATACATCTTCAAGAAATAAAAAAACTTAGAATAAATGTTTTGGACATTTCTAAAATATTCTTAACATTCTCCCCTAAGAGTCCAAATTACAATGAAGCCTATCGTCTAAGTCTTCATTTCTTATTTTTCTTCGAGCGAGAAGGAGGCGAAGGTTCCCTATGAGCTAAGTATGTCTTCCTGAATCCTAGGGTGTGCTCGAACTGTCTGATGTCGTTTCTGAGCACGATTCGATCTAGGCTAGCTTGGATGATTTTATCCAGAACAGATTGTTCTGCGAGTTCTGTCCCTTCAAGTATTGTATCGTCAGGAGCCGTCTCTTGCCTTAGCCTGAGTTGGTTTAGGATTATCTTCATCATTCCATCAGAAAACTTGGCAGCTTCTGGTATTAAGAATGCGTGCATTTGGTTTTTCGTTCGTTGTAGGTAGGTAGCCGCAGGCTGTGGTTCAAGGAAAATGTATCCCTCGCCGTATTTATCAAGGTCTTTGTACCTATTATCAGGTTGTGTCAAGTTGACTTTGCTCATGTTGCTTCCAAGGCCATTTGAAAGTCATGTGAAACGTAGAACTTGATCTGCCTTAGCATGAATTCTTTGATAGCTCTGTATCCTTCTCGTTTTTCGCGGGTGTCGAGGATGAATTTGTTGTGATACAAGTTGTAAGGCTTGTTCAGTTTGCCCAATGGAAAGAGATGAAGATTGGCTTCTGTAAATTGTTCGATAAACCTGTCGTACCTCTCGATTACATAGACAGGGCCTACATATCTTCCCATCCCGCACTCTACATTTTGGATGTTGCAGATGGCCTTTTGAGCTCTAAGATGTTTTTTGTACTGCTCTGTAGTCATTCCACTTCTTCCTGAGCTTTCCCAGAGCATGATCTGATGGCGAAGACCCTTGGACGTTCCTTTAGATGCTCAAGACCTCGAAGATTTAGCTCATTGATTCATTTTATCTCTTCCTCCTTCTGCCAGATCCTAGGATAAGTCTTCAAGGAAAGGTGCCTTGATCTTCGCGTTTCTCCAAGGAGTCTCTAAGGAATCATAACTCGGCGTCGGTCTCTCGGGCACTTGATGTCGAAGGAGATCTGGATGTTCTGGGACATCTGCTCCACGGTTTTCTCCTTGCTCCTCTTCTTCTTCTGACGCTTTCAATCCTGAGGCGGGACTCTTCTTCTGTCGCTGTTCTCGTCAGCCACTCCTCTTCTAAGATATATTTGTCGATATATACTTGAGGATCCTTGTGACGAGGGTTTGTAGTTGTTTGGACTGATTGGGTGGAGAACCTCGAGGGAACAGACTCGACTTCGCCAATGGAAGTTGTCTGCTTCGGCCCTGACATAGCTTGTCTGCCTCTTGAGGACCTTGGTGGTGGTGGTGGATTGGATGATCGGGAAGAACCGCCTCCACGAATTTGAACTCCCCATCCTCGTCTGCCGTGAATGACCGGAGACTTGGTTCTCGGCCTCTTGTTCTCCCCCTCAGGACAATCTCGGTCGTCGGGATCGTCATGACGACGTTTTTGACTGGAGCCTTCTTGGCGGCAGGTATCCGGTTGAGGAATGACTCCACCTGGGAGCAGCTTCCGGTAGAGTTTCTTCTTCGTGTGCTTAGTGTTGAGTTCTACAAGACGAGCAATACCGATGTCGAAGAGCTCGATTAATGGCATGGTGTGCGGATCAGGTTGACTTGTTATTCGTGGCGGCAATGTGAGGATGCGAGTTTGTAGCGACGGTTGTTCCACCATGGGGGCCTTGCCTTTGCCCGGTTGGAAGGCAGCTTTAATGAGTCCTTGTACTCGTGGTAGGGTGACGGTTTCGAAGAACTCATATAAACGGTTTTCCGAGTAGCCCATCATTACAGTTGCTGGAGTTATTCCGACGCCGTTGGTGGTAGCCGTTATCACACGTACAGAACTAGGTTCTATACGGTGGCCTTGAGCAACAGAAGTCCGTGGGACTTCTGTATCCGCGGGTCTTCCGTCATGTCCTTGCCACGCATCTCGTGGAGATGGTGCTCGGAGCGTTTCGGTCACGTCACCTAGACGGGCTTGGGTGGAGCTTTCACCGGACCGAGGTTTCCCGTTAGCACACGTCCAGAACAAAGTTCTGTACGGTGGCTCTCGGATGGTGAACTGCTGAGGTCATCATCATCAGCGAGTCTTCCGTCCAATCCTTGAAGAGCTTCAATTTGGTCTTGCATTGAGGCCTGTTCGACAGGCTGAGACTCGAGTTGTGTCGTGGGAATAGAGATATTTTCTAGTTGGACACAGGAGCCGAGGTGACTGTGATTTAGGGGGTTCTGAGGATTTTGAGATACTTGCCTATTGGGAGGCAAGCAAATGGTCGGGTTCGGGTTGTGCTTGTGCCGTTGGGTCAGGTTCGTCGTCTTCTATCCAAGGGTTTGACCCGGTCACTTCTGATTAAGAGGCTTCGGTCATTGTTGTGTCGGGAATGAATATTTACGGTTGTTCGATCCACTCAGCCTGTTGTCGTTCCCCTGTTGGTTGGTCAGGGATGGTTTGTTGAGGTGTTGGTTGGGATTGTTGAGTTGCTATCTGTGGTTCAGAGGGTTCTCTCAGGCCTTCACTCTCTCTTTCTCTATCACTCTCACTAACCCATGGGTTAGACTCAGGTGGGTTTTCCTGAGTCGTGGGGTTACAGACATTGTAGCGCTGGCAGAAGTCTTCTACTTGTTCTGAGTTGGCCAGGGCTAACCAACCGCGCGGAATTGGCATGCCTTTTCGCGCGTACTTCTCATTAGTCTTCCCTTTCTGAAGGTATCGAAGTTGGGTGGGGTGAAGTTTTCTTCTCAGGTCGGCTTGGTATCTCCGGCTTTGTCGACAATGTTGAATCATAAATGGGAACCACCGGAGATATGGCAGGTTCTGTGGCTTTTTCGACTTTGTTCGCTGGTGAAGTTGATCGTCCACGTTTGATGTGACCAGCTTGGTGTAGTCGTAATTTTTCTAGAACACGATCCCGTGGAAGATGCGAAGGATCGTAAGGTTGCATCTGTCCCAGCCTGAGTGCTTTGATGAGAGGCACTTATTGACCAATGCAAGTGTTCGCCAGGATGTGGTATCATGGACTGCTGAAAATGGGAGATGAATTTGATTGGAGTGAAGTATCCCATCTTCATCGTGTCCTCTATAAGTTCATCCCCGGATGCCTCATCTTCGTATTCAGGTTGACTTGGCAGCCGAAGGATTCGTCGAATAAATTCCCTGGTGATCTGCACCGTCTCACTTGCAATCTGGGCCTCATAATAGATGCTTTGTCGGCAGCAATCTTGGTCTTCATCGTCCCCCAGAATTGTTGTACATAGACTGTGGGGACTTGGACTAATGCTGAGAAGGCATACCCGAGGTGATGGCTTCTCAAAATGGATAGGATAATCTCGTCCTGACACTTGAAGTTGTTCAGGTCAAGTTGGAAGTTGTTGTCCTTAGTGGCTATCCGTTTTGAGGTCGGGTATACAAGGTCATTTGGCGTCGTCATTTCCTTTCTTTTCTCTTTTTTCATTTTTCTAAATTGACGAGCACCGGGAAATCCTACCGAAACTGCAGCACGAGTGAGAAACGGGATTAGTAATATATCATGATGATCAATTAAGGCCTTGTGCAGTGAATAGTGTGGGCTAAATTAAATTTGTTTATCCAAAAAAATTGGCCCGTTACCGTTCGGCCCACTTGAGTTTGAGAAAAAGTTTCAAAAATTTCTAAGTGTGGTTCACGGGTTGGTTTTAAAAGGATTTCGCGAATAGTATATCGCGAGCTCTGAGGTTCGCGGGTCTGCAATAAATGGAGTTTGCGGGTTGACTTAAAACTTTCAAAAATTGCTAAAGTGTGGTTCACGGATTAGTTTACAAGAACTTTGTTAATTTCATATCACGAACTGAGAAAAAGGTTCGTGAATTGACTTTGAGTCAACATTTACTCGTGACTATCGTGAGGTAATACCAGTTCGCGAAGTTTGCGAATTGCGAAAGCTGAGGATCGCGAATTCAAACTCTCGAAGCTGAGGGTTCAAAGTTAAGTATGGAATTCGCAAATTAATTGAAATCAATAAAATAATGGGAACTTCTCGAATTGACTTAGTCCGCAAGTGATTGGACTCGCAAAACACGTTTCGACTTCGCAAAGTAGAATTTGAAAGATCAAAAAGTCAATTTTCTTTAAAATATTTTCAACCCTAATTCCTTTTCCATCGAAACGCCATTAAAACATAAAAGCTCAAAAATCGAAGTCCATTGTTAAATAAGACGACTAAAGAACAACTTCAACTTTGAACACCCTTTAGAGTAAATCAGACAAGTTTCTCCAAAAACGCACGCGAAAGTACATGTTCTTCCAAGAAATCAAACCCTGCATTAGAGACAGTGTGTCTTACCACTACGAGATCGGTGTGTGAGTGAGTGAGTGATTTTTGAGTAGCAAACACAGCACAGCTATGAGAACGAAGAATTTTATGAGGTTTGATGAGTTCGATCTGTTTTGCGATAGAGAGAGCTTGACGAGTTGAGAGTTCGTGAAATTAAAATGGGTTAATTCCTTATCAGTCCATTTCAAGCTTTTAGCTTCCTTTAAAATACCCCTCGAATTATTTCTTCCTTATGAGTACCTATTTGAAAATTGTTTCCTGTTTAATACCTACAATGGTCTTTTCAGCGTTAGAAGGACGAAATACCCCTATCTCACATATCAGAAAAGCTGAAAAATTATTTTCAAATGAATTATACCAAAAAATTCGTTATTATACCAACAAAATTGGAGATTATACCAGAAAATGTTGAAATTACACCATCTGTTTTCGCTATTGTAACAGTAAATAGCATTATTATAATTTACAGTGAAATTGGACGTAATTATACCAACTAATTTTGCAATTATGCCACAAATTGTAGAAATTATACCATCTGTTGTCGTAATTATGCCAACAAAATTGTACACTATACCAGTTGGTAAAATAATTAGAACAGTTGGTATAATAATCAAAACAGTTGGTATGGTGTCCAATTTAAATAGTGTTATTATAATTTACAGCGAAAGTGGACTTTATAGCAACTGATTTTGATATTATACGAAAAAATTGTAGAAATTATACCATTTGTTTTCGTTATTATACCATTAAATAACGTTACAGCGAAATTGGACGTAATTATACCAACCGATTTTGCAATTATACCACAAATTGTAGAAATTATACCATCTGTTATCGTAATATACTAATAGAATTGTAAAATATGCCAGTTGGTATAATAATCAAAACAGTTGGTATGATGTCCAATTTAACTAGCATTTTTATAATTTACTTCGATATTTGACGTTATACCAACTGATTTTGATATTATACTAGAAATTGTAAAAATTATACCATTTGTTTTCTTTATTATACCAGTAAATAACGTTATTCGAATTTTATACAACGAAATTGGAAATTATACCAACTGATTTTGCTATTATACCACAAATTGCAGAAATTATACCATTTGTTGTCGTAAATATACCAAGAGAAGTGTACACTATATCATCTAGTATAATAATGATAACAGTTGGTATAATTAGAATAACAGTTGGTATAATAATCAAAACAGTTGGTATGATGTCCAATTTAATTTCAGAAAAGGGTTCATGAGCAATGAGTTGCAGCGCACACTCGAAAATGGAAGTGGGCGCCATTTTGCGTCATTCGAAGGTGGCGAACATTCCAGTAGTACTTGCTATTCCCTTACGGAGCAACTATTTCCTTGCAAAATGGCTGAGAGTAGACTTTATCATGGATAATGAGCTCAAGATGATCGATTGGATCGAAAGACTCAAGCCACTGGACTTTATCATGGATAATGAGCTCCAGAACCATCTAATACTTCAGTCGCTCCCACATTCCTTCAATTCGTTCATTGTAGATATGGCTATCGGGCCGGTTCGGCCCGGATCCGGCCCGGAACCGGCTACCGGTTCCGGTTAGGAACCGGAACCGGTTCAACCGGTTAAAACCCGGAACCAATCCGGTAATTATCGTTACCGGATTGGTTCTGGAAAAATGGAACCGGCCGTTACCGGTACCGGTTCCGGTTCCGGAACCGGTAATCCGGTAACGGCTATATTTAATCCGGAACCGGCACCGGATCCGTTAAGATCCGGTAAGATCCGGTAAGACAAAAAAATAAAAAAAAAAAATATGTATTGTAGTATTTTAATAGTATTATTTTTGTGTTTCTTTTATTTTTTGTATTTTATCTTTGTTTTTTTTTTTCTTTTTTTTTTCTTATGTCGTTTGATTTTTTTTTCCAATTTTATGGTTTAAAAAAAAAAAAAAAAAAAAAAAAAAAAAAAAAAAAAAACGGGTGAACCGGTACGGAACCGGTTCGGAACCGGTAAGATCCAATGGATCCACTAGCGGTTCCGAATTGGTTCCGGGATATCAGTCCCGAAACCGGAACCGGAACCGGTTCGGTACCATACCGGTTCGAACCGGAACCGGTATTTTATGTCCGGAACCGGTAGAACCGGTACGGAACCGGACCGGAACGGACCATTACCCATGTGTAGTTCATTGTGAATTTAATCTGAACAAGGCCGAGATGACGTTGACTGGGTTGATGAACCAGTTGTCGGCGGCGCAAACTCAGATGATGAAGGTGAAAGGAAAGGAAGTTGTTCTTGTCGCGAATGCTAAGACTCGAGGGTCGAGTAGAAAGAAAAAGTCGGACAAGCCCACTAAGCCCAAAGGACGAATTTCGAAAGGAAAGGCCAAGAAGAACGTGTACAAAGGCGCCAAGCCGACGGACAAATGTCTTCACTGCAATGAGCTTGGCCATTGGAAGCGCGATTGCCCAAATCTAGCCGCCTCAGGTAAATAACTTTACGTTTTAGAAACTAATTGTTCTATGACAGTATATTCCACTTCGTGGATCTTAGACTCGGGAGCTAGTGCTCACATCTGTGTTTCGAACCAGGGTCTGAAACGAAGTAGGAAGTCGGCAGACCGAGAGATCATAATCAACGTAGGAAGCGGACATAGTGTACCGGCGACCCACATTGGATCAAGAACTCTCGTTTTATCTACTAGACATAGTTTACTACTTTCCAATTGCTTAGTTTTGCCCAAGGGGCTTAAGAATATTGTCTCTATTCCCGTTTCGAGCGGAAATGGTTACGAGTTCCGTTTTAGTAATCATATATGCAATATTTATTTTAGAAATAATTGCGTCGGAAGTGCAAGTTTCCTGAATGGATTATATTATCTAAATGTCGAAGATAAAACAAAAACTGTGAATACAATCACCAACAACGAAAATTGGAGTCAAAGTCGAGACTGCTGTGGCATCTTTGACTCGGTCACGCTGGAGAATAGAAGATTCTCGAGTTAGAGAAAACCGGCATTATAAAGCCGCTTGGGTCAGATCCCTATCCGACTTGCGAATCTTGTATCCTTGGAAGGATGGCCAAGTCGCCCTTCACAGGGACTTTTGCGAGAGCCACAGAACTTCTGGGTTTGATCCACAGGGATGTTTGTGGACTGTTCGGGGTAGCGGCTCGCGGTAACTTCTATTATTTCATTACCTTCACTAATGATTGCTCTCGCTTCGGCTAGGTGTATCTCATGAAGCACAAGTCGGAGTATAAGGCTTTGGTGGAAAATCAGACTGGAAAGAGCATCAAAGCCGTTCGGTCAGATCGAGACGGCGATTATATGAGCCTCGAGTTTGACGAGTTCTTGAAAGAGAACGGGATCATTTCACAGATGACACCGCCCGGAACACCACAGTTGTACGGTGTGTCCGAACGCGGAAATCAAACTCTGTTGGATAAAGTTCGATCTATGCTGAGCTATACATACCTGCCCATATCGTTGTGGGGTCATGCCATGTTGACAGCGGCACACATTCTGAATAGCTGTTCTACAAAGTCTATCGATTGTATTCCGTATCAGAAATGGACAGGATGAAGACCGAGATTGAATCACGTTAGGTTTGGGGTTGCCCGCATTCGTGAAAAAGCTCAAGACAGATAAACTAGAATCGAAGGCTATGAAAGGACGTTTTGTCGTGTATCCTGAAGATTCCATGGGATACCAATTTTACTTCCACGACGATCAGAGAATCATTGTAGCCATTCAGACCCACTTTCTCGAAGAAGAGTTCGTTCGAGAAGGTGGAGCGGGTCGCAAAGTAACTATTTGAGAGTTATCAGAAGCACTTTCACAGACTCCAGTGTCAGATGACACCGTAGAGCAGTCCGAGACGGAACCTGAGTTGCACAGGTCGAGTAGAGTATCTCGCCAGCCTGAGAGATACGGGATGGTCCACATCGAGCACGAGGTTGCTGCGGTGGAAAGGAACGTTACGAACCCACTACCTATGACCAGGCAATCAGGGAAAAAGATTCGGAGAAAGATGGCTCAATGAGGCTGTGCATAGATTATAGAGAACTGAACAAGCTGACAGTCAAGAACAAGAATCCACTGCCCAGGATCGACGATTGCTTCGACCAACTACAAGGCGCCACGGTGTTTTCTAAAATTGATTTGAGGTCGGGATACCATCAGTTGAAAATCCGGAAGGACGATATCCCTAAAACGGCGTTCAGTACCAGATATGGACATTTCGAATTCCTAGTCATGCCTTTTGGGCTGACCAACGCGCCAGCAGCCTTTATGGACCTAATGAACCGGGTGTTCGAAGCCTATCTGGACAAGTTCGTGATTGTATTCATAGACGACATCCTCATCTACTCGAAGACGAAGGAGGAACACGAACAACACCTACGAGTGATACTTGGAGTACTGAGGGAAAAGCAGCTGTACGCTAAGTTCAAAAAGTGTGAGTTTTGGCTGGATCAAGTAGCATTCTTGGGACACATTGTCTCTGGAGCGGGAATCTCGATAGATCCGAGTAAAATCGAAGCGATTAATGACTGGCCGCAGCCGACCAACGTAACGGAAGTACGGAGTTTCTTAGGCTTAGCGGGCTATTATAGGAAGTTCATAAAAGACTTCTCGAAGATCACTTCTACGCTGACGAAGTTGACCAGGAAGAATACTCATTTTCAATGGAGCGAAGAATGTGAACGGAGCTTCCAAGAACTGAAGAAGCGGCTTACTACAGCCCCAGTGCTGACAATCCCCTCAGGAATAGGGGGACTTTCCATTTACGGCGACGCTTCAAAGAATGGGCTCGGATGCGTGTTAATGCAAAACGGGAAGGTAGTGGCCTATGCCTCACGGCAGCTGAAGGAGTACGAAAAGAACTACCATACACACGATCTGGAACTAGCAGTTGTGGTCTTTGCCCTCAAAATTTGGAGGCATTATCTATATGGGAAAAGATGCAAAATCTACACCGACCACAAAAGTTTAAAGTACTTCTTCACCCAAAAGGAGCTAAACATGAGACGGAAAAGGTGGCTAGAACTGGTGAAGGACTACGATTGTGCAATCAACTACCACCCAGGGAAGGCGAATGTGGTAGCAGATGCTTTAAGTCGAAAGACAGTAAGCACGGAACTCCAACGAATCGAAGTGGAGATCGTACCATTAGGCGAGGTCGAGGTGAAGTTAGCAGCTTTGACCCTTCAACCAACATTGTTAGAACGAATCAAGAAGGCTCAGGAAAATGACGAGTTCTATGTCAAGATCAAGGGAACCCAGGCAGAGCAGCCGGCAGTAGACTATGTATTCCGAGACGACGGGAGCTTGTACTACAAGAGCAGATTATATATACCGGACGATGCAGGACTTCGAAGAACTATAATGGCGGAAGCACATACTACACCATACACAGTGCATCCTGGAGCCACAAAGCTGTATAGAGACCTACGAGCGCACTACTGGTGGCCAGGAATGAAGAAAGACGTAGCCGAATTCGTCAGTCAATGCCTCACTTGTCAACGAATTAAGGCACAACACCAACAGCCAGCAGGGACGCTGTAGCCCTTACCGATTCCGGAGTGGAAATGGGACAATATAACGATGGATTTCGTGAGCGGATTGCTGAAAAATGTGAAAGGGCATGATGCGATATGGGTGATTGTAGACCGACTTACGAAATCTGCTCATTTTCTGCCAATAAGTACTACGTTCATCATGGAGCGATACGCGGAGATGTATGTGAGGGTTCAGTGGATTAGGAGGGTACCTGTCACCACCGCCGGGTTGTTCTCCGCTTCCTCTGAAGTGATGGTGTATACCCGAGCTGGCACCATCTGAGGTCCGGTTTGGCTCCCGGCCTGACTTCCCGAAGCACCTTCCGGGCACTGTCTTACAAAATGTCCCGGCTTCCCACATCTGAAACATGCGTTGGCCGGCGTGTTGCAATTCTCGAAGTGCCTTTTTCCGCACCTCTGACAGTTGGGAATCGGCACTGCTCCTTGATTCTGATTCGGGTTTGGGGTTCTGTTCACTGTCCCTTGAGGTTGCTGAGGAGGTCTGTTCTGAAATTTCCTCTTGCCACCTTTAGGCACAAATTGCCGTTTCTGCTCTCCCCCCTCCATTGCGTTCCTTGCATTTGCGCGAATTTGCGTTTGGCTTCATGTGCCCTCACCGCCTGTTTTGCTACCATAGCCCTCTCCGCTACCTGCACGTAAGTAGCTCCCTGTATTCCCGCCATGCTCACATCTCTGTAGAGCTCGGGCTTCAATCCTTCCAGGAACCGTTCAATTTTCAAAGCATCCGTGCTGACCATGTGTGTCGCGAACGTGGACAGCTGCTCAAACTTCGGTATATAATCCGCCACTATCATAGACCCCTGCCTGAGGTTAATGAACTCGTTCAGGCGCTGGGCTCTCACTGGGGCCGTCAAGTACTTGCCCCGGAACAGCTCTTTGAATCTGTCCCAGCTCATCGTGGCAGGGTTCTCGATCACCATAATGGTGTCCCACCAATGTCCGGCGCTTCCTCTTAGCAGGAACGCGGCGCACAGAGCCTTTTCTGCCTCTGGGACTCTGCTGTAGACGAACATGCTTTCTAGTGTCCTTATCAAATCTTCGGGTGCCGTCGGGTCAGCCGTATCCTCGAAGGTTGGTGGGTTCAACCTCCTGAACCTTTCTCCAACTATTTCCGCCCTATCGGCCTGAGCGTTTCCGACATTTGGGGTGTTTTGTTGGATCAGCTGTTGTATCTGTGTTGACTGCTGGCGCACCAATTCAGTAAGTTGGAAAATGGTCGCGTCGCGATTGTCAGTAGGGGCCGTGTTTCCCCTGTTCTGGTCATCTCCACCGCTTGTCTCACCTCTCGTCCTTACCATCTTTTATCCCTATCCTGATTGTCCTAGGCCAATAAATTATGGAACATAGAAATCCACATAGACTTATCACTTACTTGCAAGGCCGCTTCCGCTCTTTTGGGTGTGTGTGTATGGATAGTCTACAGAACCTGTGATCGAAGCTCTGATACCACCCTGTCAGGCCCCGACTTCCTGACTGCCTATTCTAACGCATCCCTATGTGCCTAGCGAGTTATGAGTAGTAAGGTACACTGAAAATGCGTATAAAATTTTTCTTTTTCCATTTACATAACGGAATGATGTTCTGTACAAGTCAAAAGAATACATGTCGAACACTAAGTTCCAGACATGATCTAACTACGAGGACGAAGGTGTGTCGGCACAGGAAAAGGCTCATATGCGCCCGGCCTCACAGGTCGTCATCCATACACACACGTCCACCCCAAAAGCAGCGCGAAGCTCCAAAAGATCGGCCTTGTCATCTAACGCGATCACGTACCGTGCTCGCTGACGCTTACAACGCATAACATAAAAGAATGAGCCACCGAGGGTCAGTAAGCAGAAATCATGCATTATGCACGTGTCCCTTCCCCCGCAAAGGCAATCCACACCAATGCATAAATTTCTAAGCAAGGGCGATCTGCGCCGATGCATATAACACTCGCAAGGGCATTCCACGCCGATGCACCTAGTACTCGTACTAGTAAAACTCAGGGCCCTCGGCTAATCTTACTATGCACCACAAGAGCTCACGTCCCTCAGGACAATACGGCAGCGGTCCACGCCGGATTGCCGAACCCTAGGATGCACATCGTTCCCCTAGGTCGCCATATGAACCCGGTCGTCCCCGACTGTCCGGCGGTCGCTCACGCTGGTAGCCCACGCTGAGGTCACCTACACCAAGGTTCCACCCTGTGTCGCTACACCCTCAGGTCGCACCCTCCAGGTCGCACCTTACCGCCACGGGCCATGCCCAAATCCTATGCATAGGATACCAATATATATTTACAATAATAGTACGACGACGCTAAACGCCGCCCTGGTAGCCTAGTAGACAGCCCCTGACTCAACTATGAGTCGACACACTTGCCCACATCGGCAAGTCCTCGTCGCGTACAAGCGACATATCACCATGCACACTCTATCCCACGACCCTTCCCCATGAGTTCGTGCGTGCACATGAATATGCATATGCGAATAAATGCAATTTATGCTAATCACATGAAGGAGTTACGATCAGTCCACGTAATCATGAAATCACGTAGGTACATAGTCACACAAAACATATAACACGCAAGTTATGTGTTGTAGTTGGATTTCTACTTACCTGTCGTCCACGCTAATTTAGCTCGCTCCCTCGTGGAATTTCCTAACGTACGACCTTTAATAAAATAGTAGAAGCGTTAGTACGAAATTTTTCTTAGCTAGTCTCATTAAAGTAACTAGTTTTCGTCTTTTCAATTGCTTAAGCTATGTTAATTTGCTAAGACCTAATTTACTCAATTTTAGTCTACACTAAGTCCCTGCCCAAATTTTATTCTAAGTCATGATAGAATTTGATTTTGACCCTAATTACTCACCTCGGCGAAAGTTCCTACACGCTAGGGTTTAGTTTCGATCGATGCTTTGCTGAATTTCCCCCCTTTCGATCGAATCATACGTTACTTATATCAATTTGCCCCATTTGATGCCTAATTTCCATGAGTTGCGCTCGATTCTTCACACCCTAAGGGTTTCGCCGTGTTCTATTTCGATCATTAGGGTTTCGATCGAAACTCGCAATTAAAGGAAAAATAATTTTTGATTGGCTCAAGGGTTTCGCCCGAAAGTCCATGTTAAGAAGTGAGTTTCGCCGCACTCTGACGTGGGCATGGCGTCATTAGTGTTTCGATCGAAACCTTGCATGGAATTTCGATCGATTTAGGGTATCGCCCGATTGATTCTCCAACGGCATCAGTTTCACCGCTTGATGACGTCAGCTCTCGTCACTTTCGATCAATTTTGCATGCATGTGGTCACTTTCGATCGATGGGGTGAAGTTTCGGGTGGGTTTCGCCGTTTGATTGTCGTCATCCCAGTTTTGATCGATACGAAGCAAAGTAATTAGCCACTTTCGATCGATGCATGTGGTATGGGGTGAGGTTTCGCCGTTCCCTGACGTCAGCATGCCATCATCAGAGTTTCGATCGAAACTACACATAGAGTTTCGATCGAATTAAGGTTTCGCTCAATTAATTTCCAATGGCATGAGCTTCGCCGCGTGATCACGTCATCCTGTCATCATCCCAGTTTCACCCGAAACCATACATAGTTTGGGGTCACTTTCGATCGATGGAATGTACTATGGGATGGGTTTTGCCGCGTTATGATGTCATTGGGGTTTCGATCGAAACTATTCATTGTGTTTTGATCGATTTAAGGGTTTCGCTCGAAACCCTAGCTAATTTGCCTACTTTCGATCGATTCTTATACCCATTTGAGGGGAGTTTCGATCGAAACTCATGGACCACTGAATGTGTTAGCCTTTTTCCTAAGTTTGGTCGAAACTTATTTAATTACGTTCAAGTCATGCCCTAATGTACTAAGTTTCGATCGGAACTACTACTCAAATCAATTTCCTATTTTCGATCGAAACCTTCAAACATTCATCCAGTCGAAGCTTCTAAATCCCATTCTTTCTTCTATCTTAAATTTTGTGGCCCTTACTCAAGGGTAAAATTATAAGTTCTAAATCGTACCTTAAACTATCCGAACACTAATTCATCCAAGCAAAAACCTTAACATGAGTTTACACTTCGTACCTAGGGCTTTCGCATTCTCCTTACACTTAATTTTCCTAAGCTTCGTGACTTCCTTGTGATTAAGCATCTAGAAATTCTAATTTACGGAATTACAAAGCTTAAAGAGGGCACTTCATTTACCAATTCGAGATCCTAAGCTAGTTGAAGAAATCTTGGTTCGAACTTCTCTCGGCCCTTTGGTCCTTCTTTCTCTTCAATTTCGTTAGTTCTTAGCTATGAAATTGGTGGACTTGAAATGGTTTTCTAAGTGAGGTTTAAGTGGTTAAGATTTTGGGTAACGAAAATATCCCCTGATTTAAGGATAGTTGTCTCACAAATTCATTTCATGTCTTATTGGGCCAATTTCCTCAATTCTAGCCCACTTGAGATTTTAAGTTGTATATTCACTCATGGTCTAGCTTCCTCTTGGGCCTATTTCGAGATTCTAATTAAATTAGGGACCATGTGGCCTAAATTGTTTTTTTACAAGATTTCCTAAGTTGCATAAGCACATAATAAATTAAATCACGTAGTCGGAACGTCAATCACTTAAGCACAAAATCAGATAGCACATAATTGTATTTCGCTAATTTATTGGCCCTAATTTCTTACGAGGATCTGGGTGTTACAACTGATAATGAGAGAAAGTGCTTTGGGCCTTAACGGGCCTTGGGCCGTTGGGCCACGCCTTAATGGGACTCGGGCCATTTATTTGATCGAAGTGGGACTTCTTATGAAACTAACTTTAAGACTTGGGTTTGGCCAAGTGTTTAATGGGCTTGAGGATGAAATTCGATTTCACCTTAAGCTAATTTCGAAATATGCCTTTGAGGGTATTTTCGGAATTTGCATATTTTATATAGATAAATATGGAATAAAATATTTGGATATTATTTATTTAAATTTCGAAATTAATTTAGGATTAAATTTCAAATTCCATAACATATTTAAATATACTTTGTTTGAGTTGGTATTTAAGTTAGTATTCTAATAATAGTAAGTTTCCTTAAGTTTGCTTTTGGAATTAAAGAGAGTAAGATTTGGCAAAAATCTCTCACACTTTAAGGACTAAGATATCGAAATCCAAGCCTTTAAATAGGCTAAGAATTTCGTGCTCCAAAGGTAGAGAAAAAGGGGTGATTTTCGAAATCAACCAAAGGCACAAAACACACACCGAACGCACACAAGTTTCTCCCACGCGACGGCTCAGTTCTCTCTAGCCATCTTCAGAGAACTGATTCCGTGGTACACTGCGAGGGCGGCGTCACGATCTAGTGCCATCCACCACCATCGACGAAGTCTTGAAGAAAAGGATGAAGAGCTGCCACTCGCATCAACTGGTAATTCTCTACGGGTTTGACCCGCCCTATTGCATGTCCATGTGTTACTATTCTGATCCGAGCTACGAGGGCAATTGGAGAACCCGAAAAATTTATGTTCAGTACCGTCTCCGGGAGACACCGGGTAACCCAACATATACGTATGACGGAAATCTACAGTCGGTTCGTGGATTATGATCAGATCAAATTCGTACTCAACTTGGGATCTGTTAGGTACCACGGGGCTGACTAGGTGAATACCGAACTCCTAGATACCTCCTAGGCCGGTTGAGACGAACCAAGTGAGTTGGGCTTAAAAAGTGCAACCGACACAACGTCATCATCAGAGAGAGAGACAAGGCTAGGTCCTAGATTGAGACATTAGGGTTTGGGCTTGGCCAAAACCCTAATCGGCCGAAAATATTAAGTTTGACTAGTGAGGGGTAAAATGGTCTTTTCACCTCACGATATATTTTTGAAATAAAATATTGGATATTGAATATCTAGTATATGATTTAAATTAGATTTAGATCTTTATTATTGTCTTAGAGAAATAATATTATTTAATTTGGAATTAAATAATATATATCGGATATATAAGTTTCGAATTTTATTAGATAAAATTTCGAAAATTATTAAATATATTTATTGGATATTATATATTTAAAATATACTAAATATGGTATTTTAATTAATTAAGATATTGAATATTTAATTAATTAAATTTAAAGTTTGAAGTTTGAATTCGTTACTTGGTAAAATGAAGACTTGGTAAAAGGGGAGGTGTGTGAGGATTTTTCTCCCACCGCCTCAACCTATTTTTGGCCGATTCTAAGTGACATAAATAAGGATTTTTGAGATCATAAAGATAGAAGAAGCTAAAGTTTCGAAATTTGAGTTCAATAGATGAAAAACTAAGAGTTTTCTCCGCTCACCACTTTCTCTCTCGCACTCTCTCTCTCTCGGGTGCAGCAAGCAGCTTGTTCTCAGCCAAGCCGCACTTGCAAGAACAGTTGTGACGTTACTGAGGTGCCGGTGTGACGATCTTACGCAAAGAAGGCGTCCCGTTCGAGTGCTTTTGGTGTAGGAGAGGGGCACTACGCCTCGGGGATTAGAAGGATTCAAAGCTAGCCATCGTCAAGATATTTCAACAAGGTATCATGGATGATCCCTTATCTCTTTATGTCAATACGTTCTCGTGTTTGTAGCCGAGCGATCTTGGATAGGCAGGAAACCCCGTAAAATTTTGAAATTCCGACGTTCTAGGAACGTGGGTCTGGAGATTCCCAACAGTGGTATCAGAGCCATAGGCTCGGTTAAAGTCACGGGACTATGACAAAAGGCGACAAAAACCCCGAAAGCCTTAGCCGTGCGCATGGCGCACACGGCGACCGGCAGCCGGCCTACGCGGCGGGGGGGGTGGGGGCTGCGTCTAGTCGCATGAAAAGCGCGACTCAGGGCGAGCTGCGCACAACGTGCAGCCTGCTCCTAGCCATGCGTATGGTGCGCACGACGCACGAGCAGCCAGCAAGCAAGGCGCGCACGGTGCGCGACTCAAGACTGTCTTGTCACGCGCGGAGCGTCGGGCATAGGGCTAACTGCACGGGGGCAGTGCTCGGGAAAGCGGCGCGTGGATGCACGGAAGGTAGGTATGATCGCGTACGTGGGTGCGAGCTGCTCTAGGCAAAGAGGGCGCGCGGATCGGGGCTGGCCACATGGTGCGCGCGGCACGGGGCTGGGAGCGCGCATGGCGCGACCATCCCTGACACAGACCCTATAGGCCTGGTCCAACCCATCATATGGCCCAATATACATAGGGCTAGGCCAGGCCCATTTAAAAGCCAAAAAGTCGATTTTGGCTCGAAAATGTGTTACATTTGTCGTGATGCATGTTATTTGAATAACGTGGTGATTGATTGGAGATTAGGTTCTATTTTTGCCGGGTGATATGTTAAGGGTGACAAGGTCCCCCCGGGTTGTACTTTATAGCTTTTATAGATAAGACGGGCGGTTTTATTAGGGACAGATTCCCCGTCATAGGCTATTGTAGTTTTGTTATGATGGTCGTATGAGTGTCGATCGAGAGGATCCCGGATGAACGAGCTGGTAGCCGAGGCGTCCATTCGAGCAAAGCCCGAAGAGGTGGAGTCTTATTGTTTTGTACAATTCGGATAGAACTAGAAATATCCCCGATCTTTCACATTTACTTTAATAGGTTGAAACTAAGTTTTCTATTAAAGTCCATTATGTGCATGTTGGTTTCGAACGTGATAATGTGCATAATGTGCTCGTGTTAAAACTGTGAGGATTCTCCCGAGGTTAGACCTTTAATATCAATTGAGTAAAGGGGCTAGACTCCTGTCTTCTATCAAGTCCAAAAATGTTACGACTTAGGGGTACGGTTGCAGTTGACCGAGTTGCAGCGCCAAAAACCCTCGCCTTTGCGTGAACAGGTTTGGATGCAATTAAGAATTGCTGCTCACCGACCACTCTTCACCCTCTAATAAAGAGTTATCCTACGGGGGGTGAAGTTTAAGGAAAAATGGAAGGTGAGCAGGACGTTGATAGGTTGCACTTGGACAATCATTGCCAATATGTTCCGAGTTACGGCTGAGGGACCCTGGCTGAGACGAGAACGTTGAATCTTCTGTGTGACAGAAACGTGTGAGGCATGACCTCGGCTAACCAAACGAGCCAATAAGCTGTTAAGTTGAGGCTAGTTTGTTGTGGCGCGGGAACCTCAACGCCACTATGAAACCACTCAACAAGGTCTCCGAAATGCCTACCGGGAGAAAGGGTTTCGAGAAAAATAGTGGGAGTCAGAAAAAATTTAAAGTCCTAATTTAGTCTGATTAAACACTACAAATCCTAACTATCTGTTTATTTTCTGCATTTTATTTTCTTCTCTATTGGTTACGATGACAATCCCATTAGTTACACTCTTGGAGAAACATTGTTTGGTGGGACCGAACTATGTAGAGTGGCTAAGAAATTTGAGGATCGTCCTCAAATTAGTGAAACTGGATTAAGTCTTGGATATAATGGAGCCAAAATTGCTCACAGCTGAATCCACTAATTAGGAGATTGTACTCCACGATAAGTGGGTTAAGGATTCGACGAAGGTGCATGCCTACATGCTTGTTGCGACTTCTGGGTCCAAGGGATCGAAGAAGAAGTCGAACAAGACAGGCGTGGCCAAGGGTAGAGTCGACAAGAAGACGAAGACCAACAAGGTCGAAAGGTCGGGCGCAAAGCCCATGGATAAGTGCCTCCTTTGCCAGCAGCTGGGCCACTGGAAGCGTGAATGTCCGAAGCTGGAGGCGTCTGACGCCTCAGGTGTATTCTACTTCGTTGATACTTGATTCAGGGGCTAGTTCCCACATTTGTGTTTTGAACCAACGTCTAGAACGAAGTAAGAAGCTTCGAGCTGGCGAGGTCTAGATCAACGTAGGTAGTGGACATAGTGTACCACCTACACACATGGGATCGAAAACCTTAGTCTTATCGTCATTACATTGTTTAGAACTTTCTGACGTTTTGGTTTTGCCCAGGGCTTAAAAACATTATTTCGATTCCTGTTTTGAGCAGACTGGGTTATGAATTCCGATTCATTGATAATGCCTGCCATATTTATTTTAGAAATGAAAATGTTGGAAGTGCGACGTTAATAAATGGTTTATATTACGTCAACTTAAAAGACAATGTTAAAACTGTAAATGCAATCACCAAATCATCGACTGGGTCGAACGATCGATACATGTGGCACTTACGACTAGGTGAAGCAGCAGAAGTGAAGATTGAACAGATGGAAAAGGACGGTCTGATTAGCATAGTGTGAACATGCCCGATTTCTACCTGTCAGTCTTGCATCTTAGGGAAAACGACCAAGTCGCCCTTCATAGGGACTTTCACTAGGGCCACGGAAGTGTTGGGTTTGATCTACACTGACGTATGCGGACCATTTAAAGTAACGGCCCGAGGTAATTGCCGCTACTTCATAACATTCACAGATGATTTCTCCCGTTACGGGAATGTTTATTTGATGAGACAAAAGTCCGAAGCTCTTGAAATATTCAAAGAGTATAAAGGATTAGTGGAGAAGCAAACTGGCAAGCTCATTAAAGCCGTTCGGTCAGATCGAGGCGACGAATACATGAGCCTTGAGTATGATGTATTTCTTACAGAAAATGGCATCATCATACAGTTTTCCCCGCCAGGCACGCCGCATTTGATGGCGTGGCCGAACGGAGAAACCGAACGCTTTTAGATATGGTTCGGTCGATGATGAGTTACACAGATCTCCCCATTTTGATGTGGGGATATGCCTTAGAAACAGTGGCCGACATCCTTAACAGTATACATACCCGCTTTGCCGACAGGATTCCTTACGAGGCTTGGCATAATCGTTAGGAGAGTCTGAATCACATCGGGGTCTGGGGTTGCCCCGCCTTTGTGAAAACGTTGATGGCAGATAAGCTTGAATCAAGATTATTAATGGTGAGATTCATTGGATATCCCGATGACTCAATAGGGTATTACGTCTACGTCCCAGATGAACACAGGGTGTTCATTGCTTTACGCGCTACTTTAGGCGAATTCGTAGACAACGTTCCAGAAAACCCGACTCAGCCGCAATTGCGCAGGTCTAGCAGGATATCTCATATGCCTGAGAGGTATGGTATGGTACACGTCGAGCATGGGGATGCTGCGACTGAGGGATGCGTCGGGGACGATCCCGTCACGTACGACCAGACAATTGCAGGTACAGACTCCCTCAAGTGGCTTGAGGCTATGCAGGCCGAAATGGACTCGATGCACACAAACCAGGTTTGGACACTTGTAGACCTGCCTAATGGTGTTTGACCAATTGGCAATAAATGGATCTACAAGAAAAATATTGGATCTGATGGACAGGTGGCGACGTACAAAGCTAGGCTTGTAGCAAAAGGGTATAGTCAGATAGAGGGAATTGACTATTAGGAAACCTTCGCACCTGTCGCAATGATAACGTCCATTCGAATCACGCTTGCGATAGCAGCACACTATGACTATGAGATCTGGTAGATGGACGTAAAGACCACTTTCCCAAATGGATTCCTCCAGGAGGAAATCTATATGGAGCAGCCCAAAGATTTTATGTCAGAAGCAGATGCTCGAAAAGTGTGAAAACTCAATCGGTCAATTTGTGGACTGAAACAAGCTTCAAGGATTTGGAATCTTCGGTTCAATGAAGTAGTTAAGAACTATGGATTGTCTGTATTTGGACACTGACTCGTAATCGAATGATCACACGCTTGGATTGTCCTCGATCGATCAATTGACCGTAGTAGTATGCGTGAACCTTAGACCGAAAAGGTTAACTTGGGGTTGGTCTTGAGGTCTTGACTTGTCACTAGTTTCCTAGGCCCGTCTTGCCGGTGGCATGGGTCAGCGGTGAAATGCGGTGTTCGTTTTTCGATGCAATTGCCGGTTGACTGCGAAGCGGGATTTACGGTCTCGATTAATTCGAGGTTAACGTCCTATGGCAAGTTTAATGTGCGGGAGTTTATCCAAGTCACTGGCCAGAGCATACAACTGACTCGCGATAGTCGTGGAGGGCAGTTTAGGTACTTTCAACGACATAAACGACATAGAGTCGAGTTCTGTAAGTTTGACTATGCGTGACTTTCACTCGACCAGGACAAACGTAGTAGGTTTATACGTATGACGAAAATCTACAGTCGGTTCACGGATTATGATTAGATCAAATTCGTAATAAACTTGGGATTTGTTCGGTAGCACGGGGCTGGTTAGGTGAATACCGAACTCCTAGATACCTCCTAGGCCGGTTGAGACGAACCAAGTGAGTCGGGCTTAAAAAGGGCAACCGACACAACATCATCATCAGAGAGAGGGACAAGGCTAGGTCCTAGATTGAGACATTAGAGTTTGGGGCTTGGCCAAAACCCTGATCGGCCAAAAATACTAAGTTTGACTAGTGAGGGGTAAAATGGTCTTTTCACCTCACGATATATTTTGAAATATATTGAATATTGTCTATTTAATATATTATTTAAATTAGATTTAGATCTTTATTATTGTCTTAGAGAAATAATATTATTTAATTGGAAGTAGATAATATATATCGGATATATATAAGTTTCGAATTTTAATAGATAAAATTTCGATAATTATTAAATATATTTATTGGATATTATATATTTAAAATATACTAAATATGGTATTTTAATTAATTAAGATATTGGATATTTAATTAATTAAATTTAAGGTTTGAATTTTGAATTCGTTACTTGGTAAAACGAAAACTTGGTAAAAAGGGGAGGTGTGAGGATTTTTCTCCCACCACCTCAACCTATTTGTGGCCAATCCTAAGTGATAAAAATAAGGATTTTCGAGATCCTAAAGATAGAAGAAGCTAAATTTTCGAAATTTGAGTTCAATAGAGGAAAAAGTAAGAGTTTTCTCCGGTCACCACTTTCTCTCTCGCACTCTCTCTCTCTCTCTCGGGGGTAGCAAGTAGCTCGTTCATAGCCTAGCCGCACTTGCAAGAATAGTTGTGACGTTAGTGAGGTGCCGACGTGATGATCTTGCTCAAAGAAGGCGTCCCGTTAGTGTGCTTTTGGCGTAGGAGAGGGGCACTATGCCTCGGGGATTAGAAGGATTCGAAGCTAGCCATCGTCGAGAGATTTCAACAAGGTATCATGGCTGATCCCCTATCTCTTTATGTCAGTACGTTCGTGTTTGTAGCTGAGCGACCTTGGATAGGCGGGAAACCCCATAAAATTTTAACAAATTACTCCGTTCTAGGAACGTGGGCTGGAGACCCTCGGGGATTCCCTACAAGTTTCTAATCTACTAACTTCTTCACGTGTTGTTTCTAGAACTTCTAATATATTAGCTAATTTCACTTCTGTTGACCTGAAGTATTTGAGTTCATTTTGAAGTATTACATATTTTTCTTGAAGTTCAGAGTGCAGTCTCTGGTTAAACGATTTTACCTCCTTTCCTGAAGACGGCTCCTTGTCCTCATTACCAGCATTAGCTTCCAGATCCTTCTGGTCAGAATCACCTTCTTCCACCAGAGCCATCAGGGCTACATTGTCTGACTCACTTTCAGATGTGTCGTCCAGCCAGTGGTCATGTTCAGCCATCAATGCAACTCCAGATTCTTCTTCTTGAGCAACTAAAGTTTTCTAGTTTAGTACTCCTCATCCTTCTTCTTGAGAAGGTAGCAGTCTCTAGCAAAGTGCGCAATATTTCCACAATTGAAACGTTTGCAAGGCTCAGAGTGGTTCCTAGTGTCGGGCTGTTGGAAAGGTTTTGGTGGCCATTTGGAACTTGACGAGACCCTTTGTCGATTGGCAGATGATGATGATTTCTTGAAGTACTGTTTTGCCATTCTTTTCGATACGTAAGACACATGCTTTTCGAACTTTGAATTCGTAATCTGATTCAGATTCGGAGTCTTCACTGTCTAATGGACTGGACGACTTAGCAGACTTAATCTTTGTGGTTTTTGTGCTTGTTGTAAGAGTGGTTTATGTAATTAGGGCTATAGGGTCTATCACTGCCTTGCCCTTCTTATCTCCGATTGATTCAAGAACACCATCACTTTGCTGCTCAAGACTTTCGTATACGCTGTGAATGTCAATTTTGTCAAGGTCCTTTTTTAAGCCTAAAGTGTGTGGTGACTCTCTTCCATTCTGGATGCAGTGAGGTGAGGAATTTAACATTGAGTGCCATGTTTGTTTTATGATGCTTATCTTCCTTAGTTCGTTCACAAGGACCATGAACCTATTGTAGGTCTCACTAATTTGCTCATCGGAATTAGCTTTGAAGGAATCATATGTTGCAAGGGTATTTGCTTTCTTAGCTCTTAGTCCACTCTCTGTTCCTTGCATTAATTTTGCGAATTCATCCCACATAGCTTTAGCAGTTGCAAAGCGATCAACTTGGATCAGTATGTCATTAGGCAAAGCTTGCATCAAATAGTTTCCTGCCAGAAGGCCTGCTTCTCGTTTCTTTTCTGCATCAATTTATTGCGAAGGAGATTTGAGCATTCTGCCTCCTTGAACTGCTGGGGTGACTGTATCATCACCACGGACTGTGACCCATACTTGTTGTGGTCCTTTCTCAAGAGACTTTTTGATCTTCCCCGTTGTCCTTTATCTCAACAAAGTTGAGGACTCTGCTTCTGTAACGACCCTACTTCTTAAATACGTATTTTGGCAGGTTTTACGCAGCATATGCAGCGGAAAGCCCATTTAATAAAAACTTTTTATTACATAATAATATTCAAGTACTGGGCCGAAGCCCAAAAGTCTAAACCCGTAAATAAAAATATGTTTTACAACACAAACATTATTGTATTAGACCGAAGCCCGAAACATGACTGAAAATACTCCACAGGTCTCGTTCCATGTACTGCCCCGCACTCAAAAGACAGTGGAGTCACCGCCATCAGCCGCCTCACCTACATACGTAAACCCTGAGCTTTTGCCCAGTAGATGAAAACATGCAATGCAAATGCTCTCACACCCCAATCCCGACATAACTCACAAAATACACGCTCGACTCTTTTCTCATATCTCATTTCATCACATCACATCAGGGCCCGAGGCTTAGGTACTAAAGGCAACACGCGCGCGCAGGGGTCCGTAGCTCGGGAGGCCCCACTCCCCACAAGGGGTCAGTAGCTCGGGAGGCCCCACTCCCTCCATATAAAGTGCGCCTTAGTCCTAACCTCACTCATACAACTCATCTACCATTTCTCATTCATAAACCATCTCACTCACTTCTCCGTACAATACTCTCATGACTCCGCACTCCCCTCGTAACACGTGTATGCAAATGCCGTGCAAATAAAAATGCAACATATAACGTATCCTTTACTCATTCTATATTACATATCGGCCCGAGGTATCAGCTCGGCCCGATTCCAAGAATCAACACACAACAAATAATTCGGGCGAAAAGCCCGCGTTCCGATTTTTAATCGGCCCGAAACCGTAACCACCGAACTCCCTCTCGATCTTATACTAAAATTCTAAGTTTAATTCTTTCTACCTCACGACTCTGATTTCACCCCAACGCCAGCTTTAGTTTAAGTTCCAAAATTTTAAAAATAACTATTTTATACGGCTGTTTTGCGACAGTTTCGGATTTCTCAATGATCACAAACTAAACGATGTCCGATGGACCTGAAATTTTTACCACACATAAAGGACTTGCAAATCTTAATTCTTTCAAAAGGAATTTGTAATCCGAGGTCTAGATTGTCAGATATGAATTTTTGAACCTCTTGGCCGAAATGGATAAAGAAAACCCTAAAAACCCTAATTCTTCCCTAGTTTTGCTCTATCCTCTTAATCTAAAGTCCTCTATCCCTATTTCCAAATATTCATAGTTCTAAAATTTCTCAATCTCATGCTCCCTAAGCTAACCAACGAAGAATTCATGTAAGCAAATTATTATTATCACATAAACACGAAGAATTCGATGAATAACATGCAACACACGTAAAATTCACAAATCCTAATATTGTTTGCGTATGTAGGTGATCTTCACCTACCTTACGTCCGTAGAGACTACGTTACGGTTATTTTTTTGCTTGATCCCGACTTGGTACCCACGAACTTCAATCCCGAGCTCCTCCACGTGTTCGCGGTTTTTTTTTCTCCTCCCTTTTTTTTTCCTTCCTTTCTTTCTCCCTTTTTCTTTCTTTCCCTCTCTCCTAACTCTTCCTCTCTTCCTCTATTTATAGATGTCCTCATGGAGTATTAGGTGATTAGGTTTTGATTTTAGATATTTAGTTGTTTTTTTTTATTTTACATTAGGTGATTAGGTTTTGTTTTTAGAGGATTAGGATTTGGTGTGTTGTTTAGGTGATGATGAGGCCATTTTAATTATATATTATTATTATTTCAAATTATTTATTTATTTGGGCTTTCACTTCTTGTTTTTGGCCCAATTAAATTTTATTAAAGGACCCAACTCCAAACCTTTTATTTTGGGCCATTATTTTCTTCATTTGGCCCATAAATAAATTTTTGGTCCATTTAAATTTTTCGGGCCCAATTGTAAATTTTGGGCTCGTTTCGAAAAGAAATCGTTTCTTGTTAGAAATTCGATTCCGTACATTTCGAATATTATTGAAGTAATCCCGTATAAATTTTACGGGTATTACATCCTCCCCCCTTATAAGAATTTCGTCCCCGAAATTACAGTATGGGAAATAACTTGGGGTACTTCTCTCTCATTTCATCTTCTCGATCCCAAATGGTTTCTTCCAAAACTTGGTTCTGTCACAAGACCCTTTACGAGGGGTATATTCTTATTTCGAGGCATTTCACCTCGTACATCAAAATTTCCACCGGCCTCTCTCCATAGCTCAAGTCCGGCTTCAATTGTTGATGAAATGATTTGCCCTGCACTACATGGCTCGGGTCTAGGACGTACTCCCATAATGTAGACACATGGAAGACATCATGGATTTGTGCGAGCTATGTGGACAACTCGAATTGGTACGTCACTTCTCCAACTCGTTTCACAATTATGAAAGGTCCGATATATCTCAGAATCAACTTCCCTTTCTTTCCGAAACGTTTTACGCCTTTCATTGGCAAAATTTTTAGAAAGGCTTGATCGCGCTGTTTGAATTCCAACGGCCTTCGTCTTTTGACTGTGTAATTTTTCTGACGACTTTAGGCCGTTTGCATCCTTTCCCTGGAATTTTTTTTTCACAGCTTCAGTCATTTCACGAACCATTTCAGGACCTAACAACGCATTCTCACCAATTTCATCCCAATGAACTGGGGATCAACATTTACGCCTGTATAAGGCTTCGTAAGGCATCACCCCGATCGTGGCTTGATAGCTGTTGTTATAGAAAAACTCGATCAGTGGGAGGTATTTGCTCTAACTTCCCCGGAAATCCAGAATGCACGCTCTCAACATATCTTCAAGCGTCTGAATTGCTCTTTCAGACTGTTCGTCCGCCTGAGTGTGATATGCCGTACGGAAAGACAGTTTTGTCCTCATGGCATTTTATAAGCTCCCCAAGATTGGGATAGAAACCTCAAATCCCGATCCGAGACAATTGAAATTGGGATCCCATGGAGTCTCACAATTTCTTGTATGTACAGCTCTGCGTACTTCTCCATGGAATAGGTTTAATTGATTGGCAAGAAATGGGCTGATTTAGTCAATCTGTCGACGATTACCCAAATTGCATCATGACCCTTTTCGGTTTTTTTAATAACCCGACGATGAAGTCCATAGTGATATGGTCCCAGTTCCACTCGAGAGTCGTCAAAGTTTGCAACATTTCCGCAGGCCTTTGATGTTCTGCCTTAATTTGTTGGCATGTGAAGCACCGTTGTACAAAGGCAACTATATCTTTCTTCATTCTTGGCCACCAATAGTTCATTCGTAAATCTCGATACGTTTTTGTTGTTCTGGGATGTATCGAGTAGTTTGTCGTATGCGCCTCCGTCATTACAGGTCGACAATTCTCTTCATTGGGTGGCACATATAAACGACTCTGGGATTGTATGTTTTCGTCGTCTCGAAATTCGAACTCCGACGGAACATTCCCGCATTGTTTCGCCTTGATTTTCTTTTTAGATATAGTTTATCTTTCTTTTGTGCCTCAACGATTTGTTCTAACAGCGTTGGTTTCAAAGTCAATGCTGCCAGCTTCGTTTTGATCTCCCGAAGTTGATTATTTTCACTCCGAGTTGACACATGTCTGTATTTACTGATTTACGGCTAAAAGCATCTACAACTACGTTCGCTTTGCCTGAGTGATTATTTATCACACAGTCGTAATGTTTTACTAACTCGAGCCCTCGCCTTGGCCTCATGTTTAACTTCTTCTGCATGAAGAAGTAGTTTAGGCTTTTGTGATCCGTAAAGAATTTCACATCGTTCCTCATACAGATAGTGTCGCCAGATTTGTTTTTATTATTTTTTTAGGGCAAACACCACGGCTGCGAGTTCCAGATCATGCGTGGGATAATTCTTCTCGTACGGTTTGAGTTGTCGGAAGATTTATGCATTCACCTTTCCATTTTGTATCGACACGCATCTCCAAGCCATTCTTTTAGAGGTGTCACTGTATACCGAGAATCCTTCGGTACCAGAGGGGATTGCAAGAACAGGAGCTGTTGTCAGCCATTTCTTCAACTCCTGGAAACTCTCTTCACAAGCTTCCGTCCACTTAATTGGAACGTTCTTCGTAAGTTAAGTCTAGCTTTCTTCACCGTTATTGTCATGATGAGTAGCTGTCGTTGGATCTAAGAGGGCGCGTGATCAAATGGTCATGATTTGAAAACTAAAGATTTAATTATGTTCGTAGGATATCGCGCGAAGAGGTCAACGGCTGAAATGCTTAGGAAGTGAATGAAGAGGTTAGTGAATTATGAGCGTCGGATCAAAGATCGCATGGATGATAGTGAAGGTGCTATTTCACTTATAGAGTCGCTTGCGATTCTTGCTCTAACACGAGGAAATATAAGACCACGTGGCGACTTGTGGAGTGTTCGATCGGATAAAATGCACGGCGAAGATAGATCGCGAACTCTCACTTAAAACATGATTTCTGGTTTATCAAATTTCCCAGTTCACTTTCTCGAGCATGTAACTCCTTTTAGAGCGGAAATCACCGTGAGGTGAAAACACAAGAGTTGTAGAAGGGATAGAGATCTGTAACTTTCGTGTTGTGATCAATAAGAAGGAAGCTCGGTTGATGCGTGGACATAGGCTGAAGTTCAGCAGTGTTTGTTCTTTAGCTCGCTGTATTTTTTTTTTTATGCAACAGCGTAGTCTAAGCTGTGCATGTAATTACAGCATTGATTTAGACGTGAGCACAATTTCTTTGTCATAATGGACATCAACATCTTTCCTCGAGATTTTGGATTGGATTTTTGTGATAATAGTCAATGTGATTTTCTTCCTGCGCGTGATCTCTCAAATCGAGATTACGACGTTCGAAGAAAAATTTGATCTCGAAATTTATGAAGTTTATCTTTATAGAGCATTCGAAGAAACTCGAAATTAATGCTGCTTATCCTTCGCTTCACTCACGCCTATAAATAGGTACTATTTTGCACCACAACACAATTCTCTCCAACCACATCATTTAATCTTCGCAATGTATAATCTTGGAGGAAATGTGGATCATGGGGATGTTCCTCAGGAACCTTTTTGGAGGGAAAATCTCGAAAAGCTTAAATTTGAGTTATTCCTTCTTTTGGGATTGCTCTTCGCTGCAATCGCCATTTTTGTGATGTGGGTTGCCACCCACTGCACTTGCGTTTAATTTGTGAAAGGTTAAGTCATGGGAAGCCGCATCTTGTTCAGCATATTGGAAGAAGACGTCGACAAAACTTCCCAAATGTCGTCGATGTTTTATCTTATATGTTTTTTTTTATTCGAGCTGTAATATGATTTTCAGTTATGTAATCGTTATGCATCGACTCTATCATGTTTTCTCTACGTCCTCGTCTCTCTTCCTAAATTTCTACAAATAACCCACGCTTCTCTACGTCCTCGTCTCCTTTTCAAAATTGTATACAAGCCCCGTATTTTAAAAATTTTATATCGTTCAACTCTCTTTCATTTCGCCGTTTATTTATTTTAACTTCCCGAATTTCAGCTTGGTCCAATTCGGTCAAGCCCAATTGACAAAGCCCAGATTTTGAAAAAGGCCCAAAATTTAAATTTCGCCGAATTTTCAAATTGACCCGAATTTTTACCCGAATTTCAAAGCAACCCCAAATTCGATCGAAGGTCCAAATTTTTATTTTCATTTTTATTTTTATTTTTATTTTTTTTCATTCTCTACCTACCTTAGTTTAACCGAGATTCGCCTACCAATCTAAGTGCAAAAGTACGAAATTTCTAACTTTCGAACACATCAAGGAGTACATAAAATCACCCAAATATTCACGTAAAGCATATACCACAGAATCATAAATCACATAATTACGTATTAAACCTACAGGCGTAGGCTGATTCTCCAGGCTTTTGAGCGGCAGTACATGGACAGTCTACAGAACCTAAAACCTAGCGCTCTGATACCACCTGTAACGACCCTACTTCTTAAATACGTATTTTGGCGGGTTTTACGCAGCGTATGCAGCGGAAAGACCATTTAATAAAAACTTTTTATTTCAAAATAATATTCAAGTACTGGGCCGAAGCCCAAAAGTCTAAACCCGTAAATAAAAAAATGTTTTACAACACAAACATTATTGTATTAGACCGAAGCCCGAAACATGACTGAAAATACTCCACAGGTCTCGTTCCATGTACTGCCCCGCACTCAAAAGACCGTGGAGTCACCGCCATCAGCCGCCTCACCTACATACGTAAACCCTGAGCTTTTGCCCAGTAGATGAAAACATGCAATGCAAATGCTCTCACACCCCAATCCCGACATAACTCACAAAATACACGCTCGACTCTTTTCTCATATCTCATTTCATCACATCACATCAGGGCCCGAGGCTTAGGTACTAAAGGCAACACGCGCGCGCAGGGGTCCGTAGCTCGGGAGGCCCCACTCTCCACAAGGGGTCAGTAGCTCGGGAGGCCCCACTCCCTCCATATAAAGTGCGCCTTAGTCCTAACTCACTCATACAACTCATCTACCATTTCTCATTCATAAACCATCTCACTCACTTCTCCGTACAATACTCTCATGACTCCGCACTCCCCTCGTAACACGTGTATGCAAATGCCGTGCAAATAAAAATGCAACATATAACATATCCTTTACTCATTCTATATTACATATCGGCCCGAGGTATCAGCTCGGCCCGATTCCAAGAATCAACACGCAACAAATAATTCGGGCCAAAAAAGCCCGCGTTCCGATTTTTAATCGGCCCGAAATCGTAACCACCGAACTCCCTCTCGATCTTATACTAAAAATTCTAAGTTTAATTCTTTCTACCTCACGACTCTGATTTCACCCCAACGCCAGCCTTAGTTTAAGTTCCATAATTTTAAAAATAACTATTTTATACGGCTGTTTTGCTACAGTTTCGGATTTCTCAATGATCACAAACTAAACGATGTCCGATGGACCTGAAATTTTTACCACACATAAAGGACTTGCAAATCTTAATTCTTTCAAAAGGAATTTGTAATCCGAGGTCTAGATTGTCAGAGATGAATTTTTGAACCTCTTGGCCGAAATGGATAAAGAAAACCCTAAAAACCCTAATTCTTCCCTAGTTTTGCTCTATCCTCTTAATCTAAAGTCCTCTATCCCTATTTCCAAATATTCATAGTTCTAAAATTTCTCAATCTCATGCTCCCTAAGCTAACCAACGAAAAATTCATGTAAGCAAATTATTATTATCACATAAACACGAAGAATTCGATGAATAACATGCAATACACGTAAAATTCACAAATCCTAATATTGTTTACGTATGTAGGTGATCTTCACCTACCTTACGTCCGTAGAGACTACGTTACGGTTATTGTTTTGCTTGATCCCGACCCACGAACTTCAATCCCGAGCTCCTCCACGTGTTCGCGGTTTTTTTTTCTCCTCCCTTTTTTTTCCTTCCCTTCTTTCTCCCTTTTCTTTCTTTCCCTCTCTCCTAACTCTTCCTCTCTTCCTCTATTTATAGATGTCCTCATGGAGTATTAGGTGATTAGGTTTTGATTTTAGATATTTAGTTGTTTTTTTTATTTTACATTAGGTGATTAGGTTTTGTTTTTAGAGGATTAGGATTTGGTGTGTTGTGTAGGTGATGATGAGGCCATTTTAATTATATATTATTATTATTTCAAATTATTTATTTATTTGGGCTTTCACTTCTTGTTTTTGGCCCAATTAAATTATATTAAAGGACCCAACTCCAAACCTTTTATTTTGGGCCATTATTTTCTTCATTTGGCCCATAAATAAATTTTTGGTCCATTTAAATTTTTCGGGCCCAATTGTAAATTTCGGGCTCGTTTCGAAAAGAAATCGTTTCTTGTTAGAAATTCGATTCCGTACATTTCGAATATTATTGAAGTAATCCCGTATAAATTTTACGGGTATTACAGCTTCTCCAAACTCCGAAGTCACCACGTTTCAGAACTGGTACACGAACATTGCTTCCCATAGCTAAGGAGTCCATTTGTTGTTTGGTAGTGATCTTTACGTGGATGTGATCTGCGAAATGAAATGTTAGTTTTAAACACTTAGTCAAGTTTAAAAGGAAACGAATTGCGAGTTAAAAGTTTGAGTTGATTAAAAGTTGGTATATTTAGATTCGGGCGACTTTAGTCAAAAATGTTGAGATATCGGAAGAATTTGGATAAAGTCAGAGAGTCAAAATCGGACGAAATTTGTTTTTCACTGTGCCAAACTGGTGACCAAAATCGAGCAAGGTTGATTCGATTAACCTAACTTTAGAAGGCTTCAGCTTAATTCGCCCGAAATAGTACAGAGTTTGACCACAAATTCGGGAGTTTCCCATTTTAGTCATAATTGAGGATCATGTAAGAATTAGGGCGATTTGTTGAACTTGAAAACGGAAAGGAAATTCCGTTGAAATTGAAGTGGTTTGAAATTCGGCCGATATTGATATGATTTGTTTGAGTTTTAAACTTCATGTGTAAATCCGGGCGATTTAAAACGCTTGTTGCGGAAACGTTTCGCCGAGATTCAAAAAGGGAGCTGTCCGAAATTGATGAGTTTGGACTAGTTTTCCATTAGATTGAGCACTTCTGGGTGTAAGAGACGAATTATGGGCATTGTTGGTTCTTCCACCCGAAATTCAAAAGCTGTGTCAGATAACTAAGTTCAGACTACTACAATGACTAAAACTTTACTTAAACTTGACTGAACTCGATGCGAAAGAACAGAAAAACACTCATTGATGATTTATCAAACCAAAAGGCAGTAAAAGTGATTAGAAACATCCAAAAACAACTGAAAGTTCGGAAATGGGTTTTGAGCAAATGTTCCTTCAAATGTCGTCGGAATCGAGCGAATCTGGATTCAAATCGTTGAGATCGATCCACGTTCGGCTCTGATACCACTTGTTACCAAACAACGATCAAAAGATTATTGGAAAGAATAAAACATATGAAGCACCTTTCGTGTGTGTTTGTGTGTGTTTAACGTGAGCTGAGCGGCTTCGATAAATTTTTCTTTTGGTAAACCCTAACAAGGGTAATTATGGGCTTTATATACCACAGCTATTGGTATATTTAAGTCCAAGTACCAAACTTTTACTTAATACAAATTGTCTCTCCAAACTACTACAGCCCATTAATATCAAAATATAAACCCAAGACTTAAATAAATAGAGGACACTATAATTAATTCCTCACATAACTTGATGAATAGTGAGCGTGGGAGCAAACAGTTCAAACTATTTTCTTGAACCAGCCTAAAGACACTAGATTCTACAATCCTCGAGAGGGATTAAGTTTTATACCAGCTAGTGAACCTGTAGTGAAAAGACCTTTACCCCTGTACGACATTCAATATAGTGGTCTCAAGATACCAGATCTGATGCCTTTCACAAGAGCTTCAGAAATGGATACTGAAGAGACTAAATGAGATAGTAAGCAGGAGCTGAAATACGCTTGATTATGACAAATCTAATGAGAAGTACAAGAAAAGGGGAATAGCTTTGTGTGATTACTACTTAGACTTAGCCAAACCTGATACTACTAGCGCATATGTACCACCACTAGTCATGGAAATGTCTAAGTTGCGCTCAACCGTAGAGTCTGAGAGGATGGCTTTTCACGCTGAGAGTGAAATATTACTATTTCATCACCTAAAAGCCAATTCGATACTAGTACTGCATAAAACTTTCTACAAATGTCTCTAGCCAAACCTCAAATAGAAACTTCAACCAAGACTAGAACATTAAGAAAGCAGGTTGCATCTAGTAAATCCAAGCTTACTAACTCATCTTTGCATGTACCCACAGGCAAAATTCTAAATGAAAACAAGGAGAAGAGAGTCGTCAGAGATAGCCTTCAAAGAAAAATGTCGTTTCCTCTTTTGGAAAGAAGGAGCTAAAAAAAAATTTCGAATCGTCTAGTTCTAATTGTAATAGGTGTGTGTGCTAATGATCGTTTTAATTAACTTCCATCTATTACTCTTAAGATTGTAAGAACAACTAAGCGATTTGATCTTCTCTCAAGTCAGAATCCCAAATTGACAAAAGAAAAGAAAACAAGAGTAGGCAGTCAAAACACCCTAAACTGAAGCTCAAGCTAAAGTTGTAGGAACTAAGAAAATATGGGTTAGAAAACATGAACTCTATGCTAGCACCAATAACTGTTAGCCATTACGAACTAGAAATATTTGAATTCCTAAGTCATCCACTAAGAACACTAGCAAATCAAAGGCTGCCTTAGAATATCAATCTATGAATCCTAAACTCATAGTGTCTAGAACTAATAAGGGAGGACCGTCTTTAAATGGCTACCTAAACCTTGGTCATAAATATAATGGCATTTGTAATTTCACTCAGATGGAGGGCTAAAATGGTCATTATTTTTACTACTTTTATAATACTATAAAAAAGCCTCAGTATTGATTACGTGGCACATATCAGCAGTCTATAAGGGGACAGCAATTTTCTTAAATAAATCAACATAGAAGCCTAAGTTGGTATCACATATCCAACTTTTATATAGTTATGCGACATGGCAATTAGTAAATAAAGCCTCATATAAGCCAATTGCTATATGAAACTTTTATATATATAATATATGATAACTTCTAAACTCAACGTATGTAACAATTTATCTATGTAATTCCACTCACTTATAGGGCTAAAAATGAAAACCATATTTTTTAAATAAGCTTCGGGACTCTTCTCGCTTTGATATTGATGGTACTTTTAGTTCCAAGTAGCAAACACTCCCGGAGGTAAGAAAAATGACAAATATTTGATTCATATATTTACACATATACAATCAAATATGATGTCTTCCTTTTCATTGACACGTCATCAATGAACAACCCGTGCATCGCACGGGTCTAAACCTTGGATATGAAATTAGTGATCTATTTTATGGTTATCAAGAATACTGACCCACAATTGATATTAGCATGCTTGGTCATAATTTCGCCAAGAAAAAAAAAATCATTGAAATGTCATTTGATAAACCAATATAGCCGGCAACCCACGGCACTTCCAAACACGTGCCTTTTACCTCGAAATACTTGGAAATTGATTTAATAACAACTCATGTTGTCTTTAATTATTTGTTTGAATATAATCAAAGGAGTTGAAACTGGGACGTAACGCTTCGTTTTTAATTGTTGCACTTGCACGCCGTTAGGGGTGTTCGTTCGGTACATACCGTACCGTACCCAACCGAACTACTGAAATTTCGGTACACCCCTAGTAGATACCGAATTTCTCGGTTCGGTATTCGGTTTTTACCGAATTTTTTTCGGTAAATTCGGTTCCAAAATTAAAATAATAATAAAAATTCGGTAATAATTAAATTAATATGTATATTAATATAATATAATTTTATTTTCGTTATTAATATAATAAAATATATTTTAATTTTTAAAATTTCGGTAATTCGGTATACCGAATTTACCGAAATTCAAAATCTGTACCTAATTGAATTTACCGAATTACCGAAATTTTTTTTTTGAAGAACCGAATACCGAACCGAATTTTTCGGTTCGTTTCGGTTTTGTACCGAAATTTCGGTACTTCGGTTTGTTCGGTCGGTGTACCAAACAACGAACACCCCTTGCCGTTCCTTCTATTTATGACGCCCCGAAATAAAAAGAACAATAAACTCGACGAAATACTTGATAATCGATACATCTTTTGTAATATGTTAAATGCGTCGAATTAAGAAAAATGACAATGACAGAAAAATCATATGCCTAAATAGCAAGTCATGAAAGTAGAATGGAACCTGCATCTCAACGTGGACACCTGAACGACCAACTAAATATATAATCATGAAATATCATATCAACGTAAATAAAATCAATCATAGGAAAAAATAAGGGTTAATTCACTTCCAGCCCTATTTAACACGTTTGGATTTGGGTTCAGGCCCTACTAGAGTTTTTGGGTTAGAATAAGACCAACTTTTAAAAAAAATTAAGTGGTCAGGCAGTAAAATGACGCAAAAAGACATATTTAACCCTGACATATGCCAAAATTACGCAGTATACCTAAATAATCCATTCCAGTCAATTACAACAGTTCGGCGCTGTAAAAGAACACTTCCTTTCACTTGGATAACAACAGTCTTATATTGAGTACCATGTGTCGTCTATTTAGTAACAAATGACGTCGCAGAAGTAACACAACATTCAAAAATAATACCGATTCCTACAACATCATTTGTTAGTGTGTTACGGTATTATTTTTTGAAGATGTGGTACTTCTGCGACTTCGTTTGTTACTAAATAGACGCCATATGGTACTCAATACAAGACTGTTGTTATCCAAATGAAAGGAAGTGTTTTTTTCAGCGCAAAACTGTTATAATTGTTCTTGAACCCTCCACCCGACCATCCCCCTGTTTCCCTATAGAGAAAATTCATCATTATAGGGAGCAATGCCCGATCAGTGGGAAAAATAGGGTTCGATAGTCCGATGTAATAAAAATGTCTGTTAATAACATTTTACTGTCGATAAGTAACATCTTATGACGTTAAAATAACACTTACGGTTTTACGGTAACAGATCATTATAATTGTGTAACAGTTATAATTGTTCTTGAACCCCCCACCCGACCATCCTCCTTCTGTTTCCCTAGACAGAAAATTCATCATTATAGGGAGCGATGCTCCTATAATGGGTTACCAATTTTCAATCTCGAAACGTGTAATAAGATCGAAACGCTAATGATTCGATCTTTTATAGGAGAACGCTAATGGTCGTCGTGTCGAGTTTAGGGTTTACGATTTGAGGTATGGTGTAATACCGCAAACAAGACAAGGTGTTAATAATCGATTGTGCTCGATCAGTGTGAAAAATGGGGTTCGATAGTTCGATGTGATAAATATGTCTGGTAATAACATTTTATTGTCGATAAGAACGTCTTATGACGTTAAAGTAACACTTGCGGTTGTTACGGTAACAAATCAGTATAACTGTGTAACATAAAACTGACGTCAAATATCATTCAGAAATCACTTTTATTAAGGGTAATTTCGTCAAATCACAGTTTTGTGTCCTTTTCACTTATTTTTTGAAAAAATAGGCCCTTAAAACTAAAGAAAATCCTGACAGAGCATGCTTCCTAATTTTAAAATATAGTAGGGCCCGACACAAAATTTGCCCAAAAAATAACAACTTCATGACGAAACGAGAATTCTTTATTACACATTATTTTATCTCATGACATAAACAAGTGTTGGAAAAGCAACCCCGGTTTTAGTCAACATGTAATGATACCAATCACAATTCGAAGTCATTCTTACTAAGCTAAAAGGCAAAGCCACACGCGCACGCATTTTCACACGTTGTATATAATAACATGCCTATTAGGCCTTCATATTCCCTCAAACAACTCATCACATACACACAAAACTCAAACCATTAACGCAAACTAAAACATTTCTTTCTACTAAAATAAAGCAAATGGATTGGCCCGAACCCATCGTTAGAGTTCAATCCTTGTCCGAAAGCTGCGGTGACAAAATCCCAGATAAATACGTCAAACCCTTAGAAGCTAGGCCAAAGTTCGAGGGCTCAAAAGTCCTCGAAGATGTCAACATACCATTGATTGACCTCGGAGGTATCAACAACGACGATGGTAGCCGAGAAACAACCTTAAAGCTTGTGTCCGAAGCTTGTCGTGAGTGGGGTTTTTTTCAAGTTGTGAACCATGGAGTTCGGCCCGAGCTCATGGCCCGAGCCCAACAGGTATGGAGGGAGTTTTTTCATCAACCTATGGAGGTTAAGCAAGCCTATGCTAACACGCCTAAGACCTATGAAGGGTATGGTAGTAGGCTAGGAGTTGAGAAGGGAGCCATTCTTGATTGGAGCGATTATTATTACCTTCACTATCTTCCTGGCAACTTGAGAGATTATGAAAAGTGGCCTTCTCTTCCCAATGCCCTGAGGTACACATCTACGTACTAGCTACTTGGATAATAGCTTGTTAATTTATTAATCATTTATTTATGTGTTTAAATGTTTTTCACGACATCTTTAGACTTGAAGGTTTCACCGCAAGACTTTTTTCGTGTGTGTGATGATGAGCGGTATATGGTCGATTATATCGACATGCTAGCATGTGCACGTAAAACATGTGCAGAATAGTATATCGTTTTTATTTTAATGTTATTTAAAGTAGTTGAAATCGGAAAACCTCTCGATTTTTTTTTTAAGGAAGCCTTAATTCTGTACTTTTGTGCATTATCTTCTCCTTGTAGCCATGTGTTTGTATTATACTCCTCTTTGATGTCGTGGTTTTGTTATTGTCTCGAATTGTAATGATAGTATAATGTAAAGTCAAGAAAGAACATAACTTCGACCACATGTTACTGATGTCATATTCTTTTTCTTCATTGAGTGGAGGGCTGAGGTCCCAACATCATTATTGTATTTCTTTCAATCAGAATATAGTCGTAATTAATTTTCTTTTCCCATGTAGGGATGTAATCACCGAATACTCGAAGGAAGTGGTTCGACTTGGTGGGGTTTTGTTGAAGATCTTGTCGGTTAATCTCGGATTATCCGAAGATTATCTAGGAAAAGCTTTTGGTAGAGAGGAGAATTTTGGGGCTTGCTTAAGGGTTAATTATTACCCAAAATGCCCTCAGCCCGATTTAACCCTCGGGCTATCGCCCCATTCGGACCCGGGTGGGTTGACCTTTCTCTTGACGGATCATAACGTGCCCGGGTTGCAAGTTCGTCGGGCCGACGGGTGGATCACCGTAAAACCTGTCCCACATGCATTCATCGTCAATATAGGAGATCAAATACAGGTTAGAAAGTTACTTCATTTCCTCTCCGTTTTTGTTGGATATAATAAATTAAAAAAATTTATATACTCCCCACAAGCTTAAGCTTTTATGGAAAGTGGTCATTCAACATGCTAGCAGAGCTCAGGGACCAAACAGGTCGTAGGTACGGATATTCACGATCAGCCATTTAAAAAACTTTACGTCTAAGGCTAGATAATAAAGAAATTTGTCTATATGTGAGATGACATGTTGGAAATATAATATATCAAATTAAAAAAAATGGTTCACTCTCTATAAGCTTAAAGCTTTTAGGTACTGTGGTCATTCAACAATTTAAATTGTTATAAATTAAAATTCATTGTTTTAGAGTTTAAACGGCATGATCTCATAATCAGGCGTAATCATCATGAAATAATTGACTTAGGGTTTTCGATTTTACAAAATGGAGACTGGACCGTACAGGCTTTCATATCAAATTAAATATAAAAGCGATAGAAACCTTTTGTTCTTTTAGCACTTTTTGTAATGATATGAAGGGAGTCAAATGTCGTTCCATACTGAGTGTTTTTATTTACCCGATCACCAATCAAATAGAATTATACATACTAAACTTAAACTATAGGCGATTGAAATCTTCCATTATCTTCAAGTGTTGCTGGTATTTGATTTTTTAAAAATACTCGGATTGATTTGCTCAGTTTGTCTGTCATTAGCATATTATTTCGTGGTATGCGATATAGTTTACAATAACATATCGTCGGCTACATGGTGCTTGTGCATCGTGAATCCTGACAAGATAATTTAATTACTAATAATTATTAGAAGATGAACGCGATGGTTAGAATTCAAGAAGCACAGGCACATGAAGGCACATGGAGGGGTCATGTGCCTTAAATAGGGATGCAACTATGTCAAAAATTAGATATAATATAACCATCCATATGCATTATAAGTTAATCTCAATCTTTTTATATAAAAATATCTAGGGATTAAACATGAGTCGTATAGGCCCGTGAACTCGATGAAACAATTAGGCTGAAGCTCAATTCGAATTCATGATTGTCGATCTCGAGCTAAGAGTCAGACTCATGGGTTTTACTTCTTAGTTTTTAATTAATAATATTACAAAGTAGAAGAGTTTGAATTAATTTCGAGTGTCAAGCTCGAACTCAGTCTTGATTCATCGAGTAAACTTGCAGCTCGAGAATAATTATTTATCTTCGAACTCTAAAATAACTCGTCGACCTCGGGGCCATTTACACTCCATAAAATGTATCTTTAAGAGTCAAAAGGTGTATACATCTATTCTATTTTATTAAGCGTGAGGGTCAGTATAAACTACTGGGCTGCCAATTTATTTAATACTTTTACTATTTTTAGTTAATTACTATTAAACTTAAATTATATTTTCTGTTAAGTATTTTAAATTAAATAAATTACTATTATATATTTATATATTATTGCACATGCATTGAATGTGCAACTAGTACTAATGATATTTAAACCATGTTGAACAAACCTTTTTCAAAATCAACTACTATAAATAGGCGAATCTACAGAAAATACCCATTTAGATAGCAAGTCAGTACCTCTGTCAGAAATTTTTTTTTATATAAGTACCCGTTCGATTTGTGTGTACCATTTTCTCAGTCTTGACGTACATTTTTTTATATGTTTATTACGTATCACGTCACGCGTTTATATGAACCCATATATGGTACCTATATACGTTCTATATGGTACCTTAATATGTTATATGATGTACCATTTTCTCACAGTATTATGTACCACAATACGTTTCCTATGATACCTAAATGTGTTCCATGACGTACTTGCGGCGGAACAAGTACCAATATGCAAAATAAATTCCTTACAGGTACAAATTTGCGAATTTTTTATATAAATTAGTATTTTTTCCCCTTATAAATATGTGTAGGCCCATGAGGTGGCCGTCCAAAATAAATTCCTGCAACTTCTCGTTTATTATTTATGCATCTACGAATAACTATGTTTATATATTTGCTGCATTTGAATTGATTGAATATTTTCGTTCCAACAGATTTTGAGCAACGCAATATACAAAAGCGTGGAGCATAGGGTGATCGTTAACTCAGCGCAAGAGCGCGTTTCACTTGCTTACTTCTTCAATCCAAAGAGCGATTTACTCATACAACCCGCCCAGGAACTTCTGAAACCGGGTCGACCCGCTTTGTACCCGCCCATGACCTTTGACGAGTACAGACTATATATTAGGACAAAAGGTCCCAAAGGAAAATCTCAGTTGGGAGAATCATCCAAGTGTTCCACTTGAACTTTCAGTCTTTGTTTTTATATTTATATTTGCTATCGAATATATATCATTGCGTCGATGGGATATCGAACTAAGTATGTAATTAATTTTAAATTATCTTAACATCAAACAATTATTCCCGCCACTACGTAATGAGTTGCATATTCAAAACTTCATTATGCATAGCCCACTACCGAAGAATCCTTCGTGACATTTAAAGATTGTGCATAAAGAAACTAATGATGACGTGGGATTAAAAATTGATTACTAAGATTCCATTTATCATGCGTACAATACATTTATTTGATTCATTATTTGTTTAAATTTTGGATAGAAGAATCACATGTTATAGAACTCCAATAAGGTATGAATATTTGAGATAAGAAAATGAAATTGTCCACAAATGAAACATCAGACTTTCATACTGTGATATGTTTTTACTTTTATCTAATATTTCAACGAGTAAAAAACAAGGTGGAACCAGTATCATACCCTATAAATATGGATTGTCAGCGATAAATTAAAGCAAGAAAAACAACTGAACAGAAACAAAATTGTCCGAAAATAGACGTGTCAATTCCCACGTTTTATAAATGGCTGAATGTAAGCATGTGGCCACTGATGAGCTCCTGCCAGTCATGTCTCGTCTGTATTAATCGCACGGTCCCATTGTTTTGATGTTGGGCCTTTTGTTTTTCTTTTTCAGGTAAAGTTTGCTATTTTAAATTGATATAATCCATGGTGAAAGACAGCGGCTGTTCCTCTTTATTTTTTTTTTTAATTTTTTATTTCAATGAAAATAACTAAAAATATCAAGAAACGTGTGGGATGTTCATCGGTCGGTTCGATTCGGTTTTTTCAAATTTCGGCTCGATTTTTCGGTTTTCGATTTTACGTATGCTTAATCCTATATCCGAACGGTTTTAATTTGGATCGGTTCGGTTTATAATTCGGTTCGGTTTTACGGTTAGGAATTTAATCGACAAATAAAATATTATGAGCTGAAAATACCTATAACAATTTATGTTTATTAAAAAACAAAGAAGATTTATGGAACGTGACATGTAGCAAAATAATTGAAAGGTAAAAAAAAACATAAAAATGGAACAAAATCTAACAAAAATATAAAATATTCATCTGAAGATACTACAAATTATTTGGGAAAAAATAGTATTTGATTTGAGGAAACATTTACCTAAAAATGGAAAAATATACCAATGAAATTATATTTACTGTGTTGTTTACGTTATGGGAGAAAAACAAATGATTTTTGATATTTTCTACAGTATGATAATTCGGTTCGGTATGCTTAATTCGAACAAATGAAGATTTACTATGATTTTTGATATTTTACGTATGCTTAATTCGATATCCGAACCATTTTAATTTGGTTCGGTTCGGTTTTTTACAATTCGATTCGTTTTTTTGGTTCCGGTCTTTTCGGTTCGGTTCTTGTCTTTTCGGTTTTTCGATTATTTTGAACAACCCCTAGAAACATGTACTGCTAAATTGCTCAAGAGGCTCTCCGATACAATCGAACCGAACACAATATGGACCAAGTTCTACCAATAGAGAAATATCGGATAAGAACGAATAAAGAAAAAGAAACAAGAATTGAAGTTGGAACAAGATAAATTTAGAGAACATATTATAAATCGAGTCACAACTATATGTTGGACTTGGTCCTAATTGTGCCCTGTGTTCCTTTTTGTCCGCAACAGTTAGGATAAGGAAGACATGCGGGTTCCCTCTTCGAGGGCTATAACCCGTAGTTTATTAACAGTGACCAGTGTTTTAAAACGCGTTGTATCGCGCGCATCGAGGCGCGCGATCGCGTTATTTTTCATCAAAACGCGTCAAGGCGTCTTTTATTTATCGTTAATTTTTTTTCTATTTAGCGACGGTTATCCCGTCGCAAATCCGTCGCTGCCATTTCAATCTTAATCAGACCTTTTTATAGTTTGACACGTACATCTTCGACGCATATGATGAATCATTAAATGCCTTGTATAGACCCTGTTTTCCTTGTCATATGTACATACGATTTTTTATTTTTAATTCCTTTTTCTTCAAACTTCCACCTAATAATTAAAGTGCCATTATTTTGAGTAGTTTATATGATAAAAATACATAACTATATCCAATTTGTTCCTTATTTCATGACGATGATAATGACATGCGTATCATATATTTTTTATATCAATATAGTTTTTGATAATTATAAGGATCATTTTAATCAATTATTTGTACCTTATTTCTATTTCATTGAATTTTTAGAAAAATATTGATTATTTAGTTCCATAACTACAATAATGACCTAAAAAGTGACCATATTTATTATATATTATATCTAATTTATTGTATTATATCTAGCTTATCCGAAATACTCACGCAATGCGCTACGCTATTTACGCTACGCGCTACCGACACTGAAACGCGACACGCTACGCTTTGCACTTTTAAAACATTGACAGTGACAACAGTGGGAAGTTAATTGTGTTTTCGCTACTCTAGGAAATTGAGAGTTTAACTTTTGGGTTGTGCATTCGGTACGAACGAATTTTATATTCTATTATTATTGAAATTGAATGCTGAACCAAAATACTATGTTCGACGGTTACCATTATTCTGACTTTTATGATTGTTCGTTTACCTTTTGGTTAACAGAAATTTCAAACGAAAAAAAAGAAAAATCATGAAATACAGGCCCAAAATCATTCCACGAGACAACGATCGGGCAATGGAATAAGTTCACCCCGGAAAGAAGGAAGTTATCAAATAGGTCCTATATAAACTAAATCACGGACACGTACTCTTATATGCGCAGAGTACGTCAAAGATCGAACCCAACAACGACACATCAGTAGGCGAGAGATAAGAGCCTATCAGATAGATTTGGCTTCAACAGAGAGATGAGATCGAGAGTACGGATTGATGGCGACGATGCCCGAAAAAATCCGATTTCCCTCCGTCGATCTTGCCTCCGAACGTCGCCTAATCTCTGGGATTGTCCCCTGTAATACTCAGATTGAGGGAGTGAGTGCATTTCCCTTCTACCTACAAGATGGTAATTCCTTTAAAATTGGGTGAGTTGAGAGTAGGAAAAATATAATGTGTGTGTGTGGAATGTTTAGAGTAACAATAATTGAAGACACATATACACAAGAGATGGAGCCAAAAATATCATTTTCACAAAGAGAGCAGCAAATCAATGGTAACAATAATTGAGAGGCATAAGGATATAGATCAACGCCTCAGATTCGGCATCATACTTCACGAGTCCACTCTGCGAATTGAACTACGTGAATCAGCTCTTCAAGCCACTCCGCGATCTTCATCATTGCGCGAATCAAGATTACTTCACGAACCCGACCACTTCGCAAATTCAAAGAATCAGGTTACTTCACGAATCCGAACTATTTCACGAACCCAAGTACTCAGACTAGTTCGCGAATTACCAATTCACGATCCGATCACTTCGCGACACAGTCACTTCATGAATCTAATCACTTCGCGATTCAGACACTTCACGAATCAAAGTTCCCAGTGTTAACTTCGCGAATCAACTCCCAAACCAATTCGCGATCCGATCATCTCGCGAACTCAAGTCACATTTCGCAAATCGAGCTTAATTCACTTCTCCGATACTTCGTGAACCCAGAGAGCCTGTCAACTTCGCGAACTCCCTCTCAGATCAATTCGTGAAGTAATACTTTACCACCCGTGAACTCAATTCGTGAACCAAGACAGTCCAAATTCGCGAATTCATATCCCTACCCAATTCGCGAACAAACTCAAACCTTTAAAATCAAAAGTCAAACTTCAAAACTCAATTTTTCGATTCACTTTTTTTCCTCACATTACACGTCAACGATCACATCCAAACACATGAAATGGACGCTCTAAGCATGGGAAATGATATGAGACCTCCCGTCATCAAACATGATGAGTATGTTGTTTGGAAGAAAAGGTTCATCAACTTTATTGAAATGAAGGACAATGCCGAAAATTGCTGGAATCAAATTAAAATGGACTTGCTCAATTTTGGACTATTACCCCAGCCACAACTATTACTACACCTGCAAGACAAGAACAAACCATCCTGAAGACTCTTGATCAATACAATGATGAAGAGAAACTGCGACATAAAGCTGATCAATTTGCAAAGTCGTACCTAATGCAAGCCATTCCCAACGTCATCCTCATGCAGCTCGAATGCGGTGAAAGCACCAAAGAAATGTGGGATGCCCTTAGGATCATGATGCAGGGAACAGAGCTGAACACCATGGTAAGGATGGCAAATACTCTCATTTCTTATGATCATTTTTCAGGCAAACAAGGGTGAAAGTCTTCAAGAAACATTTCATCGATTTCTCATCCTACTAAATGAACTGAAAATGAACGGAGTCACGAAAAATGTAATGGTGATTAACATCAAGTTCCTCGGGTTACCTCAACCAGAATGGGAACCAACAGCAATCATGATGACACAAATGCACGACCTGACCAAGATAAGCATCCATACATTATTTGACTGCCTTAATCAACATTCCAACTACGTGGAGAAAAGGAGGGATGAAGCAAGACCAGCAGGAAGTGACACACTTGCACTCATGTCTGAACGACAATCCAGAAGGCCATCAAAAGAGAAGGAGATCATGCAATCATCTCAAGTATCTGAGCGAGAAAATTCAGACGCTGACGAGGAATTGAAGGATCTTACAAAACATGTGGAAATCAAGGAACTTGCAAAACAACTCGCATTGATCTTCAACTTCGTGCAGAAGAAATACTGTAAGAAGCCTGGATCCTCGTCCAATCGACATGGAACTTCTTCAAATTCAAAGGGAAAGACTCAAGATGAAGGGACTAATCCTGCAACTGCCCCTCAGGCTGGAAAATGCTTCGACTGCGGTAAAGCGGGACATTTCGCTAGAGAATGCAAAATGCCCAAGAAAAAAGGATGTCAATTACTACATAAGTGAAGTCCAATTGGCTGAGCAAAAGAAGAAAGGAATGGTCTTGATGGCTGAATAGGATCATTGGCTTGAAGACACTTCCGACAGCGAGGAAGAGAACATGGCGTTGATGGTCAGAATAGATGACAAGGAAGATGGAACTGAAGCTTTAGGAAGCGACTTAGAAAGGGAAACCTCATGCAACTCAGATATGGTGGAGGTAAGCGAAGCTGATTATGATTCTTTACTTAAAATGAAAGATGAATTCCTAACTCTATATAAATCGAACAAACAGGGCAAAAAGCAAATTAGAGAATTAGAAGCACAAAATAATCTAGAAGTTTTGGACAAATTTAGGTATGATTATGCATGCGAGAAAATTGAGTGTTAGTAGCCAATGAGAAAGTTGAAAAGCTAGAAGCTCAGATGCTAACATCCGAGGCTAAAGCCAAGGAATTAGCAAAAGAAATGAGCAATCTTGTAAAAATCGCTAGGCGCTAGTCGGGCGTCCGGAGGGGGCCTAGCACCTAGACGGTCTAGGCGGGACCTAGGCGGTTTCTAGGAGGGAATTAGTCGGTATAACGACTTTTTATTATTATTTTCTATCGATCAAACATACCAGTATTATAAAAATTTTCAAACATTCAAAATAAATAATGTCAATTCCAGCACTGCAATAAAATACAATAATAAAAAAATGACGATTTAAATATTTTTTTTTATTACAGCTTATATTTTGTTTATATTTCCATTAAATATTTTTATTTACATAAGTGTAATTTCAGTTTACTATTTTTTATATTTCAGTTTATATATGTTAGTTTATATTGTTTAGTTTAATATTTCATTTTAATATGTTTTATTTCAGTTTAAGTATTTTTTATTTCAGATTTAAAGTATTGTACATCGCTTGAAAGAGAGCAATCAAACTTTGAAAGTTGATCTTGTCCCACACCGGACGAGTTGTGGGACGAAAGCCATATGCTTTCTATATAATGCATGCCACACACCAATGATTAAGTCAAACTGGGCCATGCCTCATAATAGTGGGCCGATGCCTGGATATGTGGGTGTTTTATTAAGTCCAATTTTTATATATTAATTTTTTTAGTAGCGTTTAGTCGGCTGATTTGCCGACTAATTGGCCGATTAATCGTAATAATCGGCCAAAAGGGCTGTCGAGTAAGTGCCCGTTTAGGCTATATTCGCCACGGAGGCTAGTCGACTAGTCCTAGGCGGCGCCTAAGCAGCCGACCAGGCCGATTTTAACAATAATGGAAATGAGGTCCATAGAGATAAAGTGATAGATGCCACAACTAAATTTGACTTCTTTCTAAGGAACGGGAAAGGCTGTAGTCCAAGATAAAAAAATTGGAGGACTTCTTAACCCCACGTGAACAGACAGAATAGACCATTTTCTTGAACAAACCTGCAGACATAGATTTCTATAATCCTCATAAAGGACTTGGTTTTGAAAACCCAAGTAAGTTATAGCAAGGCATAACAAATGCACCTTATCTATATGATCTTAAATACATGCAGATAGGTTGTTTGCCAAATCTCATGCCTTTTGTTAGTGAAGATGAGAAACAAACACGCTATAAAGCTCAAATATCATTTGATTACACAGAGTTAAATGATAGTTTAAAGAAAGAAAATGCTCTCTGCAATAACTGAATTTGAATCAGATATTCCTCATCCAATCGAAGGAGATACCTTAGAAGAATCAACGAGTGAGACACAGATGACTACGTATGCATCAAGGTATATGCCTGAATGCATAAAGAAAATTAGAGATCTGAACTCCACTCTCGAAAGAGAGAGAAAGTCCTTTGATGATAGCAGACACTTCTCGAGGAAATCTATAAACTTAACGAAATATTAAGACTACAATCATCTACATATACCTTGATTTCTAATGATAAAATTTCTTATACTAATGCTTTGAAATTTTCAGGACACACGAAAGAATCATTGAAATGACAAGTCTGGGTTAGAAAAGAAGATCTTTTGAAGGAGACTCGCGATCTTAAAGAACCTTTTGTCATTGATTGTTTTCCTTGAAAATCTTTTATACCATATTCATTTTCTCATGTATCGCAAAACTCATCTTTACATTCGAAAAATCATTTTCCCAAGTATGATCATCTCCACAAACAAGCTCCCAAAACAATTTCAAAAGACACTCTGCCAAAGAAAAGGAATCAATCGAAAACAAAATCTATCAAGAAACTTGCAAAACATGACAAGACTCAAAATGTATTTCTAAGGATAAGACAAAGGGAGGTCTGGTCGCACAAAAATGGGTTCCAAAGCTTAAGATTGAGGAAACCTAAATCCAAGCCCTAGAAACAAATAGTGACTCTATGAATGATATTAAGTCTTCCACTGATAGTGGTAATTCTAGCCTAGGTAGGGAGTGTATACTGACTAACAAAATCACAACAGAAGTGGGCCATTTTTAAATGGGTACCTAAACCCCTCTAGCTTGATTTTGCAGGCCCCGCATGTGTGGTATTTAGATTTAGGTTGCTCCAGACACATGACCGGGAAGAAGGGACTGTTGAGCAACTACGTTGATAGCCGGGTGGACTGGTGCGCTTTGGGAACATCAATGGAGCAAGAATTCATGGTTATGGAGGTTTTGTTTGCCATCGACTCACAATCAAGGAAGTTTCTTATGTTGAAGGCCTGACACACAACCTCTTATCAATAGGACATTTCAGTGACTTCGACTCCAAATACTATTTCATAAGAAGACGTGCAAAATTCTCAATGCCGATGGTGAAGAACTTCTCACAGGAACTCGCAAAACAAATCTATATACCATCGCCATTAGGACCGTCAGACCAAAACAACCATCTGTCTGATATCCAAAGCAACATCAGTTCAGAATGACTTATGGCACCAGCGGCTATCTCACCTTAACTTCAAGACACTCAACAAGCTGTCAAATAGCAAACTGGCTATTGGACTTCCGCGACTGAAGTACCAAAAGGAACATCTGTGCTCAGCTTGTGAGAAAGGCAAAATGAAAAAGGCGTCACACCCTACTAAACACACATCATCCACTCAACATGTACTGGAGTTATTACATGTCGATCTGTGCGGCCCATTGCGAACAGATAGCATCAGTGGAAAGTGATTTATGCTGGTTATAGTAGACGACTACTCGCTATACACTTGGGCCGCTTCTTACGGACAAAATCAGAGACAGTAGACCATATCCCGAATCTTATTAGAATGAAGCAGAACATGCAACAGCACAATGTTAAAGTAATTCAGTCTGACAATGGAACATAATTCAAGAATCAACAACTCAGCGAATTCTACGACTCACTAGGAATTACTCAACAATTCTCAACTGTTCACACTCCCCAACAAAACGGGGTCGTAGAAAGACGGAACCGGACACTCGTAGAAGCTCCCGTGCTAATACAATCATCACCGCCTTATTTCTTTGGGCATAAGCAATGAACACTGCGTGCTACACTCAAAATCGGACAAACATTCATCTAAGATTTGAAAAGACGCCTTATGATTAATAAACAAAAGATTATCCAACATTGCCCACCTGAGTGTTTTCTGATGCAAATGCTTTGTAGGCAATGACCGGAGAAGACAAATCAAAACTAGACCCAATGGCTACTAAACGAATTTTTGTGGGCTACTCTGCGCAATCTAAGGCGTACAGGGTATATCTCCGTGACAGGAGAATGATCATCGAAAGTCCCAATGTAACTTTCGATGAGGGTCTGGAAATTACCTCTGGACCAAGCTCCTCAAGACTTGAGCCAACACCAATAGGATCTACTCCCTCTCGTATGGAAACTAGAGAGTCCTCACATACCGCTTCTGAACAGGTCGTTCAGAACCCGAATCAGACAAAGAAAAGCTTAGTCAAAATCAATGTCACGCAGTCGAAGACACCAGCAATTGCAGACCAACAAATTTCAGATATCAGACCCAAGAGGAAATGGATCTGGACCAACTTTTCAAAAATTTGTCTTTCCCAACAACAGTCACAAGACAAATGTTGATCCATTTCCTAATACAGAATCCAGTCCTAGTCCTGCACCTACAGAGTCCACACCCATTCCTGAGCAAACCATTCCACCCTCAGATGCAGATGATTCATTCTTTGCAGCACTGACCGAGAACTCACAAGCTTCCGCTAGCCAAAGTGCTGCCTCTGAGATCAAGAATCCGCTAAACGAGGAATCAAAAGTGGATGATTCTACACTGTGTCACGAAAAGAAATGGATTAGAAGTCATCCTACAGATCAAATCATACTGTATGAGTAAAGACTCGGGGTTCAACTTCAAACGAGTGTAACTATACCTGTTTCTTGAGTCAAATTGAACCTTCCAAGTCATTGACGCACTCAGTGACCCGGACTGGATGATTGCTATGCAAGAAGAAATAAATCTGTTCGAGCGTCTCAAGGTCTGGAACTTGGTTCTCCGTTTGAAAGGAAAGACAGTTTATCGGAACTAAGTGGGTATTCAAAAACAAGAAAGACGAAGATGGTGTGGTAATCCGCAATAAAGCTAGGCTTGTGGCTAGGGGTACAATCAGCAGGAAGGAGTCGACTACGACGAGACTTTTGCCCTTGTAGCAAGAATCGAAGCTATAAGATTATTTCTAGCATACGCAGCACACAAAGACTTCACTATCTATCAAATGGACGTAAAAACTGCCTTCTTGAATGGATTTTGAAGGAAGAAGTCTATGTTTTTGCAGCCAGACGGATTTATAAGTGAAGAACGTCCAGATTTCGTATATAAACTCGACAAGGCACTGTACAGACTTAAACAAGCTTCCAGAACATGGTACGAGGTCTTATCTGACTTCTTCTCAACTCAGGCTTTACTAAAGGAAAAATCGATACCACACTTTTTGTCAAGAAAAGGGGTTTCGATACAATGCTCGTACAACTATACGTGGATGACATCATATTCGGCTCAACTGATCCGGAACTCTGTATTGAATTCAGTAATTTGATGAAGGCACAGTTTGAAATGAGCATGATGGGCAAAACGTCTTTCTTCCTCGGATTGCAAATTAAGCAACTGCAAGATGGAATCGTCATCAATCAGTCCAAGTACATCCACGACATTCTCCGAAAATATGGCATAGAAAGAGCAAATCTTCAAGCACCCCCTCAACCACGTGCAAACTCGACGCTGATCACTTGGGCGAACCTGTAGATGTTACCCACTACAGAGGAATTATTGAGTCCATGCTCTATCTCACAGCCAGCCGAACAAATATTCTATTCTCCACATGACTATGCGCACGATTCCAAGCTAATCCCAAGGAATCGCATCTTCTCGCTGTCAAGAGGATTTTGAAGTATCTGAAAGGCACCCCCGATCTCGGATTTTGGTATCCTAAGAACTCAGGTATGAAACTAATTGGCTATTCTGATGCAGATTTCGCAGGCTGCAGATTGGACAGGAAAAAATTCAGGCAACATCCAATTCCTTGGAGACAAACTCGTATGTTGGGCCTCTAAGAAACAAAATTGTGTGTCAACTTCTACGGCAGAAGCAGAATATGTAGCTGCTGCAAGTTGTTCTTCATAAGTTTGTGGATAAGAACCCAACTACGAGATTACGGGTTTGATTTTAATAGAATTCCTATTTATTGTGACTCCAAAAGTACCATAGCAGTTACGTGCAATCCTTCACGCACTAAGTACATAGACCTACGATACGATATCATTTCATCAAGGACCAACTAGAAAGAGGCATAACTGAAATGTATTTTGTTACTACAAAGGTTCAACTAGCTGACTTGTTTACAAAAGCATTGGATGAGAAACGATTCCAATTCTTTGTTGCAATGTTGGGGATGTTGAATCTCAATATTTAATTTCAACTATGCCTCCCAAAGGTTCGCTACTTGTCTGTCTGCTCTGCATTTTATAATTTCAATGATGTGCGTGCATGTTAGTTAGTTTAATTTTCTGATTTTTGTTTCAGTTTATTTTACAAATAATTTTTTTTCTTCTTTGTTTCCAATAAGCCGATGAAGAGCCATGCTGATGACACTACATCGAGGGGGAGAAATGCTATATCCATACATCGAGGGGGAGTAAGTGATCTATTAATTTTTTTTAAGATTCTCGATAGGCATTTTATTTAGGGGGAGTTTAAGATTCTCGATAGGCATTTTATTTCGGGGGAGTTTAATTACAAAAATCCAAATAGTGAGGGGAAATAGTTGTTATTTGTAAATTGATTTTTCAACACTCCAAGAAACTCTCCAAATGCGAAAAAAACACTCTCAATACATAAAACACTCAAAATACGCAAAACAATCTCAAAAGCTAGAACGCCCTGTGAGGACACAATACAGAATATCTAGTAAAGCGATGATTAAGCACAATAGAAGCATAAGCTCAAACGCTAACATATCCAAATTGCATTCAAGATTACGCCTTAACTCTATATGTTCTTCAGTCTCATTTTCTTGGTCTTGCTGCTGCATTGTGTAAGCAAGAGTGCTGAAATTGTGAGATTACAAGACGAGTTAGTTGTAAATTTTGATATTGTGGTATTGATTCTAGTCTTGTCTACTTATAGGCATAATTTGAACAATAACATCAATATTGCACCGACAAACGTAATTAATGATACAAACGAATTTTTGACCTGAGGGTTCATTGGCCCGAAAGAAAGCGATGCTTTATTCGTCGATTTTTGAATTATGCCTCACGTAAATCGATTTTGAAAAACTCGTCGATTGGATATTTATTGTGGTGTTTGATAAAGTCATGTTATAGAGCTCTGCGTCTTAGATCAGTAGAAAATTTTGCATATCAGCTTAGTGATGATTCGCAAACCATATTTATTTCTTTCAGATCGTGAATCAACACTTTGATTCCTCAATTTCTTCGCAAATTCCACTTCAACCCAATTTGTGAATCCTTCAAATTGCAAGTTTAGTTCGCAAACCAGTGCTTCAGTTATTTCAATCTTCCAGTCCACGAACTCAGGTACACGAACCCTTGGAGTTTCACTTCGCGAATTCGTTATGGGCCTGACTTTCAAATAATTTTGCGGCCCAAGTCTACCGGATCACGAAGTTCACTTAGCTTTATCTGCTTCAATTCGCAAACTCAGCCTTTACCCACTTAGTGAATCCATCAAAGTTGACTTGTCAAAATAATCAAAGCCTAGTTCGCGAACTCAACACTTCATTGCTAGAATCTCTTATTCACGAACTCAACTTCGCGAAGTCGGTTCAAATATCACTTCACGAATTGACTTGTGTGCCTTCTTTCCAAAGTCGTTTCACGAAACATCAACCTTTCGGCCCGCCGAACTTTTTTTTCGGCTTAACCTCAATTCGCAAACTTCCAATCTTTATTTCACGAACTCTCAAATCATCGAACGCTCTCCTCTGCGAAATTTACCGAACTCGTCAACCTTGTCATTTTTCTCTGATCGATTCGCTGTGTTTCTCCTCCGCTCAAATCATCCTCACACACACACACGAACCTCTATGTTGTAAGGAACAACTCGTTGTACTCTTCTTACTGTTTTCGATTTTATTTGCAGGGCCGATTGCTCGAAGACACAGGTTTTGTGGTTGGTTTCCGGAGAAAATTGTCTGATTTAAACGAGTGTTCAATTTTGAGGATTTAGAAAAGGGTCATCTTCTTAAAAAATTCGGACTGTAAATCTGAGTTTTTTTTTTTTTTCGTTTTCGTTTAAGGTGTTTCGCAGAAAAGGGGATAATTTTAGGGTTCGCAACATGTTTATAGAACAATACTTTTTGATTTTTCAAAATGGAACTTCACGGGTCCAAAAGTGTTTTCGTGAGTCCAATTTAATTTTGACTTCATCAAATTCGCAAATCACACGTTTCGAGAACTTTGTTTGTGCAAATCTCTTTTACTTCGCGAGTTTGACATTTTTGACTTTCCTGCTTCGCGAACCTCAGCGTGCAAGTTGCAACTTCGCGAACCTCTCACGTTCTCATGTTGACTTAGTCAATTTGGTGAGTGATGATTCGTGAATTGAGTTCGAGATTTATGTTCGCGAAGTTGGTCTATTTAAATTTTAGTAAATTCGCGAACTCTCACTCTCACAGACCCGCAAACCTCGAGATTGCGATATACAATTCGCGAAATTCTTTTAACTGACCCGCGAACTACACTTTATAATGGGCCAAACAGTAATGAGCTTTTCGTTGACTTAAGTCAATCCGCGAATCCTTGTTCTTACAGACCCGCATACCTCAAAGTTCGCGATTAGCAATTCGCAAATTGTTTGTGCCTCAAGTATATTATTTGATTTTATCATTCGCAAAGTTCTTTTTAAACCAACCCGCAATCAACACTTTGAAAATATTCTGAAAACCGCTTTGAACTTAAATGGGCCGAATAGTTTGGGTCGAGCCTTATCTTTCAGAAAAACGAATTTTATTCTAGCCCACACTATTTACAACACAAGCCTTTAATTAATATCATTATTCTAATTGCGTTTTCTCTTGTGTTGTAGTTTTGGCAGGAATTCCCTGAGTCCAAAAAAAAGAGGGCATAATTTAAAAAAAAAGTCCCAAAACAAAAAAGGAAAAGAAAATAACAGAAAATGACGACGCCGACAGATCTCGTATACCCAACCTCAAAATGGATCCCAACCAAGGATAATAACTTCCAACTTGAACTGAACACCTAAAGTGCCAGGACAAGATAATCCTATCCATTTTGAGGACACCTCATCTCGGGTATGCCTTCTCAGCATCAGTCCAAGTCCTCACAGTCTATCTACAGCAATTCTGGGGGACGATGAAGGCCAAAATTGCTGCCGACAATAGCATATATTACGAACACGAGGCATCCGAGTATGCACTTATAGAGGACATGCTGAAGAAGGGATACTTCACTCCACTCAAACTCATCTCCCATTTTTAGCAGTCCATGATACCGCATCCCAGGCGAACGCTATTTCCATTCGACAACAAGTGCTTCTCACCAAAGCACTCAGGATGGGACATATGCAATCTTACAATCCTTCACATCTTTCATGGGATCGTGTTCAAGAAAAATTACGACTACGCCAAGCTCATCACATTGGACCTGGACGACCAACTCCACCAGCGGCCAAAGAAAACGAAGTGTCAGAACCTGCGCTATCTCCGGTGGTACCCACTAATGATCCACCACTTCATGTCAACGAAGCCGGAGATACCGAGAAGACGTGAAGAGGAAAACTTCTCCCACCCAAAATACGTTATCTTCAGAATGGGAAGACAAAGAAGAAGTATGCGAGAAAAGGCATGCCAATTCCACACGATTGGTTAGCCCTGGCCAGCTCGGGCGAAGTAGAAGACTATTACCAGCGCTACAATGTCTTCGACCCCACGACTCATGAAAACCCACTTGAGTCTAATCCAGGGGTTAGTGAGAGTGAGAGAGAGAGAGAGAGAGAGAGAGAGAGGTAGAGAGAGAGAGAGTGAGTGAGGACCTGGGAGAACCCTCTGACCCACAGATAACACCACAACCACACGAACCATTTCCCCAACACTCTATTCCCGAACCATCACAACCATCCACAGCTAACGAAGCAGATGATGAAGATCGAGAGGCATTGATACCAACAGGGGAGCGACAAAAAGCTGAGTGGATTGAACAACCGCAACTAGTCATCCCTGAGATCACAAAGTCCGAAGCCCCCAGTCAGAAATGGCCGGGTCAAACCTAGAATAGAAGACGTCGAAACTGACCCAACGGTGCAAGTAGAGTCCGAACCAGACCATTCACTTGTCTCCAATAGACAAGTGTCTGAAAATATGCAGACCCCCCCAAGCCACAAGTAGCTCGGCTACTGTCTGAACTAGCCAATGATATATCTACTCCCCCGACACAGACCGAGCCTCAGCTGACAAACAGGCCTCAACGTTCATAGAAGCGCCCATAATTTAGGCACTTCAAGGATTGGACGGAAGTCTCACGGATGATGACTTCAGCAACTCATTGTCCGAGCCACCGTACAGGACCTAGTCTTGTATGTGTACTAACAGGAAGTGCCCCGGTGAAAGCTCCACACAAGCCCGTCTCCCCTGACGAGGCCGTAACGACCCGAGCACCATCTTCTAAAGATGTGTCGCAAGGAGAGGTCGGAAGACCCAAGAAACCGAAGTCCTACGGACTTCTATTGACGAGGGCCGCCCTGACTCTGCCAGGGTGTTAACGGCTAACCCTAGTGGCGCCGGGGCAAATTCAACAACTCCTACAAGTGTAACGACTGCCTACCTAGAAAACCGCTTGTTTGAGTTCTTTGAAACCGTCACCCTACCACGAGTTCAAGGACTCATTAGGAATGCCATCCAAACCACCTCAACGGACAAAGGAAAGGCACCCTTGGTGGAACAAACTTTCGTTGCAATCTCGCACCCTCTCTTTACACCACGAGCACCCAGTCAACCTGATTCGTATCACATGCCCTTACTCCAGCTCTTCGACATTGGAATCTCTCGACTCCTTGAACTCGACAATCAGCAAAATTCAAAAGAAGAAGAACTGTACCAAAAGCTGATTGCGGGTGGAGTTATACCTCACCCGACTACCTGCCGGCAAGAAGGCCCCGTCCAGAAACGTCATCATGACGATCCTGATGACCAGGATCGTCCTGAGGGGGAGAAGAGGCAAAGAACCACAGTAGCAGGTAGCCGCGTACGAGTACGAGGACGCGGAGTTCAGATTGCTGGCTCTCGATCATCCAATCCACCACCACCACCAAGGTTCTCTGAAGTTAGACGAGCCTCGCCAGGGCTGAACCAGACAACTTCGCTTGGTGAAGTCAAGTCTGGCTCTTCGAAGACCTCCACCAAATCAATCCAAACAACCACTACCCCTCGTCCAAAAGAACCTCAAGTCTACATCGACAAATATATACTTGAAGAGGAATGGCTGACGAGAACAGAGACAGAAGAAAAGTCCTACCTGTTGGGTCCAGCCACTAGAAGCCGCCCACCAACAAGGACCAAAGAAAAATAAATAATAATATTATATTATAATATTATTTAATGAATGTTTTATATTGAAGGGCGACGATCGCGTTATTTTTCATCAAAACGCGTCAAGGCGTCTTTTATTTATCGTTAATTTTTTTTCTATTTAGCGACGGTTATCCCGTCGCAAATCCGTCGCTGCCATTTCAATCTTAATCAGACTTTTTATAGTTTGACACGTACATCTTCGACGCATATGATGAATCATTAAATGCCTTGTGTAGACCCTGTTTTCCTTGTCATATGTACATACGATTTTTATTTTTAATTCCTTTTTCTTCAAACTTCCACCTAATAATTAAAGTGCCATTATTTTGAGTAGTTTATATGATAAAAATACATAACTATATCCAATTTGTTCCTTATTTCATGACGATGATAATGACATGCGTATCATATATTTTTTATATCAATATAGTTTTTGATAATTATAAGGATCATTTTAATCAATTATTTGTACCTTATTTCTATTTCATTGAATTTTTAGAAAAATATTGATTATTTAGTTCCATAACTACAATAATGACCTAAAAAAGTGATTATATATTATATCTAATTTATTGTATTATATCTAGCTTATCCGAAATACTCACGCAATGCGCTACGCTATTTACGCTACGCGCTACCGACACTGAAACGCGACACGCTACGCTTTGCGCTTTTTAAAACATTGACAGTGACAACAGTGGGAAGTTAATTGTGTTTTCGCTACTCTAGGAAATTGAGAGTTTAACTTTTGGGTTGTGCATTCGGTACGAACGAATTTTATATTCTATTATTATTGAAATTGAATGCTGAACCAAAATACTATGTTCGACGGTTACCATTATTCTGACTTTATGATTGTTCGTTTACCTTTTGGTTAACAGAAATTTCAAACGAAAAAAAAGAAAAATCATGAAATACAGGCCAAAAATCATTCCACGAGACAACGATCGGGCAATGGAATAAGTTCACCCCGGAAAGAAGGAAGTTATCAAATAGGTCCTATATAAACTAAATCACGGACACGTACTCTTATATGCGCAGAGTACGTCAAAGATCGAACCCAACAACGACACATCAGTAGGCGAGAGATAAGAGCCTATCAGATAGATTTGGCTTCAACAGAGAGATGAGATCGAGAGTACGGATTGATGGCGACGATGCCCGAAAAAATCCGGTTTCCCTCCGTCGATCTTGCCTCCGAACGTCGCCTAATCTCTGGGATTGTCCCCTGTAATACTCAGATTGAGGGAGTGAGTGCATTTCCCTTCTACTACAAGATGGTAATTCCTTTAAAATTGGGTGAGTTGAGAGTAGGAAAAATATAATGTGTGTGTGTGGAATGTTTAGAGTAACAATAATTGAAGACACATATACACAAGAGATGGAGCCAAAAATATCATTTTCACAAAGAGAGCAGCAAATCAATGGTAACAATAATTGAGAGGCATAAGGATATAGATCAACGCCTCAGATTCGGCATCATACTTCACGAGTCCACTCTGCGAATTGAACTACGTGAATCAGCTCTTCCAAGCCACTCCGCGATCTTCATCATTGCGCGAATCAAGATTACTTCACGAACCCGACCACTTCGCAAATTCAAAGAATCAGGTTACTTCACGAATCCGAACTATTTCACGAACCCAAGTACTCAGACTAGTTCGCGAATTACCAATTCACGATCCGATCACTTCGCGACACAGTCACTTCATGAATCTAATCACTTCGCGATTCAGACACTTCACGAATCAAAGTTCCCAGTGTTAACTTCGCGAATCAACTCCCAAACCAATTCGCGATCCGATCATCTCGCGAACTCAAGTCACATTTCGCAAATCGAGCTTAATTCACTTCTCCGATACTTCGTGAACCCAGAGAGCCTGTCAACTTCGCGAATTCCCTCTCAGATCAATTCGTGAAGTAATACTTTACCACCCGTGAACTCAATTCGTGAACCAAGACAGTCCAAATTCGCGAATTCATATCCCTACCCAATTCGCGAACAAACTCAAACCTTTAAAATCAAAGTCAAACTTCAAAACTCAATTTTTCGATTCACTTTTTTTCCTCACATTACACGTCAACGATCACATCCAAACACATGAAATGGACGCTCTAAGCATGGGAAATGATATGAGACCTCCCGTCATCAAACATGATGAGTATGTTGTTTGGAAGAAAAGGTTCATCAACTTTATTGAAATGAAGGACAATGCCGAAAATTGCTGGAATCAATTTAAAATGGACTTGCTCAATTTTGGACTATTACCCCAGCCACAACTATTACTACACCTGCAAGACAAGAACAAACCATCCTGAAGACTCTTGATCAATACAATGATGAAGAGAAACTGCGACATAAAGCTGATCAATTTGCAAAGTCGTACCTAATGCAAGCCATTCCCAACGTCATCCTCATGCAGCTCGAATGCGGTGAAAGCACCAAAGAAATGTGGGATGCCCTTAGGATCATGATGCAGGGAACAGAGCTGAACACATGGTAAGGATGGCAAATACTCTCATTTCTTATGATCATTTTTCAGGCAAACAAGGGTGAAAGTCTTCAAGAAACATTTCATCGATTTCTCATCCTACTAAATGAACTGAAAATGAACGGAGTCACGAAAAATGTAATGGTGATTAACATCAAGTTCCTCGGGTTACCTCAACCAGAATGGGAACCAACAGCAATCATGATGACACAAATGCACGACCTGACCAAGATAAGCATCCATACATTATTTGACTGCCTTAATCAACATTCCAACTACGTGGAGAAAAGGAGGGATGAAGCAAGACCAGCAAGGAAGTGACACACTTGCACTCATGTCTGAACGACAATCCAGAAGGCCATCAAAAGAGAAGGAGATCATGCAATCATCTCAAGTATCTGAGCGAGAAAATTCAGACGCTGACGAGGAATTGAAGGATCTTACAAAACATGTGGAAATCAAGGAACTTGCAAAACAACTCGCATTGATCTTCAACTTCGTGCAGAAGAAATACTGTAAGAAGCCTGGATCCTCGTCCAATCGACATGGAACTTCTTCAAATTCAAAGGGAAAGACTCAAGATGAAGGGACTAATCCTGCAACTGCCCCTCAGGCTGGAAAATGCTTCGACTGCGGTAAAGCGGGACATTTCGCTAGAGAATGCAAAATGCCCAAGAAAAAAGGATGTCAATTACTACATAAGTGAAGTCCAATTGGCTGAGCAAAAGAAGAAAGGAATGGTCTTGATGGCTGAATAGGATCATTGGCTTGAAGACACTTCCGACAGCGAGGAAGAGAACATGGCGTTGATGGTCAGAATAGATGACAAGGAAGATGGAACTGAAGCTTTAGGAAGCGCTTAGAAAGGGAAACCTCATGCAACTCAGATATGGTGGAGGTAAGCGAAGCTGATTATGATTCTTTACTTAAAATGAAAGATGAATTCCTAACTCTATATAAATCGAACAAACAGGGCAAAAAGCAAATTAGAGAATTAGAAGCACAAAATAATCTAGAAGTTTTGGACAAATTTAGGTATGATTATGCATGCGAGAAAATTGAGTGTTAGTAGCCAATGAGAAAGTTGAAAAGCTAGAAGCTCAGATGCTAACATCCGAGGCTAAAGCCAAGGAATTAGCAAAAGAAATGAGCAATCTTGTAAAAATCGCTAGGCGCTAGTCGGGCGTCCGGAGGGGGCCTAGCACCTAGACGGTCTAGGCGGGACCTAGGCGGTTTCTAGGAGGGAATTAGTCGGTATAACGACTTTTTATTATTATTTCTATCGATCAAACATACCAGTATTATAAAAATTTTCAAACATTCAAAATAAATAATGTCAATTCCAGCACTGCAATAAAATATAATTAAAAAATGACGATTTAAATATTTTTTTTATTACAGCTTATATTTTGTTTATATTTCCATTAAATATTTTTATTTACATAAGTGTAATTTCAGTTTACTATTTTTATATTTCAGTTTATATATTAGTTTATATTGTTTATTTAATATTTCAATTTTAATATGTTTTATTTCAGTTTAAGTATTTTTTATTTCAGATTTAAAGTATTGTACATCGCTTGAAAGAGAGCAATCAAACTTTGAAAGTTGATCTTGTCCCACACCGGACGAGTTGTGGGACGAAAGCCATATGCTTTCTATATAATGCATGCCACACACCAATGATTAAGTCAAACTGGGCCATGCCTCATAATAGTGGGCCGATGCCTGGATATGTGGGTGTTTTATTAAGTCCAATTTTTATATATTAATTTTTTTAGTAGCGTTTAGTCGGCTGATTTGCCGACTAATTGGCCGATTAATCGTAATAATCGGCCAAAAGGGCTGTCGAGTAAGTGCCCGTTTAGGCTATATTCGCCACGGAGGCTAGTCGACTAGTCCTAGGCGGCGCCTAAGCAGCCGACCAGGCCGATTTTAACAATAATGGAAATGAGGTCCATAGAGATAAAGTGATAGATGCCACAACTAAATTTGACTTTCTTTCTAAGGAACGGGAAAGGCTGTAGTCCAAGATAAAAAAATTGGAGGACTTCTTAACCCCACGTGAACAGACAGAATAGACCATTTTCTTGAACAAACCTGCAGACATAGATTTCTATAATCCTCATAAAGGACTTGGTTTTGAAAACCCAAGTAAGTTATAGCAAGGCATAACAAATGCACCTTATCTATATGATCTTAAATACATGCAGATAGGTTGTTTGCCAAATCTCATGCCTTTTGTTAGTGAAGATGAGAAACAAACACGCTATAAAGCTCAAATATCATTTGATTACACAGAGTTAAATGATAGTTATAAAGAAAGAAAATGCTCTGCAATAACTGAATTTGAATCAGATATTCCTCATCCAATCGAAGGAGATACCTTAGAAGAATCAACGAGTGAGACACAGATGACTACGTATGCATCAAGGTATATGCCTGAATGCATAAAGAAAATTAGAGATCTGAACTCCACTCTCGAAAGAGAGAGAAAGTCCTTTGATGATAGCAGACACTTCTCGAGGAAATCTATAAACTTAACGAAATATTAAGACTACAATCATCTACATATACCTTGATTTCTAATGATAAAATTTCTTATACTAATGCTTTGAAATTTTCAGGACACACGAAAGAATCATTGAAATGACAAGTCTGGGTTAGAAAAGAAGATCTTTGAAGGAGACTCGCGATCTTAAAGAACCTTTTGTCATTGATTGTTTTCCTTGAAAATCTTTTATACCATATTCATTTTCTCATGTATCGCAAAACTCATCTTTACATTCGAAAAATCATTTTCCCAAGTATGATCATCTCCACAAACAAGCTCCCAAAACAATTTCAAAAGACACTCTGCCAAAGAAAAGGAATCAATCGAAAACAAAATCTATCAAGAAACCTGCAAAACATGACAAGACTCAAAATGTATTTCTAAGGATAAGACAAAGGGAGGTCTGGTCGCACAAAAATGGGTTCCAAAGCTTAAGATTGAGGAAACCTAAATCCAAGCCCTAGAAACAAATAGTGACTCTATGAATGATATTAAGTCTTCCACTGATAGTGGTAATTCTAGCCTAGGTAGGGAGTGTATACTGACTAACAAAATCACAACAGAAGTGGGCCATTTTTAAATGGGTACCTAAACCCCTCTAGCTTGATTTTGCAGGCCCCGCATGTGTGGTATTTAGATTTAGGTTGCTCCAGACACATGACCGGGAAGAAGGGACTGTTGAGCAACTACGTTGATAGGCCGGGTGGACTGGTGCGCTTTGGGAACATCAATGGAGCAAGAATTCATGGTTATGGAGGTTTTGTTTGCCATCGACTCACAATCAAGGAAGTTTCTTATGTTGAAGGCCTGACACACAACCTCTTATCAATAGGACATTTCAGTGACTTCGACTCCAAATACTATTTCATAAGAAGACGTGCAAAATTCTCAATGCCGATGGTGAAGAACTTCTCACAGGAACTCGCAAAACAAATCTATATACCATCGCCATTAGGACCGTCAGACCAAAAACAACCATCTGTCTGATATCCAAAGCAACATCAGTTCAGAATGACTTATGGCACCAGCGGCTATCTCACCTTAACTTCAAGACACTCAACAAGCTGTCAAATAGCAAACTGGCTATTGGACTTCCGCGACTGAAGTACCAAAAGGAACATCTGTGCTCAGCTTGTGAGAAAGGCAAAATGAAAAAGGCGTCACACCCTACTAAACACACATCCACTCAACATGTACTGGAGTTATTACATGTCGATCTGTGCGGCCCATTGCGCACAGATAGCATCAGTGGAAAGTGATTTATGCTGGTTATAGTAGACGACTACTCGCTATACACTTGGGTCCGCTTCTTACGGACAAAATCAGAGACAGTAGACCATATCCCGAATCTTATTAGAATGAAGCAGAACATGCTACAGCACAATGTTAAAGTAATTCAGTCTGACAATGGAACATAATTCAAGAATCAACAACTCAGCGAATTCTACGACTCACTAGGAATTACTCAACAATTCTCAACTGTTCACACTCCCCAACAAAACGGGGTCGTAGAAAGACGGAACCGGACACTCGTAGAAGCTCCCGTGCTAATACAATCATCACCGCCTTATTTCTTTGGGCATAAGCAATGAACACTGCGTGCTACACTCAAAATCGGACAAACATTCATCTAAGATTTGAAAAGACGCCTTATGATTAATAAACAAAAGATTATCCAACATTGCCCACCTGAGTGTTTTCTGATGCAAATGCTTTGTAGGCAATGACCGGAGAAGACAAATCAAAACTAGACCCAATGGCTACTAAACGAATTTTTGTGGGCTACTCTGCGCAATCTAAGGCGTACAGGGTATATCTCCGTGACAGGAGAATGATCATCGAAAGTCCCAATGTAACTTTCGATGAGGGTCTGGAAATTACCTCTGGACCAAGCTCCTCAAGACTTGAGCCAACACCAATAGGATCTACTCCCTCTCGTATGGAAACTAGAGAGTCCTCACATACCGCTTCTGAACAGGGTCGTTCAGAACCCGAATCAGACAAAGAAAAGCTTAGTCAAAATCAATGTCACGCAGTCGAAGACACCAGCAATTGCAGACCAACAAATTTCAGATATCAGACCCAAGAGGAAATGGATCTGGACCAACTTTTCAAAAATTTGTCTTTCCCCAACAACAGTCACAAGACAAATGTTGATCCATTTCCTAATACAGAATCCAGTCCTAGTCCTGCACCTACAGAGTCCACACCCATTCCTGAGCAAACCATTCCACCCTCAGATGCAGATGATTCATTCTTTGCAGCACTGACCGAGAACTCACAAGCTTCCGCTAGCCAAAGTGCTGCCTCTGAGATCAAGAATCCGCTAAACGAGGAATCAAAAGTGGATGATTCTACACTGTGTCACGAAAAGAAATGGATTAGAAGTCATCCTACAGATCAAATCATACTGTATGAGTAAAGACTCGGGTTCAACTTCAAACGAGTGTAACTATACCTGTTTCTTGAGTCAAATTGAACCTTCCAAAGTCATTGACGCACTCAGTGACCCGGACTGGATGATTGCTATGCAAGAAGAAATAAATCTGTTCGAGCGTCTCAAGGTCTGGAACTTGGTTCTCCGTTTGAAAGGAAAGACAGTTATCGGAACTAAGTGGGTATTCAAAAACAAGAAAGACGAAGATGGTGTTGTAATCCGCAATAAACTAGGCTTGTGGCTAAGGGGTACAATCAGCAGGAAGGAGTCGACTACGACGAGACTTTTGCCCTTGTAGCAAGAATCGGAGCTATAAGATTATTTCTAGCATACGCAGCACACAAAGACTTCACTATCTATCAAATGGACGTAAAAACTGCCTTCTTGAATGGGATTTTGAAGGAAGAAGTCTATGTTTTTGCAGCCAGACGGATTTATAAGTGAAGAACGTCCAGATTTCGTATATAAACTCGACAAGGCACTGTACAGACTTAAACAAGCTTCCAGAACATGGTACGAGGTCTTATCTGACTTTCTTCTCAACTCAGGCTTTACTAAAGGAAAAATCGATACCACACTTTTTGTCAAGAAAAGGGGTTTCGATACAATGCTCGTACAACTATACGTGGATGACATCATATTCGGCTCAACTGATCCGGAACTCTGTATTGAATTCAGTAATTTGATGAAGGCACAGTTTGAAATGAGCATGATGGGCAAAACGTCTTTCTTCCTCGGATTGCAAATTAAGCAACTGCAAGATGGAATCGTCATCAATCAGTCCAAGTACATCCACGACATTCTCCGAAAATATGGCATAGATAAGAGCAAATCTTCAAGCACCCCGTCAACCACGTGCAAACTCGACGCTGATCACTTGGGCGAACCTGTAGATGTTACCCACTACAGAGGAATTATTGAGTCCATGCTCTATCTCACAGCCAGCCGAACAAATATTCTATTCTCCACATGCCTATGCGCACGATTCCAAGCTAATCCCAAGGAATCGCATCTTCTCGCTGTCAAGAGGATTTTGAAGTATCTGAAAGGCACCCCCGATCTCGGATTTTGGTATCCTAAGAACTCAGGTATGAAACTAATTGGCTATTCTGATGCAGATTTCGCAGGCTGCAGATTGGACAGGAAAAAATTCAGGCAACATCCAATTCCTTGGAGACAAACTCGTATGTTGGGCCTCTAAGAAACAAAATTGTGTGTCAACTTCTACGGCAGAAGCAGAATATGTAGCTGCTGCAAGTTGTTCTTCATAAAGTTTGTGGATAAGAACCCAACTACGAGATTACGGGTTTGATTTTAATAGAATTCCTATTTATTGTGACTCCAAAAGTACCATAGCAGTTACGTGCAATCCTTCACGCACTAAGTACATAGACCTACGATATCATTTCATCAAGGACCAACTAGAAAGAGGCATAACTGAAATGTATTTTGTTACTACAAAGGTTCAACTAGCTGACTTGTTTACAAAAGCATTGGATGAGAAACGATTCCAATTCTTTGTTGCAATGTTGGGGATGTTGAATCTCAATATTTAATTTCAACTATGCCTCCCAAAGGTTCGCTACTTGTCTGTCTGCTCTGCATTTTATAATTTTCAATGATGTGCGTGCATGTTAGTTAGTTTAATTTTCTGATTTTTGTTTCAGTTTATTTTACAAATAATTTTTTTTCTTCTTTGTTTCCAATAAGCCGATGAAGAGCCAATGCTGATGACACTACATCGAGGGGGAGAAATGCTATATCCATACATCGAGGGGGAGTAAGTGATCTATTAATTTTTTTTAAGATTCTCGATAGGCATTTTATTTAGGGGAGTTTAAGATTCTCGATAGGCATTTTATTTCGGGGGAGTTTAATTACAAAAATCCAAATAGTGAGGGGGAATAGTTGTTATTTGTAAATTGATTTTTCAACACTCCAAGAAACTCTCCAAATGCGAAAAAAACACTCTCAATACATAAAACACTCAAAATACGCAAAACAATCTCAAAAGCTAGAACGCCCTGTGAGGACACAATACAGAATATCTAGTAAAGCGATGATTAAGCACAATAGAAGCATAAGCTCAAACGCTAACATATCCAAATTGCATTCAAGATTACGCCTTAACTCTATATGTTCTTCAGTCTCATTTTCTTGGTCTTGCTGCTGCATTGTGTAAGCAAGAGTGCTGAAATTGTGAGATTACAAGACGAGTTAGTTGTAAATTTTGATATTGTGGTATTGATTCTAGTCTTGTCTACTTATAGGCATAATTTGAACAATAACATCAATATTGCACCGACAAACGTAATTAATGATACAAACGAATTTTTGACCTGAGGGTTCATTGGCCCGAAAGAAAGCGATGCTTTATTCGTCGATTTTTGAATTATGCCTCACGTAAATCGATTTTGAAAAACTCGTCGATTGGATATTTATTGTGGTGTTTGATAAAGTCATGTTATAGAGCTCTGCGTCTTAGATCGGTAGAAAATTTTGCATATCAGCTTAGTGATGATTCGCAAACCATATTTATTTCTTTCAGATCGTGAATCAACACTTTGATTCCTCAATTTATTCGCAAATTCCACTTCAACCCAATTTGTGAATCCTTCAAATTGCAAGTTTAGTTCGCAAACCAGTGCTTCAGTTATTTCAATCTTCCAGTCCACGAACTCAGGTACACGAACCCTTGGAGTTTCACTTCGCGAATTCGTTATGGGCCTGACTTTCAAATAATTTTGCGGCCCAAGTCTACCGGATCACGAAGTTCACTTAGCTTTATCTGCTTCAATTCGCAAACTCAGCCTTTACCCACTTAGTGAATCCATCAAAGTTGACTTGTCAAAATAATCAAAGCCTAGTTCGCGAACTCAACACTTCATTGCTAGAATCTCTTATTCACGAACTCAACTTCGCGAAGTCGGTTCAAATATCACTTCACGAATTGACTTGTGTGCCTTCTTTCCAAAGTCGTTTCACGAAACATCAACCTTTCGGCCCGCCGAACTTTTTTTTCGGCTTAACCTCAATTCGCAAACTTCCAATCTTTATTTCACGAACTCTCAAATCATCGAACGCTCTCCTCTGCGAAATTTACCGAACTCGTCAACCTTGTCATTTTTCTCTGATCGATTCGCTGTGTTTCTCCGCTCAAAATCATCCTCACACACACACACGAACCTCTATGTTGTAAGGAACAACTCGTTGTACTCTTCTTACTGTTTTCGATTTTATTTGCAGGGCCGATTGCTCGAAGAACAGAGTTTTTGTGGTTGGTTTCCGGAGAAAATTGTCTGATTTAAACGAGTGTTCAATTTTGAGGATTTAGAAAAGGGTCATCTTCTTAAAAAATTCGGACTGTAAATCTGAGTTTTTTTCGTTTTCGTTTAAGGTGTTTCGCAGAAAAGGGGATAATTTAGGGTTCGCAACATGTTTATAGAACAATACTTTTTGATTTTTCAAAATGGAACTTCACGGGTCCAAAAGTGTTTTCGTGAGTCCAATTTAATTTTGACTTCATCAAATTCGCAAATCACACGTTTCGAGAACTTTGTTTGTGCAAATCTCTTTTACTTCGCGAGTTTGACATTTTTGACTTTCCTGCTTCGCGAACCTCAGCGTGCAAGTTGCAACTTCGCGAACCTCTCACGTTCTCATGTTGACTTAGTCAATTTGGTGAGTGATGATTCGTGAATTGAGTTCGAGATTTATGTTCGCGAAGTTGGTCTATTTAAATTTTAGTAAATTCGCGAACTCTCACTCTCACAGACCCGCAAACCTCGAGATTGCGATATACAATTCGCGAAATTCTTTTAACTGACCCGCGAACTACACTTTATAATGGGCCAAACAGTAATGAGCTTTTCGTTGACTTAAGTCAATCCGCGAATCCTTGTTTTTACAGACCCGCATACCTCAAAGTTCGCGATTAGCAATTCGCAAATTGTTTGTGCCTCAAGTATATTATTTGATTTTATCAATTCGCAAAGTTCTTTTTAAACCAACCCGCAATCAACACTTTGAAAATATTCTGAAAACCGCTTTGAACTTAAATGGGCCGAATAGTTTGGGTCGAGCCTTATCTTTCAGAAAAACGAATTTTATTCTAGCCCACACTATTTACAACACAAGCCTTTAATTAATATCATTATTCTAATTGCGTTTTCTCTTGTGTTGTAGTTTTGGCAGGAATTCCCTGAGTCCAAAAAAAAGAGGGCATAATTTAAAAAAAAAGTCCCAAAACAAAAAAGGAAAAGAAAATAACAGAAAATGACGACGCCGACAGATCTCGTATACCCAACCTCAAAATGGATCCCAACCAAGGATAATAACTTCCAACTTGAACTGAACACCTTAAAGTGCCAGGACAAGATAATCCTATCCATTTTGAGGACACCTCATCTCGGGTATGCCTTCTCAGCATCAGTCCAAGTCCTCACAGTCTATCTACAGCAATTCTGGGGGACGATGAAGGCCAAAATTGCTGCCGACAATAGCATATATTACGAACACGAGGCATCCGAGTATGCACTTATAGAGGACATGCTGAAGAAGGGATACTTCACTCCACTCAAACTCATCTCCCATTTTTAGCAGTCCATGATACCGCATCCCAGGCGAACGCTATTTCCATTCGTCAACAAGTGCTTCTCACCAAAGCACTCAGGATGGGACATATGCAATCTTACAATCCTTCACATCTTTCATGGGATCGCGTTCAAGAAAAATTACGACTACGCCAAGCTCATCACATTGGACCTGGACGACCAACTCCACCAGCGGCCAAAGAAAACGAAGTGTCAGAACCTGCGCTATCTCCGGTGGTACCCACTAATGATCCACCACTTCATGTCAACGAAGCCGGAGATACCGAGAAGACGTGAAGAGGAAAACTTCTCCCCACCCAAAATACGTTATCTTCAGAATGGGAAGACAAAGAAGAAGTATGCGAGAAAAGGCATGCCAATTCCACACGATTGGTTAGCCCTGGCCAGCTCGGGCGAAGTAGAAGACTATTACCAGCGCTACAATGTCTTCGACCCCACGACTCATGAAAACCCACTTGAGTCTAATCCAGGGGTTAGTGAGAGAGAGAGAGAGAGAGAGAGAGAGAGAGAGAGAGAGAGAGAGAGAGAGAGAGTGAGTGAGGACCTGGGAGAACCCTCTGACCCACAGATAACACCACAACCACACGAACCATTTCCCCAACACTCTATTCCCGAACCATCACAACCATCCACAGCTAACGAAGCAGATGATGAAGATCGAGAGGCATTGATACCAACAGGGGAGCGACAAAAAGCTGAGTGGATTGAACAACCGCAACTAGTCATCCCTGAGATCACAAAGTCCGAAGCCCCCAGTCAGAAATGGCCGGGTCAAACCTAGAATAGAAGACGTCGAAACTGACCCAACGGTGCAAGTAGAGTCCGAACCAGACCATTCACTTGTCTCCAATAGACAAGTGTCTGAAAATATGCAGACCCCCCAAGCCACAAGTAGCTCGGCTACTGTCTGAACTAGCCAATGATATATCTACTCCCCCGACACAGACCGAGCCTCAGCTGACAAACAGGCCTCAACGTTCATAGAAGCGCCCATAATTTAGGCACTTCAAGGATTGGACGGAAGTCTCACGGATGATGACTTCAGCAACTCATTGTCCAAGAGCCACCGTACAGGACCTAGTCTTGTATGTGTACTAACAGGAAGTGGCCCCGGTGAAAGCTCCACACAAGCCCGTCTCCCCTGACGAGGCCGTAACGACCCGAGCACCATCTTCTAAAGATGTGTCGCAAGGAGAGGTCGGAAGACCCAAGGAAACCGAAGTCCTACGGACTTCTATTGACGAGGGCCGCCCTGACTCTGCCAGGGTGTTAACGGCTAACCCTAGTGGCGCCGGGGCAAATTCAACAACTCCTACAAGTGTAACGACTGCCTACCTAGAAAACCGCTTGTTTGAGTTCTTTGAAACCGTCACCCTACCACGAGTTCAAGGACTCATTAGGAATGCCATCCAAACCACCTCAACGGACAAAGGAAAGGCACCCTTGGTGGAACAAACTTTCGTTGCAATCTCGCACCCTCTCTTTACCACCACGAGCACCCAGTCAACCTGATTCGTATCACATGCCCTTACTCCAGCTCTTCGACATTGGAATCTCTCGACTCCTTGAACTCGACAATCAGCAAAATTCAAAAGAAGAAGAACTGTACCAAAAGCTGATTGCGGGTGGAGTTATACCTCACCCGACTACCTGCCGGCAAGAAGGCCCCGTCCAGAAACGTCATCATGACGATCCTGATGACCAGGATCGTCCTGAGGGGGAGAAGAGGCAAAGAACCACAGTAGCAGGTAGCCGCGTACGAGTACGAGGACGCGGAGTTCAGATTGCTGGCTCTCGATCATCCAATCCACCACCACCACCAAGGTTCTCTGAAGTTAGACGAGCCTCGCCAGGGCTGAACCAGACAACTTCGCTTGGTGAAGTCAAGTCTGGCTCTTCGAAGACCTCCACCAAATCAATCCAAACAACCACTACCCCTCGTCCCAAAGAACCTCAAGTCTACATCGACAAATATATACTTGAAGAGGAATGGCTGACGAGAACAGAGACAGAAGAAAAGTCCTACCTGTTGGGTCCAGCCACTAGAAGCCGCCCACCAACAAGGACCAAAGAAAAATAAATAATAATATTATATTATAATATTATTTAATGAATGTTTTATATTGAAGGGCGATGCGGCGCATTCCTGGTCACCCATTTCGAGCGGTCCAGAAGAGCTGAAGACATCTATAAATAGGCTGAGGATTCTTCAGTTATTATCATCACAAGCTCATTCGAGTTTTACTATATAGAGAGAAGTAGTTCGAGTGAATTGTGAGGTTATCAGTCAGTAGGGTTCCACATCCACAGAGAGGTGTGAGGTAAAACAAGTGATAAAAGTGAGCTAGTAAAAATCCGAGGGTTGTAATTTTACTATAGTGAAGATTTTGCCGACTCGGCCGTGGTTTTTCTCTCTTCGTTAACAGAGGGTTTTCCATGTTAAAGTTCTGGTGTTCTTTCTTACCTTACGGTAATTTTATTTACCGTGGTAGTTACTGTGCGGGTCCCACCAAATTTACCCTGTGGGTCCCACTTCTCTCGATCGTCGTACCGAGCCAAACCGGGACCTGTTTCGCTGCGGTGCCCACTGACCACCGCGGGGCCCACCACCATTCCCAACAAGTGGTATCAGAGCCTGATAGTATTTTAAGTATGCTCTGTGGTTGCAGCTTTGACTGATCTTCCACATCAGAAAAAATACTAGTAGGTTGCTGGTAGATTTTTAAAGCCATGGAGAACGACGGAGGAATGATCAAGCTGACAGTAACGAATTACTCCATATGGAAATCAAGGATGGAGTATTATCTTTATTGCAAAGACCTCTATGAACCAATCAAAAATAAAGGCAAGATGCTCGAAGGCGGGAATGCTGTCCTATGGAAGAACTTACAAAGAAAAACGCTAGCTGTGATCCGCCCATGGGTGGACATTAGCCTCTACAACCACGTCCGAAATGAGACAGACCCCCACAAGCTCTGGACAAATTTGGAGGGTACGTACGAGGTGACAAATGCGCTAAGCAAGATATTCATGATGCGAAAACTCATGAATGTGAAGCTGAACGAGGGACGATCAGTTGCTGAACATCTGAATGACTTTGAAGGGCTGGTAACTCAACTCACAAGTGCCAGTCTAGTCCTTGATGATGAGCTACAAGCTTGTCTACTACTGGGATCTCTACCTGATAGTTGGGATACATTGGTAGTATCACTCACGATGGAGATGGTGAAAATCAGACTCTACAATAAAGAGCTACGACGGAAGGATGCTGCCAGTACCAGTACGGGAAATCAGGCCCTTGTTATGGAGAACATGGGTCGGAGCAAGAGTAGAGGACCAAAAGGATACGACAAGTCGAAAGATAGATCCAAGTCTAGGGAGACGAGGAAGTGCTACCATTGTGGAAAAATTGGCCACTTACAAAGAAACTGTAGTCTTCTCAACAGAAAATAGAAACAAGATGATGACAAGAACATGTCTGCAATCGCCTCCAACGATGGTGGAGAGGTTAGTCTGGTGAATGAAGCAGACTGTTGTCATGTTGCGGATGCAAGCACCGAATGGGTAGTGGACTCTGATGCCTCCTACCATTGTGTTCCAAGGCATGAATACTTCTCCACATATAAGGCGGGAAACTTTGGCACTACCAAGATGGGTAACGAAAGTGTTTCTAAAATAGTGGGGATCGGTGATATCTGTATCCAGACGAGCACGGGGTGCACATTACGGCAGAAAGATGTGCGACACATTCCAGACCTGCGTCTCAATCTGATTTTTATGAATGTGCTGGACAACGAAGGATACTATAACGAGATGGCGAATAGCAACTGGAAACTCACCAAGGGATCATTGGTGGTAGCGAGAGGAAAACTATGCTACTCGCTGTACAAGATGCACGCAACAAAATGTGCTAACCAACTGAATGCAGTTGAAGATGATGCTTCTCCAAATTTGTGGCACAGACGGCTAGCGCACGTAGGAGAGAAGGGGTTGAATGTCTTGGCTAAAAAGTCCCTCATACCAGTAGCCAAGGAGAAAGCATTGAACCCCTGCAATTATTGTTTATTTGGGAGCAACATAGAGTTTCATTCGCAAAGAACTCAACCAGGTGAATGAAGAAGTTGGAGTTGGTACACTCTGACGTATGCGGACCCATGGAAGTCGAATCTCTGGGAGGCATTAAATATTTTCTGACCTTCATTGATGATGCGTCTCGCAAGACCTGGGTATATCTGTTGCGAACAAAGGACCAGGTGTTCTATTATTTTAGGAAGTTCCATGCGATGGTGGAAAGAGAAACAGGAATGCTGCTAAAGTGTCTACGCACAGATAATGGTGGTGAATACATCTCTCGGGAGTTCAGAGATTATTCCACGAAGCAGGGCATTAGACATGAGAAGACAGTTCCTGTCACTCCTCAGCAGAATGGTGTCGCAGAGAGAATGAATCGAACCATTATGGAGAGAGTCCGAGCGATGCTCAAGATGGCTAATCTATCTAAGTCATTTTGGGGGGGAAGCTGTCAACACTACAATCTATCTTATCAACCGACTACCTTCATCGGCGTTGGATTTCGATATACCAGAGAAGGTGTGGACCGGTAGAGACATCTCATATTCGCATTTGAGAGTGTTTGGCTGCAAGGCGTTCATGCATGTGCCGAAGGAACAAAGATCAAAGGTCGATGATAAATCGAATCCTTGCATCTTTGTTGGGTACGGAGACGAGGAGTTCGGCTACAGACTTTGGGATTCGAAGAAGAAGAAGACTGTTTGAAGTCGCGACGTAGTATTCCATGAGCATGAGACCATGGGCGACTCAAAGGTGGATGCGGCGAAATCCACAGGTGGTGGTGTAGACGATTATACACCAGTTAGCATTCCATATAACGGTGTCACGGAGGAAGAAATGCAGCAATCAGAATCTGAACCAGAAGTGCCAGCTATTGATGATGATGATGAACCTGTTGTAGATGAACACACTGAAGGTAATGAGCAGGGGGAGCCTTCAGATGTGCAAGAAGCAGTTGAACCTCAGCCGAGAAGGTCAACTAGGGAACGCAACAATCTACGAGGTATCCAAGTTCTGATTATATTTTGATTACTGACGAGGGGGAACCAGAGAGCTTCCAAGAAGTACAATCTTGTAGGGACAAAGATTGTTGGATAAAGGTCATGCAAGAGAAGATGGAATCTCTGAAGAAGAATGATACGTACGAGTTAGTTCGATTGCCGAAAGAAAGAAGACACTCAAGAATAAATGGGTGACAAATTGAAAAAAGATGATGGCAAGCTGGTCAGATACAAGGCTCGATTAGTGGTCAAAGGTTTCACTCAGAGGAAGGGAATCGACTTTGATGAGATATTTTCACCGGTCGTGAAGATGAGTTCAATCAGAGTCATACTAGGACTAGCTGCTACCATGGATCTTCACTTGGAGCAACTCGACGTGAAGACCGCATTCTTGCATGGTGATCTTGATGAGGAGATATATATGGAACAACCAGAAGGGTTCGAGGTTAGAGGTAAAGAGGACATGGTCTGCCGACTGAAGAAAAGCTTGTACGGCCTGAAACAAGCTCTCTGCGGCAGTGGTAAAAGAAGTTTGATTCTTTCATGGTGCATCAGGGATTCAAGAGAACAGATGCAGATCCATGTGTTTACGTCCGAAGATACTCTAACGGTAAATTTATCGTTCTTCTCCTGTGTGTTGATGATATGCTAATTGTCGGACAAGATGCAGAGATGATTAGCAAGTTAAAGAAAGATTTGTCAAAGACGTTTGACATGAAGGATTGGGTTCGGCAAAGCGAATTCTCGGGATGCAGATTATCCGAGATCAGAAAGCTAGGAAATTATGGTTTTCCCAGGAGTGCTATATTGAACGAGTTCTAGAGAGGTTCAATATGAAGGATGCTAAGCCAGTTAGCACGCCACTTGCCGCAAACGTTCAGTTGTGAAAGAAATTCGGTCCATCAACAAGCGAAGACGGAGAAGATGTCCCAGATGTTCCATACTCATCGGCGGTCGGAAGTTTAATGTATGCCATGGTGTGTACGAGGCCAGATATCGCTCACGCAGTTGGCGTTGTGAGTCGATTTCTATCGAATCCCGGGAAGTCACATTGGGAAGCAGTGAATTGGATCATGAGGTACCTGAGAGGAACTTCCAAATTATGTCTAACATTTGGAAGTGGTAAATATTTTCTTACAGGCTATACGGATGCTGGCCGGTGATCTCGACAGCAGAAAGTCGACGTCGGGATACATATTTACGTTCTCAGGGGGAGCTATCTCATGGCAGCCGAGGTTACAGAAACGTGTTTCTTTATCAACTATTGAAGCAGAGTATGTTGCAGCAATGGAAGGTGGCAAGGAGATGCTCTGGTTGAAGAGATTTCTTCAGGAGTTGGGAATTCAACAGGAGGAGTACATAATATTTTGCGATAGTCAAAGTGCTTTGGACTTGAGCAAGAATACTATGTATCATTCGAGGACGAAACACATCGATGTTCATTATCATTAGCTCAGACTGGCTATGGAGGAGAAAGCGTTCAAGCTGCAGAAGATCCATACGGACAAGAATGTTGCGGACATTCTGACGAAGGTTATTCCCAAGGAGAAGACAGAGTTCTGCGCCGGGCAAGCCGGCATGGGCTATCGCTGAAGCGGTAGGAAATCTTTCCCGCAAATAATGAAGAGGCTGGAGGGGGAGAATTGTTGGGTCCAGCCACTAGAAGCCGCCCACCAACAAGGACCAAAGAAAAATAAATAATAATATTATATTATAATATTATTTTAATGAATGGTTTATATTGAAGGGCGAAGCGGCGTGTAACAATCCGTCCCATACCGGGTGTCACTGTAGCATCAGTCCCTACCGGGACCTGTGGGGTTGGGCCCACCACACTCCGACTGATAGTCTGGCCCCACTGTACCACCATTTAAGCTTTCAGCGTGCTTCGTCCTCGCTCACACGCACCCTGGGGAAACTTCCTAGGGGGTCACCCATCCCAAGATTGCTTCAAGTCAAGCACGCTTAACTTTGAAGTTCTTTCGGATGGACTCCCGAAAAGGTAGGTCGACCTTGGTGATATGAGTAGTACTATCAATTCTCTTATACAATTTTTAGCCTGACACGCCCATACCTTGTCAGTCTCAGGATCCCCTCTCATTCGGGTGTCGGATCGATTCATTCATGTACCCCGTCGCCTAGAAGCCTGCCAGGAGCCGCTCCTTGTCCGTGCACCTCTGTGGCACCGGCGATCACTCCCCGACCTCATCGACCCCGGGCGTCACACGCCCACCAGCTTCCGCCTGATTCGTCCCCGAACCAGCACCGTACTGCGAGAGGTTGTGCTCTGATGCCACCTGTAACTACCCGTCCCATACCGGGTATCACTGTGGCATCAGTCCCTACCGGGACCTGTGGGGTTGGGCCCACCACACTCCGACTGATAGTCTGGCCCCACTGTACCACCATTTAACCTTTCAGCGTGCTTCGTCCTCGCTCACACGCACCCTGGGCAAACTTTCCAGGGGGTCACCCATCCCAAGATTGCTTCATGTCAAGCACGCTACTTTGAAGTTCTTTCGGATGGACTCCCGAAAAGGTAGGTCGACCTTGGTGATATGAGTAGTACTATCAATTCTCTTACAATTCTTAGCCTGACACGCCCATACATTGTCAGTCTCAGGATCCCCTCTCATTCGGGTGTCGGATCGGTTCATTCATGTACCCCTTCGCCTAGAAGCCTGCCAGGAGCCGCTTCTTGTCCGTGCACCTCTCTGGCATCGACGATCACTCCCCGCACTCATCGGCCCCGGGCGTCACACGGCGCATTCC